>JAWWES010000169.1:26890241-26965702 GCA_035583135.1 Lophotriccus pileatus
TATTAAACTTATAACCATTCACAAAGCTTATAACAATAACTTCTGAATAACATTTCCAAACAGCAGTTCTCTTTGTTCTTCCTGGCCATAAGGCACTCAATACATTTCAATGTAGTCTTTTTCTTCCTCAGCCCTGACTCGGTCTTCATGCAGTTTTTTCACCATTCGTAACATTCCATGGGACCACTCCCAACAGAATCCAGCTATAGCCCCATCAAAATCACCATTCCTTCTTGGTTTGAATCAGAAGGCCAACTGCTGCTAGGTTTCTAGTTCCCTCTGGGAATCTTCTCTATTGAGACTCTTGACTTTTATTGCTTTATTTGGTTTCTTCCTCAGGAGAAGTTCTCTATTCAAGTCACTGCTCTGACTGCTGCAGAAAAATGGAAGCAAAGCAATGTTATTTTACTTTCATGTTTTCTGTTTTTGGCTAGCAGCCAAAGCTCGGCATTGTTCAAGCCATTTCCTACAAGTTTAGTACAAGTCTTGAGTCAGACCATTAACTAGTTAAAGTCTAATTCTGAATCAAATCAGGTCCATTTTGGGTCCATCCATCAGGTGGACATGGTTTAGCAGCTAATGGGAGCTGCAGGCAGAGTAAGATTTGAGTAAAAGCACCTGCAGACAGCATACCTCCTTTCTTCATCTCTGAGCACTTGATTTTGGCTATGACATTACGATAAAGTACAGCACTGGAGCAATAAACAGTCTTTAGCATTCAAGATCAGGTGACACAACATCTCTGGTCAGGAAATCACATCATAAATCTTTCCTCTTGGAGAGAAGAATGCAGGCTGAGAGACTACAACAGTCACAGAAACACTGAGATGATGAACAGGCCCTTTATAACCCTCAGAGGATTGGCTCCTTACACATTACTGCAACATGTCAAATTAGTTTTTTTGAGAGGTAAAGGGATGATGGGACAGGTGGAGCAGAACTCAGTGCCTACAATATTACTTGTAAATAGGAGAGCAAGAGTTCTTTCTTATCACCCCACATCCCATCCCACCCCAGATTCATGGAGCAGGAGGGTGAACACTGACTGCTTGGGGGGGTTCAAAGAGTTCTGGACCATTTGGCTTTGCAGTGGTCTGCAGACAGTGCTCAAGAATCCCTCTAGGCACTGTGGGAACATAGAAGAAGAGAGCTCACAGGGCCAGAATAACAGCTTCAGTTCATTTTACTCTGTTTGGTCCTGGAGGAAAAGAAAGTCCAAGTTAGCAAAAAAAAAAAGTAAAGTGAAAAAGTCATCCATTTATACAAAAATACTGTTGCTTGAGCTTCTGTCATTCTCTTAATCTTCACGTTTGGAGAAAGTATTGGCTAGATTTTCTTTAAAAACAGAGTCAAAGACCTTCAGGGTCAAAAGCATTTGCAATTGCACATTTCTAATCTTTTTTTCTCCCATTCTTGTTAGTTTAGGGGAAGATAAAAAGATTTTTGTTTAAATGTGCTTAACAAAGAAATCTAAGTAACCTCAGGTTGGAATTTGAAAGTCTGGATTGAACGGTAATGAATTTTTAAAGATCCATTCATAATGCCTTAAAGGGTTTGTGTATGAAGAATGTTTTTAGTTTTTTCCACAGTCCTTCCAAGAATGTAAGCATCACATCCTTTTTCTTCAGACTGGTGGCCTATTTTCTCCTTGATATATCTTCTCATTTAGAATTCTGAATCTAATGATTTTTTTCTCATGCTGACAAATAGAATAAAAGGCTCTACACTGTTTCCTTTAACATTTTAAAATCTCAAGGCAACCTGAAAACTGCAAGAAGTCACTTTAAAAGACTTACATTAAAAACATGCTACAGAAGGATTAAGTCCTTCTCCTGAAAGCAGAACAAAATAAAATGAAGAAAAGCTCTTCAAATAACCATTGGATTTCCCCAGGAGGAGATGAAACACTGACTGTTATCTCCAAGGCTGTTTGTATTAGTTAAAGTGTTGAGCCCTAAGAACCTGAACATCTTAGAGTTTGGAGATCAAACACGGGGCTTTAATTTTACCTTGTGCCTGACCAATGGCCTTGTAAGTTGCCCAGCATGTTAACAGCTGCCTATTCAAGCAAGATGCACAGCATGGAAAAAACTTCTTCCGCCACTGACTCCATTCCCTCTGTTTCTATGTAGCTGCGTCCTGTGCATACATCTGCTCATCACAGCCAGTCAAAATGTTTCCCCAGCTAGTCTAACAAATATATGTTCCTTGCTACACAAATCCCAACCCACAAAAAAATGGGAAATACTTCCATGTGATGCTACTCCTTCATATCTGCAAGTATCCCTTTCCAATATTTCCTTGGCTTTGTTTTTGTCATTAAAACATTTGCCAACAGAAACATTAGAGTGAAGGTTTACAACAGCTTGCTTTATACCATCTTGTTGGTTGGTTTTTTTCCCACAGAGATACAACTTTCCCAAATTTCCCATTATTAATAGAAATTTTCCCAGGCTTGGTTATATTTAAAAGTGAAATTATTTGGAAAGTTTGAGTAAAGTCTCATAACTGGCTTTTAAACGAAGCGAGAATAAGGAGCATAGGAAACTTGGTAAGGTCACAGGACATGATCCTGCTCTCACAGACAGCAGCAACTATGTTCCCAAAATCCCCCCAGAGGATCTAGAACCAGGGACAGGGACTGTTGCTCTTCATTCTTTGTATAGACAGAGTAACACTACTGTAAAGTACAAATCCCAAATCAACAAGGCAACATGAACCCGTACAGATCAGAACCACTTAACTAAGCACATGATCCAATAATCCAAAGATTTTTAGTTGGTTCTCATTCAGCAAAGCACTACCCAGAAAACTTCCTGTTTATCATGGATAGAAGAAAGCAGAAAATCCATCAAGCCTTCTTTTTATGCCTTTTCATAACTTTGCTTTGTCCTGATACACCTTCCTTTAAAAAGGAAAAAAAAACCTGAAAACAACCAACCAACAATAACAAAGAATCAAAACACTAAAACATCCCTCAGACTCCACAGACAAAAAAATCCTTTGGTCCCTGTGAAGAGATCTTTCAGTCTTTAGGCTGGAACTAGATTCTGACAGCGATCAAGGAAATAAGCTTCTTTTTGTCTATATCCATGCTATGACAAAAGTCTGTTGCAAAGTTGGCTTCGTGTTCTATGCAAGAATCCCCAGGTGTCAGTCCTGTGTAAGTGGCCAAGAGTGAAAAGATTTTGCAAGTTCAACAATCACTTCTGCTGAGGAATCTGTAACCTTCTCTATTTTTCTGTACTGTTCCATTCCTCCAGAAGAGAACACTCCTTCTGCCATGATGTATGTTCTATTTCACAACAGGATCAACCAGAAGAACCTGGGAAGATCGTCACTGGACCAAGACTCAAAAGTATCAGTATGTATATGTGCAAGGTATATAACTAAGTATCCAAGATACAGTTCAAGCAAGCAAGGATGCCTGATAAGGGTTTTGAATAGCTAACTCTTTTCAGATCTGTGAAAATCCTTATTTACAGAAATGAGTAGTGTGTTGCATCCAAAACTGACTATGATGACCAAATTATCCCAGAATCCAGAAGGGTGGCAGGAGAGTAGAGCAAGGACAACATCAGACTCATGTTTTAAGTGGAATTGCTCTAAGTTCCCCAAATGTAGCTAATTTGGGAGCCAGTGGTTAACCTGATAGGGACAATACAGGTAGAATGTGAAAGCACTGCATGAAAATCTCTACCTTTTTATGCACTCTACTGGAAGGATGCTGCAATCTACCATGCAACTAGAAACCTATTACCACTGAAGGATGGTAAATTGCTACAACAACCTTCGGCTTCCTCATTGCTCAGATCAGGCTGTCACAAAAGAAAACCCTTCAATCTCATCACAGTGACTTCAGCATTTGAGACAGGATGGATGCAGGATGTCTTAGCCTCTGAACTATATATATGCTATATATTGTTATCTGTTACATCTGCTTCTTTTTTTAGTATAATCATTCAAACATCATGAGGAAACCCTTTCTTGCTTACAAAACATACATAGTTTGTTTTGTAAGCAAGGACTATGTGTACCATACCCCGGTATCCTCTAAGCAAACATTTTGAGTAACTGTGATATCAAGAGACGCTGGCAGGTCTCCAAGAAGGATTCAGCATGGAAGTTAAACAGCCTGAGTTGTTACGGTTCAGTAAGCAACATCTCTTTTGTCTGGTAGATCCTACAGTTTCTTAATAATTTCTGGACATGGAACAGTAACGTCTCATGCCTCGGTGCCTTTGGTTTGCTGTAAGAGCCATCACCACTGGGGATTGTGTCCGTGGACTTCAGCTGGGAATTTGTGTGCCCTGCCAGAGGCAGATGAAATAGATACATGTCTAGCAGACACAACAAGTCATATACTACATGATGATCATTAAACCACAAGATCTTCCAGGGTCTTTCTGAATTCTTGCTCATAAAAAAAGACAAGATCAAGAAGAGAAATTATGATATTTGTCTTGAGTCTTGTGAGAAATTAAGTGATAACCCTTGGGAATGATAAGAAAAAGGCTAGGCAGGGAACTTTCTGTGCTATTGTGATGCAGGACATCGGTTTGGTAGAGGAATCTATGTAGGCTTAGGAGAAGCCAAGGGATAACAGCTTCCAGGAGACACATCTGCACTGCTGCTCTTTCTTGGAGCAAGAGTGATTCACTAGTTCACTGTAAGCACTTGTCAATCGTTTATTAGCAAATGATTCCCCTTGAAAGTCAGTCAGGATTCTTTTCTCTGATCAGCTCAGTTCCTATGGCTGAAATTGAGCATGACAGTGTAACCTGTATTTCTTCATTTTTCATCATGGATAAAAGTTTTCCCTCCTTTCAGTACTGAAGCCTCATTTGTAGTAGTTGAATGCACTTAAACTTCTGCATTTGGTTGGCAGGTGAAAGGATCTTGGTGCACAGACTGTATTTCAACTTGCAAAGAAATTAACAGTCCTTCAAAATAAAAGGCACTAATGAAGTAAAACTAACCAGTATTCCTTCAGAATAATACAGCACATTCAGTCTTGCTTTTGTTTTGCAGCTTTTTCCTTTAAGTGAAAAAAAAAGTGAAAAAAGCAACTTCTGAGGGTGTTTTCTTGGAGGATGTAAATTTCTGAAGGATTCAATGAGGTTCTTAATCCATCTGCTATTGTCCTGTACCACCCCAGCTTCTTGAGAATAACATGGCTCAGATTAGTGTCATCTTTCACTGCCTTCCCTGGGAGCTGGGACAGGTCATCCCTCCTCTAAGAAGAACGGGTGATGAAATATTTATTCAGTTAAATTATGTAAGGTGGAGCCCAGCATGCAGATGAAGAGGACCTAAAAAGCAGAGTATGTTTGCATTCATATGTGTGTGCACAGATTCCAAAAATCAGGAACATATTCTCCCTTGGGTTATAGGGCTGCATTCAGCCAGCTCGTGCTCCAGCAGCCTGTTAAGCACAATTATTGATCTGATGGACTCATCTCTCTCTGCTGGATGTGCTCAAAGCACATGCATTCCTCACAAATTTTTGCTGCCACCAGCAGTCATTGAGGGCATCTTAATGAGCCAGGTACTGTTCCCATTTGACAAAACCTTACATGTCTTCTGGAGATAAATCTTTTTTATTTCAATTTTCATAATGGGACATGAGAATGGGTAGGGAAGATGAACTTTCGTGTGCTGGCTATTCTCCATCATCATGCTAAAAATGTCTCTAAACAAGCCAGCCTTTTCCTTAACTCTCTCACTGACATTTGAGAGGCTAAAAATGACAAATTTAGTTTCTCAGTAATCACTATATCTATGGGAGTTGGCAACATTTCCCATGAAAGGATTTTAAATGAAAAAAGAATCAAATAATTTCCATCTCCAAGGGTGTGATATTAAGGGGATAGATGCCCTCTGTAGAAAAATCTTTGGAGTTGCACTGTGTTGGTCCTTGCTAGTGTGCAATTAAATATCTGGAGAGGGAAATTCATGCCACTGTTTTGCTCTGCTACCTTGTACATCCTCTGCATCTTCCACCTTTTTATTACTAAGGGATCAATGTAGCGTATGACCCAGAAGATGAACACCTTCCTGTCAGTGGCATTGTGCATGCAGGTATTTTTGTGCTTTCTGTTTTCTACTCTGTCCTCTCATGTATCTTGAGAACCAGAAAAGGATCTCTGAATACTTCTAATTCCACTAATGCAATTTCTTCCCTCAGTTCTGGTTTAGATTTCTGTTTTAGCTTGCATTCAGGGAGATCAACCACAACATGCTTTGGGGAAACAGACCTTGAGATTCTGAGAGCTGTCTCTGCTTGAGAAAGCACTATGGCAGTGTTTGCAAACCTGTGTTTTTTCAGGCTTCAAAAAATAAAGACATGTCAGAACTCACCTTTGAAACAAGCTCTAATTCACCTTCTAAAATAAGGTCTGACCTGAGGTTTCTACGTGGGGAATAAGGGGTCTCTGTCAATATAGTACTTCAAATGAGCAATCATTTGGAGGGGCAAGTGCCCCAGGGCCAGTGTCTTTTTTTTACTATCATTTTCCTCCACAGTGGCACCTTTCATTTCCCTAGCAAGGCTTTCAGTTTGCAAGTGGAAAGCTGTAAGAATTCATGTCAGACATGATAACATGACTCTACAGATAGGTCCACCACACTTATGCCACAGAGATTTCTAGGAGTTAAGTGCCTAAATGACTGTGGGTCTGGATCTATATACCTGAGAATGATTTCAGCTATTTTTGACTTCAGCCTCTACATTCTCACTTTCTTTTGTTAATTCAAGTGAGCAGAGAGAAATGCTTAATGCCTTATTTCAGACCCAGTGACCAGGGTCATGTCAGCCTCTTGTAATGATTTACCGCTGAATGGTGACTGTGTTGTTGTTCTGTAAGCCAAGTAATATTTTTTTCACCAGCAGTCAGCAATGCAGTTCTGAAATCTGCAAGAACTGCATGTGGCTGAGAGACAGGCTGGATTTAAGGTTCCAATTTTTCTTGTGAGCAGGATGGCTCAAAAAATTCAATTAAAGTGCCTCAATCAATCAAAGTCCTTCATGAAAGGACATTCAGATCTACTCCAAAACCCTCTGATTTCACTGGCTGTGAGACACAGAAAACCCCATTGTTTGTATCCCAGCCCACTGAGAGACGTGGCACGCCAGCAGCTGATGGCATGTGCTTTCTGATGGTAGCTTTGCTGCAGCCTGGAGTCCCTGCTGCTCTCCCTTCCTTCAAAATGGGACTCCTGCTGGGCTGGCAAAGTTTGTTATCTCACTGAAATCACAGAGCTGATCCTTGGCTGCACAAGGCCTGCTGCTGGGGGGCTGCCTTCTGCTAGTGGAGTGCCACAGGATATGTTGCTAACTTTCCATATTAATGACATAGCATGAGGCTAAGCAGCAGGAGCTGCTGGCTCAGAATCTCTCAAGACACCAGCACTTTCACTTATTTCTTCTGCTTTTCTTATAAGATCATCAAGATTTTTTTTCACTGGTTCCTGAGAGCTTTAACTTTTCCTTCTTTTATGAGGAGGAGTGTTGCAGGATGCCCCGGGCGGTGAGGAGAGAAAGGCGCAAATCCATAGGATTCATATGCAAACTCCAATTTATTATAGCATACACCGTGCTTATATTTCATAAACTCATACACATGTACACAATTACACACTTGTCTGCCACTGATTGGTTTTATGTAAAAGAGTACATTTCCCTAAGTCCATCCCATAACTTCATGGGAAAAAGAAGTTGGAAAACAAGAAAGGAATAAACAGTTTCTGTGACCTTGTTTCTGCTATGCAGGAGATATTCTCCTACACACAGCTGTGTCCAATTCATGTTTCTCAGGGCAACAACCCTTTACTTATCAGCCTTTTTCTCATCAGAGGAGGAGCTGATACCTCCTGCTGCCTCTTCTGACCCATATTGTGGTCACATTACAGGAGAACAAGCCCTTTCCCTCACTATTTGTACAGGTAAATAGTGAATTCTCTTTGCCTTTTTTTTTTTTTAATTTTCATGTGTGTGTGAATGGGAATGTCTCCACTGATTATTGGCGATTTATACCTGTGCAAAGGAATTGGCTCTTCTGAACCACCTCTTCAGTGGGATTTTTGGCTGGTTAAGCATTGCCTGTAGTAGTAGCAGTGGGTAGTAATAGCTGCCTTCATGAGAAACATGCATTTCTATCAATAATGCTCTGTATGTAGGATTTGCTGCTTAATTGATTTCAACTCTGGGGTCACTGAGCTGTTCTGTTCAGCCAAGAAAGAGGTACTGGCCATACTTCAATCAGAATATAAACTCTGTTGGCTGCTCCCTTTCATGAAGCCAAGAGGGAAATCAGTGCAAAACAAGGAGAATTATGGAAATTAAAAGCTGTTCCTTCTTCCTGAGATGTGGTGTCCCCTTGCACAGTTGTGTTTAACACAGGTGTGACATGTAGGCACTTGCAGCAGTAGAAGGATTGAAAGTCTGATGCATTCTAGACACCCCAGGTTTCATCATTTCAATAATACAAGACTGAACTGCTCTCCAAGCTTCTGTCTTCAGACAGGGGTAAGACCCTGATCAGCAAGTGTCAAGCAGAATTCTCCATTTGATTCTGCTGTATTCATCTAATGATGAAGTAAAAAAGAGGTGCAGCAATCAGAAGGTAGGGTTCCTGGGTAGCACACCCCACTTGTTCTTTCAGGGTAAAACTTCCATAGCAAGTATCAGACCTTCGAAAGAGCCCAGGGAAAAAGTCTCTCAGACCCAAGAAATTTAAATTCAATGAATGTGATCTGGCTTGCAGTTAGTTCCCTAGGAAGTAATGAAAGAAGTAATTAAAGGCTGGAAAACTACCTTAAGTAAAACATTATTTATTAGAGTAAAAGCATTTCAGATAAACTGTTTTCAGGCCATGAAAGCCAGCTCTTACCTCCTATGTCATCCTCAAAGACCTGCCCTGAACTTTTCTCTGGTAGAACAGTGGCAAAAAAGAATCCCTCAGAGAAGAGAGGTCTTCCCTAAAGGGGATGGATTCCCCTGAGTTAAAGAGCCACGGGATGTTGTGAGAGTGCAGTAAGGGTGAAAAAGGGTCATTCAGGGAAAGCCTTTGACAACAGAATTTGATCAGCACCTTCCTTTTGAGAAAGCAAAAAATATTACTGACGTCAGGAAGAGAATAAAACCCAGCCATGTAATGGACAGTGCTCCAAAGGCAGTAGCAGAGCAGGCAGCAAATTGCTTCTCTGAATTGAAGTGGGAAAGCATTTCCTATTCCCAGTCAAGAAACTGGGCAATTTGTAACTTCCTAAAGCAATTTCACAGGAAAAAAGCCTACCCAATAATTAAAAATATAAAAAACCCACTTCAAATAAATTTACCAGTGTGAAGATAACAGCATAACAACATCTGTGCACACATCAGTGCTCCCACCCACACATCACTGAAGTGTTGTTAAAGACTATGGGGATTGTGTAACAACATCTCTGTAGTGCGTTTGAACACATCGTTTCTTACCTAACACTTGTCCCTGAACAAGACATCTCTAGTCTGAGTTTAGGTGTGTGGTACTCACTTCATTCAGTTTTGACCCTTACGGCTAATTTTACACTGCAGTGGAACCAGGGCTGCTCTCTGCCTCTTTTAACATTCTATAGCATGTGCTAACTAGAACAGTGACTTGGCATTCCATCATGACAGAAAACAATTATTTCTGTCCTTACCATGTGCCTTCTTGTTCCTTGCATGTGAAAGGCTAAGGGACCCATGAAACCTCACAAGAGGTGACCATCACCCTAAACCTTGGTCAAAAAATCTGCCCATCAGCTACATCTGTTCAGTCAGCCTCCATGTGAATTTTTTTCCCAAATCTTCTATTTTTACTAGGTTACAGTAAAGCCTTTTTAACCTGCAAATACTGATCCTTAACTAACATAAAATAATCTGACACTGGAAATTTCACAGCCTGGATGGTCCAAGAGAATCACGTGGAAGAAAATGCTACCCTATCCTGTGGAATGAGTGAAGGGTGAAACATTGTTTCCTTGCTTACAAAACATCTTAAAAAGCTTTTTTGTCATGGCATATACCCCAACCAATGGGAACAGGACTGCCAACATGTACAAGGGATACAAGGACAATACAGGCTTTTTAGTGAGAAATTGGTATTATTTACTCTCCTTTATAGTATTTGTAGAATGTTCCTGTTCTAGCTTCTATGACTCAGAGCTTTTTGGGTGATCATGTAGTCCTTGCTTCTTCCCTTAAGATTGATGCAGGAGTGACTCTGTCTTGGGAAGCAATGGCCTCTCAACCACCACACTGTGCCTTTAATATCACAGAGAGGCATCAGGACTAATCAGGAAATAAATCAGGTTTTCATCATTGTAACTGTGAGCCTGTTTCACCTCTGCAAATCAGTGCAACAGTGCAATGAAAACACAATTAATAACCTCTAGAAATTCCCCATGTGTATCTTTCCATCAAGATTATAGGCAATAACATTATTAATGTTTCAAAACAATTAAGCCATAATGAAAATTAGTAAACTTTCCAATCTTTTGCCATTACTACTGACTGACTCCATCTCTGAAGCTCTATTAAGAACATTTTTAAGTAGGACAAACATCAGCAGGGCATAATTCAGGTAGAGTTGATCCTGTCTCATGGTAGAAAGAAGGACCAGATGACATCTTGAGATTCCTTTCAGGTCAGTTTTTCTTCTAAAACATTTTGAAAATCTGTTTTCTTATATCAGCAGTGATTTGTATTCATTTTGCATGGGTAGAAATGAATACGCCGACTTCTTGAAATAAGAAAGACAGTCTCTATTACATTCAGATCAGGTCCATTTTTAACTTTTAGGGAATAAGATATTCAAACACCTGGAAAATATCTTACTTTGACATAATGCATGCTATTTTGCTGATTTTTAATGAGCAAAACCTCCTATTTGATATATTCTTGGTCTAAAATACTAATTGATGAGTAAGTTTAAAACATAAAAAAAAAAAATCTTCTTGTAGTTCAACATTATTTTCATTCCCTCATTTTAATTCTTTCTTTTTCCACCTTATTTAGCATGTGAATTGCAGTTCATCCTAAATGATTTAGAAGGATATACTTTTGCAAAAAAGTAAATCATTATTTCCTTTCTGTAAAGCAATTTTTCTTTTCTCAATCAAATACCAACCTAGCAAAAAGCCAGAGAAGATATTTGTTAATTTTTCCCATGTTTTCTCTGACAAGATGAATTTAAAATTTAGATTTTACATAAACAGAAAAGAAAAATATTTAATTGTATACAAATTCTACGTAATCTTTTAATCACATACAAACTGACCTTAAGTACTCTTCAAAACATCTCTACTTGTGAACAGTAGGAAAAAATTAGTATGGAGAACACTAGCAAAGAATAGTAATGGTACAAAACAAGCCACCTAGTTTAGTTTTTTGTTTCTTTCTGTGTGACACTTCCCTTCTGCTTTCGCAGGGTCTTGGTATTGCCATCTTGGGCCTTCATTTAGGAAAACAAAGCCATAATCCAGCCAATTCTAAGTAAGTGGCATTACCCCAGACTTGATCAAAATACTCATGTAGAGTAAGAAGTGATTTTCAAATTCATTACAAAATGGTGTTGCAAATGGAATCGGCGACATGAAGACAAACTTAGATTTTCAAAAGATAATTGGATAACAGGAGTGAGTTTCTTAAGACGAGCCTAACTGAGAGGTTTGGGTGTGCCCATGGAACTCTGCTGCTGAGTTTGGTGGCTGGGGCAACTGTACAGGGGCTTATGATGAAATGCAAGAAGATGTTAGCAAGCACAGGGGGCTGAAACCGCTGTTTGGGGTTATGTTCCAAGGACAGGTTGGGTAACTGTGCTCTGGACACCTCTCACCTGTAGGTACAAGAGTTTTGGGGAGCTCTCTCGTGTGCAGAGTTAGTTGCCCTTCAGAGGTCAGTATCTACACATACAAGGAGTTGTGTGCATTGCCAGGCAGCAGGACAAGCAGGGACATGGAGATTAAGGAACCATGAAGGTAGAAGAATTTGGATCCCTCAGGGGACTTCTGGTTTGCCTCTGTAAATGTGAGCTGATGTTATCTCTCTCTCCTACATAGACACCTTTACTTTTCATGAAGCATAGAGGTAAAGATAGATAAAATACATTTCACTCATTTTTAGAGCCTAAATCACCAAGTAACATAACACAGGAAATGCATCAGGATCCATTTGACATATTCTTACGTGAAGTGAATTGCAGTGCTGCCTTTCATGACAGACTATCCAATGGATTCCCAGAAGAGAGAATGTTCTATCACCTTCAGGATTTCATCACACACTCCTGGTACCTACAGATACTTCTTTGGGCTGTTGCCATGTTATATCTCAGGAGGAATTCGAAGGCTGAATCACTGAGATTATTAACTACCCTATTGTTTTCTTCATGGCCACTGTAAATAATTACTCTATCCAAACTTTGCCAAAGATAAGGGGAGACATACTTTTTCTTTTCAGGCTTCCTCTGACCTTGCCCTTCCCTATCAAGGCTGTCTAATTAAATCAAAAGATAACTTCTTTGCTTTTGTAGCTAGACACCGCTTCGGACAATCTAGGAAATATTTTATTTATCTTAATTTTAAACTGGATCGTTGTGAAAAAAAAATACTTGCCTTGAATGCTCTGATTTATGACCAGATCCTTTCCTAGTTCTGGAAAATCATAAAATGGGACAAAATTTAATCGGGGGACGTGGTATATGAAGGAGGTTTTGCACAGGGAATGACTGAGTTGCCTGGTATTTTATGAAAATGCAGATACTGAGCTATTAGCATGCTTGATTAATTAACACTTGTTTATGTTCTGTTTCTTTCAGCCTTATTTCAACACCCTAGAACTGATTCTAATAAAAACCCTTAGAGAGTTCTTTTTCCTTCCACACACTTAACTCATGATTGCAAAGATCATTACCACTTTTGATTATAATCTTTAATTAGCAGGAAAATATATGTGTTGAATTATTTAGTTAATGTTCATTTTCATCATCATGTTTTGACATCTTTTGCATTAATAAATCTTTCACAGACCCAAAGACCCTGGATAGCCTTGGATGTAGCTGTCTAAGGACTTCTGTTAAACACTTTTCCTGCCAAGGACCTTAAAGCACTGTGTGAGACCCAGGATTTTTCGCTCCCAGGTGAGTTCCCTGATCCCTAGCCTGTCTGTTCTGCTCACTTTATAGCTTAATGAATTTTTAAGAGCTTTCCTTCTCAGTGGAACTGGTTCAAAATGAGAGGAGGAGATAACATCTCTGCACAGCCTGTCATGCAAGAGTGGTTGCTTGGCCTGAGGCCAAATTCATCACCTGTCTGCTGTATGGCCTTCTGGGTTGATCCTGGAGCTGCTCAATTGGTTTTCCACAGAGAAAAGCTTTGGATTTAGCTTATTCTTTGCAGTGTTCTCAAAGGATCCTTTACCTGCCTTATAGAAGTGCCTGAGGGCTTCTATGCTTGATCTAGCATCCTTTTTCTGTTAAATCTACATTTTTGGTGGGTGAGTAAATGGGCTCAGATTCTCAGAAGAGCCCCAACATCCCTGCCAAGGCCTTTAGGGTTGTAGACAGCAGAAGTTAAAGGTTTGATCCATTCATGTAAAGCAAAGTCTGTATCCTGCAAGGAGCTTCAGATGGGAGGATACCTGGCTTCTTGCACAAACCCACATTAGACCCAATGGATGTCCCTGCCAAGTTATAGTGTGAGAAAAAAGACTCTTACCCTGGACCTATGCTTGTTATTTAAGACATAAAGCAGTCCCTGTTTGCCCAGCTCCAGGGTCTCTCTCCCACCTGCCAGAAAACTGAAGTTCTGTGTTCTGAGGTTCTCTGACATCATCTGAGCCCATCAAGATTTTAAACTGTAAATAGGATGCTGAGGTTTAGCTTTTGTCCGATTATTGGCTTGATGTGTTCTTTCTATTCAACCAGTATTTACTATTGCAAGCATTGTGGGTAGTTGTTTTTAAGTGCATGTATTTTACTAACTTTAATGAGCAAATAAGCACCTACTTAAATCTTTCCACTGTAGAAAGAGATGCTCCCCAAATATTTAAATAATAATAAATAATACAGCCACAATGGAGCTCTCAGATTGGAGTAATTGCCCCATATGTCATTATACCCATACAATAAACCATTTAAAGCTGTTTTAAATACTTCCTGTCATCACTAGTGGTGGAAAAATAATTTTGCATGGTTCATTTGCTGTAGTACTTAGTTTTCTTTACTGCTTCTGGAAGGAGTGCTTGTTATCAGACTATAGCAAGACTGTGTTATTACATATTTAGTTTCCATCAGGAACTTCTCAATCCAAATCAAACTCGAATCAGTGCAGCAGAGGAGGGCTTGCAATGGAACAGCGCAATTTGTTCAAAACAGGGTTGTGCTGACTAATCCTCTGGAGACTTTGGAACTTCAATGATTGTATGAGTTATACAAAAGTATATTATTAATAATGTACTCAAATGCTTTTTCTAGCTTGTCAACTTTTTATGCTCATCTTTTCACTAAATGGGTTCACTAAATGAAGGTTTCACTAAACCCTTCATTTAAGAAGATGTGTAAACTGTAGTATTACTTCTTTTTTTTTAAGGGACTTGCAAGTTTGGCATCTCTGTAGGGGTAGAAAGGATTAAAATGGTATTCCTGACAGCAGAAATAATTAAAGGAAGGCTCTTGGGAGTGCACATGTGTTCACAGTGTTGTTATCATTAAGTTTGCTGAGATGACTCTTAAAGCATCAAAAATGCAGAAACAACCTTACTGCTGTTATCAAATTTCTAGTGTCTGTTGCCCTCTGTGAGCCCACAAATACCAGCTAGAAGTCTGGGAAGTGAAGAAAACATCTAGTCAGAGCACAGATTTCATGGTGAAGTGCAGTGCTTTGTTTTGAAAGAGGGAAAAAAAAGTGAGCATAACCAAGAACCGTTCCCAACCCTGAACCTGCCTCCTGAGCAGCAGTTAAGCACTTTGGCTGATGAGCAGATGAGCAGAGCAGTAGGAGAGCAGTTAACAACCCTGAGCAACATGGGAACCACATGACCCTGTGGTCCTGTCCAAGGGATCCTCCAGTAGGAAAGGTGATCATCCTCCCAGCTGGAGTTGGGAGGGAACCAGAGTGGAGGGGACAGAGATCCCACCCCCAGAGACAATACCAGCTACTGACGACCACTTTGTCCCTGCTCTGTGTTTCTACATAACATGTAAAGCCCCTCACCCTTCTGCATGAGCTGATGCCCCACCTCCCTGCCTCTGTTGCACCTGTCATGTCCCTGTGGTCACAGCAGGACGCTCCCACTGCTTGTAGTATGATGCCCTTGGCTACTCTGTACAGTAGAAGAGGAGCTGATAAACAGGAGGAAAAGAAGTCAAGTTTAGTGTCAAGTCAGTGCAAAGCAAGACAGGAAAAATGAGATTGGAGGATGGAGATAAGAAGTGATCCCCCCACTGAGATAGGCAAACAAAATAAAAGTCAATTAATTAAGAGGAATGAATTAAAAGCAAATGAATGAAAGATTAATTGATTGATAATTAATTTCATAATCTATACTGATATAATTAGATTAATTGATTAATTAGAATTATCCATTTATTAAAATGTAGTCAAATTTTAAGTCTGTGCAGTGAGTTTGCTGTCACTGATTTTTCTTTCCCTGATGACTGCAAGTCTTCCCAGACTTCAGCCTGAATTAGTTATTGACCACACTTGGCCAGTTTGTACTCATTTCCCTTTAGAGGGGAGTGTATGTTTTGCTTGACTTGCTATGGCAGCGCTTTCAGCTGCCAGCTGTCCATCATGCACTCCAAGTGTAGAGGTGTAAGAGGTTACCATGCCCATCTGCCTCTCCCTTCTCTCTCGGGGTGCTTGAGTCAGCAATCAGAGTGAAACCAACAGCTCAGCACTGAGCTGGGCTGCCCACATATTATCTCTTTTTCAGGGAGTTGGGTATTGCCTTATATACCCTCAGCCTGTTTTTTTTTTTTCAGTGACAAATTAACACTGGACTTCTTTTAGTTTGTACCTTCTCTTTGCATGGTAAAATGGAAAGAGGTTTTGTAACCTATGGGAGAGCCCACCTGCCAGCTCTACAACTTGACTTTCCTAGTTCTTCATGTGACATGTATAAGTTGCAGCTCCTGGTCCTTTAGAGAGGTGACAATCCTGACAATAAAAGAGCCAGGAGGTGGTTGCTGTGATTGTGAGTGATATCTCAGTAGGCATTTCCTGTCCATGAATTACTGTCTTAAAACACTTTGCTGCATTTGACCTGTCATCCTGTGAGTAGCAAGCTTTTATTTATTCAGCTGACATGTGGGACTCGGAGCGTATCCACTGGCATTTACAAGATATTTAATGGTGACAGTAATTATTATAATTCTTCCCTTCAGTAGCAGGCTTGAAGCCTACTCTTTCCATTGACACAGCTGATCTAACTGAAGAATAAGTCACATGTTAACAGCTGGACTAGAAAACCACCCACAGATGTTGCTTAATAGAAGCCTGAGTAAATCCACCCACTGCTGGTACATTTAGTCCTTCTAGAGGAGGCAGGTGTATAATCTAGGAAATGTTCCAATTCAGCCCTTACAGACATGAATCATTAATGTTTAGTGCAAAGAAATAATGTCCTTTTTACCCATGTGGGAAAGAGACCAAAAACATGGAAAAAAGGGTGAGGGCATCGGAGAGAGAGCTCACAAGTAGAAAGGAGACAGTTTTTCTTTAAGCCAAGGCTAGCTACTGGATTTTACTATGAAAAATAACACAGCAGTCTCTCCCAGTACTCTGAGATATTTTTTCATGTCTTATCTAGAGCATCAACGCTGTCTGCAAGCCAGGGTCAGGCTCTGAATCAGCTGAAATAGGCACTTCTGCTGCTGGTGGCTCTTGGAGGTGTCCTGCTCTAGTTTTGCTTGAGAGAAACAGGCTCCTGAACCTGGAGTCTGTATGGCCCTCTTTGTTCCCTTGGTCTGTAGCTTGCCTGCCTTCCTGCCATACCCAGGCAGTGAGACAGCCCCAACTTTGCCTGCCACAGGATTGCAGGGACAGCTGGGGCAGAGGAATATGGTTGGAATTGAGGATCATTCTTACTAAGCAGCACAAAAGAGAAAGAGGCCTATTGGACTGTTTTCAGAAGAGACTTCTAGGACAAAGCCCAAAAAGCATCCATTCACAGAGCCCTGTGTACTCTGGCTAAGTAAGTAATAGCCTGAGAGAAAAAAAGAGAAGCTATCTCTTTTTCCTCTTCTGAATTTTTTTCTCATTGTGTTTCTGAACCTTTACCAAAACTGGAGTATTTTGTAAAGGTAGAATGACTAAAAACTCAATGGGTCAACCAATTGTAGGCAATGGGGGAAATCCCAGAATGACTATCTAAAATATTGTCTTTGAGTGAGAACTTTGAGACAAAAGCCATTAATTAGCTTTTTGGTGTTCCTGGAACACCACCCAAATTGTGTGTGTGACCTTGGCAAACCAGGTTCTTTTGCCTGTGCAAACTGACACTTTCTCCTCTATAAGCAACATCTCTGCTGCTGTAAACTGGCTGAGTGTGCAACTTAAGACCATTACTTCTTTACTTCAGTTCCCATGCTTGTTATTCTGTTCTTACTTTAAAAAAATACATTTAAGAAAAGAAAAAGAAGGAAATGTGCATTTCAGTTTTGATCATTGTGAATTACTAAAGAGACAACAGGCTGTGGATCTTCTCTCTGGCCCCTCCAAGGTGTGTGTAATGCAGTTAGTCACAGGACATATGTCACAAATAGACAATTCTGAACTGTAAAGCACTTCTGTGACTAGCAAATGTGCTGCAGCCTCACCTGGGGAAATGGCCCTTTTTTTAGTGTGTACAACACAGCTGGCAAGGTGTTTCCTGCTTTTGCACAGAGCTCTTAGTCATGGAGCCACGAGCTTCACTTGACATTAACCAAGAGCTGAGTTAGCCATACATATTCATGGGATTGTTGACTTCTTAAGGAGGCTAACAGCCTTCTAGTTCCTTATCTATTTTTGTTGGAGCAAATATCCTTGTCCTGGAAAAACTAAAACCAAAAATCTCTTGTTACATTTTTAAAGCCCAAATTAAAACCCTCTTGGGAAAAGCACTTGACTCTGGGGATGAGGAATGGGTTGTTTTGTTTCCTCAGTTAGGCTAACTGTTTTGGAAGATTCATTCAATGACTTATGTCTGCTCTTTGTCAAACAAGTGGAAGAATATCAACTCTAGCCTTGAGCCATTTTGGGGCCTGGCATGGGTTTGCTGGGAAATATTTAAAGAAAATCAATGGCAGCTGATTGAGTGCAGAGTCACATTATACTTACTATGTTGGGGAAAAATCACGATAATTTTTAAAAATTATTATTACAAGTAAAATTCCTTCATCAAAAATATCACTGTGCTGGTAAAAGAAGAGTTCTCATTGTTGAACTCTTTTCAAAACAAGAATTAGATTTTGTACTGTGATAAAAAAGAAAAGATTACCCTTTGGATGAGACTCACAACCATAAACAGCTATAACCACCAGGCAGGGCAGGCCTGGGTGAGTTTGACTGCTATTGCCATGCTTGTTCCATCCCTCCATGGGCATTGCAAATGAGGCAGCTTTCATTTAGTGCTTTGAAGTATTTAGATTGAAGGTGTGGCATTCTAAAGAAGAGCAGATAAAGGTTGAAATATACAAAACCTTTTTTAAAAAAAACACCTGTACAGACAGTTGCTTGTGTACCAGAAGAAATGACCAAGTTGCTATTCAGTTGTTGAAGGTCCACTCCAACAGCCTGAACCTACAGGGAGTCAAGTTTCCTTTTCAAATATGCAAACTTCCCTTAATCACAAGATTCTACACTCACAAACAATTCTCCTTTAACTGGCTTTGGCACACATAATAACAAATCTCTTTTGTTAGAAGTACTTCTGAGAACAACAGATTATAGAATCATGTTACATTAAATTCTTAGGATTTTTTGACTGGGTAACATTTTAATTTATAGTTTCCTGACCCTGTCTTCTAAACAGTTTGTCCCCAGCACAACACATGAATTCTGTGTGCCATGTTTCACTGGCAAATTAATGAGGACACGAAAAAACAGCATCAACATATCATAAAAAATGCAAAAGCACTGAACACTTAATTACAGCTTGAGCTGTTCCAAAAGGCTCTGCAGCTGAAATGATTGAAAGAGTCAGAGTTTCCAGGACTGGCTGACTGTCTAAATCACACCCAATTTTCTGAGATATGTTGTTATCAGTGACGGTGAAATCAGAGATAGATGAAATGAGCAATTGCCTGTTGGCACTGATGTACAGGAGAGCGTCTGATTCAGAGCAGACACCAATGTTTTACCTGGCAGATGCAGCTCACGGTCACGTCTTGAGGTGTAGCATGAGTGAGTGTGTGGTTGGTTTTCTGACATTAGAAACAGACTTGCTCAAGCTGGCCAAGTCACTTCCAAATGACTGCTCGACAGGCTGTTTACATGTTTGCAGGGCGAGGTCTGATCCCAACTGCTCCAGCTTTGCTGTTTACCAAGACAGAGCAGAGTGCAAGACTAGGGCTCTCTGATCTCCTCACAATTTCCTTTGGGGTGTCTGTTTCCTTACAGGGACAGGGCTGCTAACTGTGCCCATGTGGTTAAGAAGGCCAATGGCATCCTGGTTTGTATCAGAAATAGCGTGGCCAGCAGGAGCAGGGAGGTCACTGCACCCAGCATTGGTGAGGCTGCACCTCGAATAGCGTGTTCAGTTTTGGGCCCCTCACTAAAAGGGGCTGGAGCATGTCCAGACAAAGGCAGTAAAGCTGATAAAGGGGCTGGAACACAAGTCTGTGAGAAGAGGCTTAGGGAGTAAGGGGTGTTTAGCCTGGAGAAAAGAAGTCTCAGTGAGGACCTTATCACTCTCTACAACTACCTGAAAGGACAGTGTAGTCAGGTGGGGGTCAACCGCTTCTCTTGGGTAACAAGTGACAGAATGAGAGAAAATGGCTCCAAGTTTCAACAGGGGAGGTTTAAATTGGATATTAAAAAAAATTTCTTCAGTGAAAGCGTTGTCAGACATGGAACAGGTTACCCAGAGAAGTGGTGGAACCACCATCCCCAGAAGTGTTCAAAAAATGTGTGGATGTGACCCTGGGGGACATGGTTTATTGTTATCATGGTGGTGCCATGTTAATGATTGGACTCAATGATTTTAGAGGTCTTTTCCAACCCTAATAATTCTATGATTCTGTGAAACCTTAAGTTTTACTTCATATGTGCCTAAAATCATGTGTTAGTTGGGAGGGATCCCTTCTATACATGAGAAGGAAAATGCTGTGCAGGAGCCTCTCCAGGCTACAGATGACAGGTTTTTTAGTAGATATTGTTTAACATCCTCATATGGACTGAGAAAATCAAATCCTATCACACTTCAAATTTAAATGCATGAGTGAGCCTGTGATTTAGTGAGTTATTGCCTTTAGCAGTTCTATGGTAGGAAACTTCCATAGCAAATCTGAAGTAAAATATATTAGTTTAACCCTCTTTTCCTGATCCTGTGATTTACTCCTTATTTGTTATATCCTTGGAAGTGTAAAATGTCTAATTATTATTATTTACTAAACTGAGAAACCTCGATGTTGGATCCCACAGAAGCACCTGCAAGAATTTTTCAGGATCCTGCTGTACCCCAGGGAGTCAGGATGGCTGCAAAATTTCCTCCAGGATCCCACTGGAAGGAGTTTATTAAGGGAACTCAGAGGGAAGCAGGAGTCTTTTCTTTCATCATAAATTACCTCAGAGCAAAGGAGGAGGTGTCAGTCCCGAAGATATGGAAGTGAAATGGGACCTTCACTAGAATTTCCTTAAGAGCTCCTTTAGGAAAAGGATGGCAGGTGAATAAGACCATCTAGCATTGTAAAAATGCACATGGGAGCAGCGTGTTCACATCACTGGAGGAAACTGTTGTCTCGTTTGGGAAAGGGGATGTCTGTCAGGAACTTGCTGCTGATTTAACATGGAGTGGAAATGTGAGGGAGATTTCATTAAATCTTTCTACTTGAATGAGGGAACTAAATATCAGTGCATTCCCATGCTGACAAAATCTGGGAGATATTGGAGCAGGTGACAACCTGTTTGTATAGGACATTTCTGTTTTGGCCGAGGTGGGTTTTGGATGTGTGGGGCCACAGCTATGGGGTGTGATTCTACCCCTCTCAGGCCCAGCAAAAGCAGGAATTGTAAATTGGGATTTCTGGGACACTGCACCTCTGCTCAGCTCTGTGTCAGGCACTGATACAAATCTGTCTCTTGGCTCCACAAAAGTGACAGCCCTCCAGGAGTCTGGGAAGGTAAGTAGGAGCTGCCAAAGGAGCGTCTATTCTCTAGTCCTTTGCCTTTTTGTTCCTTTGCCTTTTAGCAACATTTCCTCCATTACCTCAGAAGCTTTCAACTCTTGAAAACAATTTTGTCATTTTGTAACTTTAGGAAGCCGGGGCTTGATTGTCTTATTTTATGGCTTCCTTGTGATTCCTAAATGTTCTCCCTGCAAAAAACAGTGAAGTTAGTTTTTGAGCCTGTAAAGAAGTGTTACAGAGTATTTTTATATAAGCCAGATTAATGGTTTTAGAAGACGATGCATTTATCATAAGACAGCGTTTTGGCAGCAGAGCGAGCTTCAGTGAGCAGTTGTTTTCAATCTTGTCACGCGTCTTCGAAGAGCTAACCTGAATATCCTCTTGAATTTGGAGTTTTACAAAATCATGACTCAATCCTGTAATAAAAAAAAAAGAAAAAGCAAAAACACCCAACATTTTAGAAATATGTATTTTGATAGAGAGAAAAAAAGATTTTTAAAATTCTTTCTCTGTATTTCTTTTGTCTGTGTCCTCCTAAATTGCAGTTTTTCTTGGCAAAAGTAAACTAATCACAAAGAGAGATTTATGAATTACAAATGAACACCCTGAAGTTTAAGTCAAACAGAAGCAGTAAAAGCTAGAAGAGAAATCTTAATGTATTATTCCCAGGGGTGATATATTGGAGTTTCTTTTTAATTTAAATAGTTCTAATTCAGTGTCAGCACTCGATAACAATTACAACCAGAATTGGAAACAGCATTCCATTCTATGCAAGCTACAAGCAGAAAAACTGTTCCAATGATAAAATAAACCAACAACATATAACTGTAAATTATTTATCACTGTCATTATATTTCAGAGTAGAAGACTAATAAATCACCTAAAGTGGTTCCTTGAAGCCTGTCCCTTGGGAGTTTGTGAGGGCAGCAATTTGCCAGCTCACACCCGAGCAGGGGCAGAGCAGGAATTGTTTCCTTTAATAGCACTGGTTCTGCGACTTGCAGTGCGTGAACTCAGCTGGACCTTGAATGACAGACTTTCCTAAAAATTACTTTCAGGTAATGTGGCCAATTCAGACAATGGAAGGTTGTTCCCTTTGCATTCTTCATTTTTTTTTGTTTACCTCTAGATGAAGTCTAACAGTAGTCCATTATGCTTCCCTTCACAGTGCTCAGTGGAACATATGTGCAATTTAAGGGAGGAAAAAACCTGAGTGCAGACAGACCAAGTCTGGAGCAGGAAACAGTGGTGTTCTTGTGGGGGACAATTAAAATCTAAAGCAAGGGGCTATGGTTCTTTAGGAAAAAAAAAAAAAGAAGAGGGTAAAACACATCAGGAGATCTGCAAGAGAAAATTTTTGTTTCAACAGCGAGTTCTGGGACTGTGCTACTGATCACGTACACCAGGAAAGTGATGTGTTTCATGCTGAGCTTCCAGGTATTTGCTTTTAAAATGCAACATCCTGAAAGATGATCAGGCTAGAACACAGGAAGAGGGAGAGGAGACAGAATGACACTGTTCATATTCTGGTTCCTCTCCCTTCCCCCTTGTTGAGTGTGTTTTGCCTGCCTGGATCAAATATCTCTGATGTGTGGGTGGTCTTTGCTGTGGTGTTCCCTGGCACCCAGCACAGACAGGCACAGAGGTCCCTGGCACCCCTGGGGTGGAAGCTGCAGGATTGCACCTAGATGGAGACAAGGCCCTTCCCATGGAAAGTATTCTGGATGCCAGGAGCCTTGGGACTTAGAAACATGAGTATTATCACTTTGAGACAGAACAGGGTTAGTTGTGAGTGAGGAAACAGCGTAGCAGTGACCTTGAACTGTGAAAGCCCCTTCTGAGTGGGGCTGACAGAGCCCAGGGCTGAGACAGGGAGGATGTGGCAGACTCCCTGGGGATGCCTCCATGGAGCTGAGAGGGAAAAGCTGAAGCTATCTGTTTCAGCTGCCACAATAGACTTTGACAGATAGAGAGGTAAAAAAGGCTGACCCACTTTCACATGTGTAAAATCTCCAGTGATCTGGAGAATGTCAGGAGCCTGTTCCTGGAGAACACAAGGGATAGAGAGTCTTCATCCCGCCCTCTCCAAGGTGCCCAGCAGCAAGAGCTGGAGGATTTTTCTGCTCCTTTCACTGTTGTCAGTAACTTCTTCTCTTCCTCTCTACCTTGAGTTTGAGACCTGTCACACCATCACACCATATGTAGACTTCCAGGTCAAGGGAACAGGAGCAGCCAGAGCAGCAGGATCAGTCTTTCTCCCCAAAGCATCCAGAACTGGACTGTAACCATGCAAACTGCAAGAACTGGATACATTACAGAGTACCTTGCCCAAGAGAAATTTTGCTCTCTCTTCCCTTTCAGACAAACAAGATTTTTATCCTAAAAAAACACATATTCCCATCTTTTCTAAAAACCCCTTTAAAAGAAATTGCGTATTTGCAGGCATGTTTCAGGTGTGAAAGCAGGTGGTTGAATTTTGTTTAACAGATGTGTGTTTCCTTTTCTGTAGACTGTGGATTTCCTACAGGGACTCTGAAAACTGTGGGGTCACATAGTGACTGTATATTAACTCAGGTTTTTTGAGAGCTGCTGAGATTAAAGTCTCAACAGTGTTCAGTGTGCAGGTCAACATGCTGATTTGCATGTGTCCAGCTTTGTTTTGTACTACCTGTCAAAAGAGAAACAAGGATTTTGCAATAATTATGAGTATTATTCAGGGAATCGCTTAGAAATTAAAGGTCATCTAGAAAAACAACAAAAAAATCAAGCCTCAAAAGAGAAGAAAGTGATGAAAACATCCAGCACTAGGAAGCTGGAAAAACAAAAACCCAAAAAACCAAACAAAACCCAAAGCTAAACTTTAATATTCTCCAGTGAAGCTCGACACAGGGGTTACAATGTATTTGGTGACTTTACCAGATCTTGCTGACTGTTCCCAGCACTGAAAACAAATGCAAATCACTCTGGGAGCAAGTAACCGTCAAAGGCTTCATTCCTCTCATTCCCTTTCTTGTCATTTCTCTTTCAAAATCCGGTACTTGCTTTGCAGAGTTTATTATTAGCAGCTGTGCCTGAGACTGGGGAGAACGCTGCAGGATGAGAACTATAAGGCTTTTTTTTGTCTAGATAAAATAATATCTCTCTTTCTTGGCATTGGGTTTCTTGAGTAGCTTCATTGTGGTGTGGCAGAGTGTGGGAGTGAAATGGAACTGGTGATCTCTGAAAAAATCACCTTGGACAACTCTTTTAACTTCCAGGCTGCTCTGCATTCATCTCTGGCCTGTAGAGCATCCAGCAAAGCTTTGTTGCCAGTTTATGGGAGAGAAAACAGTTAATACAGAAGTTTGTGGTATCTACTGTGGAATGGTGGCTTTCAAGGGGCAAACAACCCGTTTCTGTTTAACAGCAGATACACAGAAGACAACACAGCACGAACCACCTCTCTTTTGTGTGTTGTTTTACCAGGGATTTACCAGGCTTGGTAACTCACAGCCATAATAATCCTAATGATAAAATTTCCTGCTGAGTCAGTCCTGTTTCCCGGTGAGACAGTCACTGAAGGAGTGTAGAGCAGATGCTGCGCTGCTCCAGGGTGTATCAGTGGCCAGCAGAGAGAATCAGGGCAGATGCTCTTCTCTCTGCATTAAACGGTGCTGTGAGGAAAGGAAAAGATTCTATGTCAAACCAGTGCAGCACTGTACTGATTAAATGGCCTGAGAGCAGTGCTGCTCTCTCTGGCCTATGTAGCCAAGAGTCTCTTTGCAGAGCCCAGATGAAGAACAGGGGGAGGGCAAGTCTCCTCATATTGTGCAATCAGGGAGCAAGTGTTTGAAATTTCTAATCACAGGTTCAGAAATGTCCCTGTTCCACTATGTTTAGAAGTTGCTTAAGCATCTTCTCTTAGAAAGCAGTAAAGCCAGGATAATACTGAGATGGTTAGAATGCCTCATCTTTCATTTAATACACCAGGTGGAACAGTCTCTGTTAAGTCCCTGTAAATTATTAACTCTTTTTTCCTAGCTAGGAAAGAAATGTGTTTTTTTTTTTTTCTTTACAACTTTCTGACAGATATTAAAATATAATAAAATGAAAATGGCTTCACGCTGTAATGCACTGGGATGTCTCTCCTGAGAACAGGGTGGAGTAATGTAGAATTAATATTGATTTTATCACTGTTGCAGTCTCTAAGGAAAAAAGCCCTTGTAGATTTAGGAGAATGTTCTTTCTGTGTGGCAATCTTTGGGGAGATACACTGCCTGTATTTAAGGTCTCTAGAGGTCCAAGTCCTCAAGACTGCAAGGAGAACAGTCCTAGATGAGGATAGAGTGGTTCAGTATCATAACAATTCAAGCTGTAAGAAGAGGAATCAGTGACACCACAGGGAGCATCTAAAGGCTTTCCCCAGAGCCCATCAGACACAATGAGCCTTGGACCAGTCTCTATCCAGACTTCTTTTCTCAGGATTACAATTGTAGATGCAAACATTATGGAAATGTTTGTGTTTCTCTCTTTTCCACAGGACTTTCCTCCAGTCAAAAATTAAGCTTACAGAATAGAGTTTAGGGGGATTTTGGCCATCACGACCCTACCTGAACAACGTATATTTGCACAAGGCATTTTCAAATACAGCTTCCAGCCACAAGAAATGTTTTCCAGATAACTCCAGCCCTGATTTTGTGTGCACAGATCACCCAGATCTGCATCCTGCGTGAACTGCAAGCAATACAGACAGGAATGAACAGAGCACAGACCGCAGTTAGGTAGATTATATACAGCTGGTATATGACAGTATGACTGCTAGAGAAAGGAGGTCAAATCTGGCATTCATTACCTCATTCACTGCCTGATAAATCAGTCTCTGTCTTTACTCCCAACTGTTTGGCTTTTGTCACCCACAGCCCCCATGACTCTGACATTATAATGAATAATTCAATGAATATTTTTAAACTCCAGCTGTTATTGCCTATTTCAAGCTTCCTACTTTATGGTTTATGGGGTTTTCCAGGATTGCTCTGTGTCAGTTCTGTGTATTTTTTATAGGATTTATAAAGAGCACAGGGAAGAATCAGGTGGTGCTTGTTGGTATAACAAGCAAACAATTCATTGAAAGTGGCGTAATTCACAGACTAGAGAAATATAATTACAACAGTGGGTAAGAAAGGAAAAGAGACCAGAGACTCCTCAAGGGTTAGAAGCAGCAGTAAAAAAAGAGGAACCATTGGTGGCATTCATGGGTGGAGAAGTTGAAGAGCATTGAGGTTGACCTGAAGAATTACATGAATGGAGCATCAATTACAGGTTCAATCAAAATAAAGAAATACCAGAAGTCTGGGAGGTGAACAGGGACAGGACAGTGTGGCTTGCATTTTAGCTTCAGGGAATAATCAAAATGAGATACTCAGGCTGTGGCAGAGGGAAAAATAGCAGCAGTTAGAGAGAGGTGAGAGAAAAGAAAAAAAAAAAAGAAAGAAAGAAAGAAAGAAAAAGCTGTTCTGAAGCAAAGCAGCATTGAAGTTCAATTTGCCCTCATCTAAACCTGTTTTACTCTTTTCTACTTTGCAAGACAAATATGAAAATAAAGTGGTTGTCTCAGCCCTACACCATGGCTAGAGAATAGTAACACTGCATACCCTCGGTGTTTGTAAATCTCAGGAGACGGGACACCCTGGTGTGAAAGGATCTCTTATGCAGCACTATGAAATGCCTCAGAGTTAGTGTGGCTTGGGACTTCTGCTCTGGTCCTGTGAGATGCTCTTGCTCTGCTTGCCCAGAGCATGCAGTTAAGCAAAAAAGAGTGATGTTTCTATTTACTTCCCTGTTAGAGATGGTTTCTGAACAGTTTCCAATGTCTGGAATGTTTGACATTTCAAGGACATCACAATACACTCTTTCACTTTCTACAAGCCTGTATGTTTCTCCCATTTCTAGTAGCCATCCCCATTCTCTAAAGCTGCAGGAATTTCTCGCATAGGGACAGAAAAATATGTTAGGAGTGAAGCCCTTAAGGAAAAAAACCCAAAGACTGGATCTTTCCTTCTCTTTCTTATTTCCTTTCTCTTCTGTATTTGACTTTCACCTCAGTAAATACTGATGAAACTGAATGCTGAAGAGATGGGTTTCTCACTATTACTCGTACTAAGAGGTATTAAAACACTTAATTTTCAAAATCCTACCATATGTGTATTCTCCAAGTGTGGCAAATGTGCCATTTTTTTTCACATTATTCAGTGAGATATTTTGATATTAACAATGTTTTTAAATTTATGATTTCTATTTTTTTTGTTATTTTCTAAAACATTTTGGAAAAAACAATATAAAAAGAAAGTATTTTAAGTTGCTGAAAAAATAATCCAGAACTGTGCTTTTGTCCTAGGA
The DNA here is from genome assembly GCA_035583135.1 of Lophotriccus pileatus. Taxonomy (NCBI): domain Eukaryota; kingdom Metazoa; phylum Chordata; class Aves; order Passeriformes; family Tyrannidae; genus Lophotriccus; species Lophotriccus pileatus. The sequence goes on from JAWWES010000169.1 coordinate 26,917,964, forward strand.
AAGCTATAAATGGCTATTCACAGTTTGTAGTAGGAAAACAGCATGAAGTTTTAAAGAAGAGTAGAATTGTAGAGATGTGGATAGGAGAAAGAGTTAAAATAGCTTTTTGTGGGGGAAATGAAGTCTCACAGAAGAGTCAATGAGTACAGGTGTAACAGTGACCCAGGTAAGGTAGTGTAGTTCATTCACAACAGTTTGATGAGACGTCTCCAAGAACTTCTACAGTAACTAAGCTGTTGTGGAATGTGTGTGTATGTCTTCTCTTGAATTAACTGCCAAAAGATAAGAAACCAAATGAAGGAATCAATTGGCTGCTTTCTCATGGAGAGGTCATTAGAGGAGTCGTGCTGCATCTGTGCTTGTCAAAGCATTTCTAAATGGTCTGAAAAAGAAGCTGGAATTCAACACTAATGAGTGAGAGTTTATGCTTATGGAAAAGCAAGCCATTAGCACTGTGATGGAGAGACTGGCTTGAAAAGGGATTGAACAGGCTCAGTGAAAGAAGAACCTAACTTCAGCTATCAAACACAACCAAACAAATGCATCTTCCAAAACAACATCTCTAACTCCAGAAGCCGAAAAAATACAACACAGGAAAGGTGTCCCTGTGGATATCCTTTCTGCTACCTCCCTAGGTTTCTGTTACCAAACTCATTTGCAGGATGCTGACTGGAGTAACTCTTGATCTGGTAATGTACAGGAGCTGTTACAGTCCTCATCTTCTATTTGTCCTCTGCATAACTCTCTTCTCTGGAAGTTAGAACAAAATCATTGGAGTTAAACCAGATTGCATCAGTGATAAAGAGGAAAAAGCATACAGTGTTATTTTTTTTCTGGGATGTGCAGATGTTGTGACAGGCAACCTTACTTTGGAAACATCAAAAGTGTAATGCTATTAATAGAATCACTTTCTTAGGCCTGTGAAAATGGAGATGATCTGTCATTTACAAGTGAATGACAACTCAACACTTAGAGCGGACGGACTGCATAATGTGGCCACAAAATGCTTCCACAATAATGAGTCCAGGAAATTATTGCACAGCTGTAGGACAAGCATGGAGGAGATTAGTAAAGACTTTCAATAGATTTTTAGGTTCCCCCTTTTTAAAAATACCTTTCATGCTCAATGCCTCCTGATTGCATACAGTAGCAGGCATGAAGGCAAGAATCAGCTACAGTGAAGGGTTGTAGATAAAATGCCAGCATATTTGGACATGCTGACAATATAGCTCCAGGATGTAAAGAACTTGCAGTATCTGAATCATAGGAAGAAGAACAGGATCATGATTCTGCAACCTTAATAAGAAGAAGGAGTCTTTGAAGAAAATGGTTCCCCCCTGCCCTGAGTAAATATTAAAATCTTTATCACATTCAGTCCAGTAATCTCCTGGCTGTATCGATTAGATTATAAATAGGCAGAAAGAGTCTGTGGAGTCCTTTGTCCAGCTGGGATGGCTGGTGCTGTGTTTCTCTTGCCCTCAGGCAGAGGCTAGCAGAGGGTGATGAATATCTTGGGACACTCTTTCCAGACGACTAGGACAATATGTTTGGAAGGTGTATGGTGGTTAGATCTGCCCTTATCTAAAAAAAAATAATAGTAAACTAATAATAATAAAAAACATTTCCCTGCTTGCCCAAGGCAAAAAAGTTAATTCTCAAGACAAATATTCTCCTCTTTCCCCTTTCCCATCCAGTTAACTGAAATCTGGTCCAGGCTGAAGCAGTGGATTGTCCCAAGCCCAGAAATGATTTTTAGATGTCTCCATGGGCAGGAGACGTGACAACAGGAGACATTAAGGCTCCCACTTGATGTTCATAAGGAGAAGAAAACAGTGTCATTGTAAAAAGGTCCCAGTTTCAATATGCATTATGACCAGCTTTTCTAAACTATCAACATGTGTGAATAAAATCCATAACAATTCCACAATATAACCTTGGTGTAACAAGCTAGAATAAGCTGGTCATGTTCTCAGTTGATCCTAAATAAAAATGAACAGAAATGTAAATTTATTCTGTGGAAGATTCAGCTTGGCTTTGAGCTTATGACATGTTAGACTTATTGGCTCATTTAGTACAGTAAATGAGAGTCTCTGGATTGAAACACCATTGGTAGCAGAGTGGCAAATGGACTGGCTGAGGAGCTGGACAGGAATGAAGAAAGAACATTTGTTGTGAAAGACAGAAAGCAATTCTCATTCCTGTCCTAGTCCGTCACAAATGCTTTCCACAGCCAGTGGAGAGGATCTGCTTTGCCACTTGAAAAAAAACCCACAATTTTTTTCTTAAATGAAAACTGCTGCAATGAAAAAAATTTGTCAGATCATAGAATATACTACAGAGCTTTGTTGGAGTGAACTAGCTTCACCACCACTAGAAAGAAAAGGGATGTCCTGGTGCTAATTTCCATGCTAAGAATTGAAGTTTTAGGAATGCAGTGGATTGCACATATGTTTGCACAGGGCATGATGGTGTTTGGTTTTGCATTTTGTTCTACTGAGATATCCAGACATAAGTTTGGAATCATGAAAATTCGAGGAATCATAGAATCCGATGGGTTGGAATGGACCTTCTGCCAGAGACTGAAGGCTCCTGAAATTATGGATTAAAAATATCGTACTTATCAGCTTAGCGCTAAATGAGTAAAAAAAAAGACAGATGAGACACGATGACTTTGTATGTGACAACAATATGAAGCTGGTGAACAGGATGATCACATGTAACAAATGAGAAAAATATTTTTCTCTGATTCAGTTTCTGACTCAGAATTTAAATCCTTTCTTGAAAGATCACTAACAAATGGACACTTAAGTAAGGAGGGAATCTACCTAATTTAACAAAACTCAGAGAATAAGTCTCACAAAAGATTTTAGAGCACCTGCAGACAGGCAGCAGAGAATGCGTGCAGGTTTAATGCCAGAGGAACGATCATACCAAACTGTTTTCCCTATTGTGTTACCTTATCATTAATACAATATTGCATTGGTCTTATGATTACTGGTACTGATCATTACTACCAATAATAGAGCAAATTTGTAGCAGGCTGCTTCTGGTTTGTTATATGAGGATGCGAGTTTCTAGAAAAGTCTCATGGGCTGGCCTTGGCCCCTGTGGTGGAGCTGCAGGATGACAGTGTCCAGAGCAGATCAGATGCAAGAGAGGAGTGTATGGAGAAATACCATCGATTTGCCGTCTGCCCAAACTTTTACTCCTGTGCTACTTTGACTGCTGAACCACAAGAATTCAGTTCTTATAGCAGCTTTCCCTGAGGCAGCACCTTTCATTGCACAGACTTATGTCCTGCGTGTGCTATAATGAATTAACGTTACTTTGCTGTGCGTGTGGCATCACCGTTGACCTGATCTGTTCTCATATCACCTGGGGAGAAGTGTTTTCTGCAATGGTAGACACAAGAAAAGACAGTATCTGACATGAGTACCCTTTTAAGTATAAAGCAACTGGTACCATAAAATGATTTATACAATGCCCTGGCATTTTCAGCTACCAAGATGAACTGCTTTGGAGTGTACGATAAAGCTCTTTATCAAAACTGGCTTTATGTGTCTGCTTCAAGCCACAAAAAGAAATGTTTGAGAACATAACCTCCTCAGTTCTTCCCGAAAGGAGATAAGGACAATTTGTTCAGTACAATATTGTGGGATGTCTTTCTGGATTATCAGCTTGTTGTTAAGGAAGTTATTAATGCTGAGACATAATTTTGAGCTCAATCCATAATCCATAATCTACTTTAATAGATGAAAGTGCACTCGACAGAAGAAAGAAAACAAGCAATTACTTTTGCCAATTACTCTTCTGCTGTAAAAAGGTATGACCCAAATCCATGGAAAAGCACTAATTTGTGGGAGCTGGTGATCAGGTATGGACTGATGGGGGGCAGTCAGATTCTTTGGGACAGCCGTGTATTTTTTAGGCTTTCCTCCACTACAAACCACAGAATCATAATGGAAGAAGTTGGAAGGGGCCATGGTGAGTCATCTGGTCCACCCTCCCTGCTCAAGCAGGCCCATCCTAGAGCAAGTGGCACAGGATTGCATCCAAATGGTTCTTGAATATCTCCAGGAGAGGTACTCCACTACCTCTTTGGGTAATCTGTTCCAGTGCTCAGTTACCTAAACAGTAAAAAAGTTCTTCCTCATATTCAGGTGAAACTTCCTGTGCATTAGTTTCTGCTTGTTGCCTCTTGTCCTATTGCTCAGCACCAAAAAGAAGAGCCTGGCTCCAGCTGTTTGATACCCTCCTTTCAGATACTTGTAGATATTGATCCTCCCTGCTCTTTCTGGAGTTGGAAATGGAAATTCTAATGGTGGAAAGTCTAATGCTGGAAATGGAAAACATCCTTGTTCAGTCTATGGGGTTCACAGCAACCCCTGTGTTCCCTGGAAGAGCAAAGTGCTTGTTCATTGCTCTGAGTCCCAGTGGGTCACCTGTTTAATGTGAATTTGCCCACTTCAGTGCTTCTCAGTAGGCTAAATTTTCAATCTTTAGAAATATAAATACCCTAAAATATGATTCGCTTGTGAGCTTGAAACAATGTTCAGAGAATCAGTCTCCTGCTGACTACGGATTTTTGAATCAGAGCCAGGATTTCGTTGCGTTTTTTTGACCGTGGATATTCAGTACACTTGTCTGAACTATCCAGATATGGCTTGGCCTCATGTGATCAGGGACATTGGTTTAGCTGATCCACAGGCTCTCTGGAGCCTGTGAGGCAAGATAACCTCATTAATCACCAATACCACCTTTGTTAGCTCCTTATTTACTAACTTTGGGATGCTACCAGATTGTTGCTGCTGGGTGAGCAAACGAGGCCTGTCAGCTGGGTGGAAGGGAATATAACTCAGTGACCTGATAGTGAGGCAAATACCATCAAAGCATGGGACAGAACCAGGAAGAAATCAGGCAGCCATCACTTCCCTGACACTAAGAAAGCCTAATCAACCGATGAGAAAGATCACTTGTTTAGTTATTGCAGTTACTTGAATAAACGCTGAGCACTGTGACTTACCTGACAATAGGGAAACAACACCACAGAGCCCATCCAGCTTAGGAGAGTTAACATCAGCCTTAGTCAATGGAGTTTTCCTTTCGCACACTTACTGTGGGAAATGAGGAGAAAAGTCATTTTAGTTCCTGGGTTTACAATGGAGGTAAACATGTTGTTTGAATTACACGCCACCAAGGAATATTTAATGTCCATCTCCAAGATGAAACAAGCCAAATAGAAATTGTCAACTGAATCATTGCCAAAGTGATGACTAAATTAATAAATAAAGGTAAAAGTTTATAAAGACAGGGCAAGGCTTGCTCTCTCATTTCCCCCTTGAATGTGAGGAAGCAAGCAATAAAGTTATTTAACTGCCCCTGAATCACTGTAGACATAATTTTTATCTTTCAATGAAAGAATGAAAGAAGTACTCACCTTGTTCAAAATATTAAAAAGAAAATTATTTTAAATGACCAGGAAATTGAATAAATTACTTTTCCTCTTATTTTTTTCTATTGTCCCCCTTCTCCCACTTCATATTTTCTAGTCCTTTTGCTGCTCTGTGCACTTGCAAAGCCTTTGTACTTTTTCAAACATCAGGACCACTAAATTGCAACATAAGCCTGACTTTTCAAAGCTAGTTAAAATTTTGAAATTCTAAGTGGTTCAAAGGAACAGCAATTCTCTTTCAACCATGAATTCTGCTCTTTTTTACAGGCTGGGGAAAGTGACAAGGAAAGCAGTAAGGCAAAACGCAAAAATGTCCAGTTGCAAACAGAGCTGGATTATAAGTAATAAATTTTTAAGAAAAGAATTGTCAACTAATTAGTAAAAAGCCAACTTTAGCTCTCATCTTTCTATAACCTTCACTACCATCAACATGTTCTCATTGTTCTGTCCTTGGGGAGTGAAGCAGTTGGTACAAACTTAAAGAAAAAGTAAAACTATACTTCAACCATTAAGTTTCAAGTTACCAGCCTGGTGTGTGAGCCTAGGAAAAGAACACCCAAGCCTGTCTCATGGTTCATTTCAGATGTTCCTTTTAACACTGATTCCGGTTAACAGGATTCCCATTTAATACTGATGCAAGTCTCCACACTCAGCTGCTGTACTCCAGTCATGTGGTGACCCCAAGTCTAGAGAGCTGTATGACTTTCCCAAGCAAGGAGCCAGAGTCATTGTGTGGAAGACCAGGGAGATGGATCCTCTTGGCTGTCCTTGGCTACTTTGTGTGGAAATCCATCGTCCTCTCAGGGTTGGAGCATAATAATTTACAGACTGTTCTTGCTGCCAAGCCTCTGCTGCCCTGAAAAGCTGTTTGTGCCCAGAAGTACAGAAGAGAAATCACTCCGACACAAGTACATTAAGCACATGAACAGTTCTGAAAATAAGCAGAGTAATAATTTGTTTGGTAAACTCCCTTATGCCTTATTGAATTCATCTACTGGCTGACCAACAGCTCCATCAGGAGCTTTTGCAGCAGTCAGATGCAGAAACAGGACCTCAAGTCTGGCATCAAGTCAAAATGTCCTCCGTGCAGAGGTGTCCTGCCACCTTGACTTACAGCATGTGAAGTTCAGACTAAGCATTAACATTTTGTCAACAGCAAGAGTCAAGCATGGCTGTCCCAAGCTTTGGCAGATTAATGTGCTCTGGACATGTCTGAAGTGCTTAACAGTTTGATGTGGCAATGGCAGGTAACAAAATTTTAATCAAATTTCAGCATTTTTATCTCTCCAGGAATAAAAGCTTCATGAGTGCAACATCATGCAGTCTCTTGAATTACCTTTTTCATGCAGGTTCAGTGGAAATTACTGTGTCAGTAGCACACTGATATGAAAAAACTGATTTGCAAATTGACCAGTGAAATACTGAACAGGAGAACATTTTGTCTTCATGACTCTGTAAAATGGGAGAAACAGTTCATTAGAAGTCTACTTTTCTACAGCAGAGCCTGAGATAAGCCCTGCATTGTTAGCCACACGTGTACACAGCAGATACAGTAAGCAAGCCATAACAGAAAGAAATGTTAATCTATTCTTTGAGGGATAAGGCACACGTTGGGCTTTGCTTCTCCTGCCTCAGCATTGTGACGCAACCTACATGTTACAAGTGCGTTGTATGGAATAAATGGGATAAGAATAACTGATGGATATCACAAAACAGAGACGCCGACAGCTTTACTGCCCTGCTGGATAATGTTTGGGTATTTGCTGGTGGCAGATGGTGGGCCTTTTCATCCATATCTGTTTGCCCTGGATGGAGGACTGTTTGATGACCTGCACAGAGTTACTGCCATTGTTGTCTTTGTTGTTTTGCATCATTGTTACAGCTTTGAGGGCCTCTGTGGGTTTAATCATTTGTGCAGAGATTTTATGAGACAGGTGCTTAAGAGTGTGATAGAAGGGGAGTTAAGATAAATTAACCTTCAACTGATCTTAACTCCAGCAAAGGCACCATCTGTGATGCCTTAGCTGTTTTTAGTGGTCCAGGTCTTGTATTCCACATTAACATCTGGACTGAAGACACGTGGTGTTAAGTGTAACATACTGAGGCCAAATAATTGAATACATCAACATGTATGGCCTAATGCCCTCCACAGCAAATGCTAGTGAGAAGGCACAATGTCTGTTGAGTACCAGCAAACTGATTTTGAGCTGAAATATTCTTCAGAGCAGGTTGCATTTTTTTTATTACCCAGACGAAAAGCTGCACGAGGCTGGTGGAGACCGAAAGTTTCTGTTGGTGGTGGCAGAACACCTGAGCTATGCATCCCACCAAGAGACTGCTCTGGCTGCAGGGCACCCACAGCTCAGCACTCATGTAAGTCTCAACCCCTTGTTCCTAACTGAGTCCTCTACTCTGCTGCTGAAAACTCCTCTGAACACTTCTTCAGCTAAAATTTTAAAGGAGAGAAAAAAAGGTAAACAAACAAACAAACAGGAGGATTTCTCTCTTGGGAGAAATTCCAAATTGTCACAGAAGCCCAGACTAAGGGGCATGGAGGCATGTTAATAAACAGCTTTTCTCTCAACACTTTCTTTTGCCTGTGTACAGACAAGTGGTATCAGACCACCCAGTGTTCTGGCTCCCTGAGATCCATTCTATAACATGACTCATCCATACATACCTGGGCTTTAGGTTCCACTCCAACTCTGGGCCATGGAAACAAGACCCAAGTCCTTACTATTACGTGGCACTATCATTCCTTCACGTGGCAATTGCACCCGGGCCCTGTGCAGGTGGTGTATTGTAACCATTTTCTTCTGAAGGCAAACCAATACACCAGAACTACTCTGTGGCACATCCTTTGGATGCTTAATAAGCCAAGATGCTCATTACTGTCCTCTCTGTAGAAACTTGAGATAAAAAAAATCCAGCCTTCATCAGGTCAGGCTAGAGTCTTAGTTTACAACTATGAAATAACATTTCTTTTAGTACTATGATTTTTTAGTTCCTCACTTCTCATTTTGTCTTTCTATGGCCCCAGAGGAATTTATTCCTGTTTGTTTAAGTATCTTCTATCTGGACTGCCTCCAAACATAAACCTGATTAATTATCAAGGAGATCATTACAATTTATAAAAAGTTGTGTGCTAATTACATGTGCCCTATGAGTATTTTCCTCTCATTTATCTTGTGAGTGCTCATTTTTCAGATTAATAATGAACATGACAACTGCAAGTGCAACCAGTACTGTGACTGTCAAATAAAGGTATGAAGGGATTGGGCTCTTAATTAAGACTGGTATTTGCTTTGAATTACAAGTGCTACTACCATATTGCTTCCAGGAAAGGCTGTTTATTAAAAATATATTATTCCCTAGGGACAGATAAAAGCCACTAAGACACTGGTAAAACAAAAAGAATCACTTAATATTGAAAACTATTTCATACCCACACTGAACTAGAGTCTATGAAAATTATCACCCTGTTAGACCTGAAGAGTGACACACTCCCTCTTATGCAAGACAAATGCAAATAAGCTTTTCTCCTCTGTCTGAGCCAGAATCCAAAGAACTCAAGCCTATTGTTTCCTTTCTCCAATTGAGTTTGGCCTAGATTCTCTCACTAAAACTGTCTGTAGACTTCACAAATAATTTTTGTAGTCGAGAAGCACAATGAAGTTGGCTGTGAGTGGTCATCAGTCAGAAGACACTTGTTTATTGCCAGCTTCATGGGCTACATGAGAATGTGCAGTTTGAAAGCAAAAAATGGTCGATTTCTATTTTTAAAGAGCACCTCGTTCCTTCTTGCAACCTAAAAAAACAATCTCATGGTTTTAATACAAGAAAAAATATGGGCAGAAATATCTCAACAGCTGATGCTTCTGAGAAAATAAGTCCTTTTTTTGGGGCATCAACATTCTGCTGGCAGTTTATGGTCTGCTTTGGGATGGATTTTCTTTCGTTGGATGTAGGTGTATCAGGGCAATTGCTTTTCAGAGTGATAGCTTTATGCCAGAGAAACAGTCCTGCTTCTCTCAATTCTATTCAACATCCTATTACTTTTAGCTTCCTTCCTATAGAGCCTTTTCAAATCATCACCTGTTTCATTCCTTTTAGTAGCTTGGCTAAGTTTCTGATGAATGGGTTATTTTCAGTAAGACCTCTTTTGTTCCTCTAAAAAGCCCCAAACTAAATTACTCTAGAACTGTGGCTGTATGTGTGCCCCCTTTCCCTTCTCTAATACCTCCATTAATCCTAGGGCTGAAATTCAAAAAGTAGTTTTGAATAAGAAACAATTTCTCTTACAATCCCTCACATTTCAGAAATAACGAGAATGAAAATGACTTCTTGTGGGATGTCTCTATAAAGACTCCTTCTTTTTAACTTTCATACCCCAGAAGAGATAATTACAACTTGTGTAATTTCTTGTTCCCTAGTTCATGACTCCATGACTCAAGTGCCATGTTCCTCCACTCAGCATGACCTTATAGGATTTACATCACAATAGCATAAAATTGCAATTACAAATAGTTTAAAAGTCAAGAAACTTGTCACTTGAAATGCTAGTTTCGCCCATCAAAGTGACTTACTTTTGGTTAGTCAAAACATGTTGCAGTAGTAACATGTCATAAAGGTAAATTATCTGACTTCACGAATACCAAAACATATGTATGTTCTATTATAAAAGGTAGATAATATCTAGGTATTAGTATCCTAGATAAAATCAAAGATGCTACTTCATAAAGGCTTCCTAAACACAGATTATTCTTTAACTAGAACAACTAGAATAGCTAAAATGAAACCCTTCCCATAGAACACAACATTTTGGTTCATGTTATGTAATTGATTCTGACCAACTTGATCTCCTTTTATGATCAGGTGACCTGTAGATGTGTCTACCTGGACTTCAGCAAAGCCTTTGACACCATTCTCCATGGCACACTTCTGGAAGAGCTGCAGCCAATGGCTTGGAGAGGTGCACTCTCCGCTGGAGAATCAGCTGGTGGCTGTGCCCAGAGAGAGGTGGTGAATGGTGCTGTGTCCAGTCGGTGTCCCCCAGGGATCAGTGTTGGGCCCAGTCCTGTTTAACATCTTTATTAATGATCCAGATGAGTGGACTGAGTCTATCATTAGTAGATTTGCAGATGACATCAAGCTGGGTCAGAGTGTTGGTCTGCTGGAGGGTAGGAGGGCTCTGCAGGGGGGTCTGGTCAGGCTACATAGATGGGCTGAACCCAACAGGATGAGGTTCAACAAGATCAAACTCCATGTCCTACACTTTGGCCACAATAACCCCATGCAGCACTACAGTCTGGGGGCAGGGTGGCTGGAAATGGCCCAGTGGGAAAGAACCTGGAGCTGTTGGTTGACAGTGGCTGAACATGAGCCAGTGTGTGCCCAGGTGGCCAACAAGGCCAGTGGCATCCTGGCCTGTATCAGGTATAGTGTAGCCAGCCAGACTGGGGGAGTGATTCTTCAGCACTGGGGAGGCCACACCTCAAGTGCTGTGTCTGGTTCTGGGCCCTTCAATTTAGGAAGAACATCAAGGGGCTGGAGTGTGTCCAGAGAAGTGCAACAAGGCTGGTGAAGGATCTGAAGCACAAGTCCTGTGAGGAGCAGCTGAGGGAACTGGGGTTGTTTAGCCTGGAGAAGAGGAGGCCCAGGGGTGATCTTGTCACACTCTACAACTACCTGAAAGGAGGTTTTAGCCAGGTGAGGTTCAGCCTCTTCTCCCAGGCAAACAGCAACAGAACAAGTGGGCATAGCCTCAAGTTGCACGAAGGTTGAGGTTGGACATTAAGAAGAATTTCTTCATGGAAAGGGTGGCTAGATATTGGAACGGGCTGCCCAGGGAGGTGTTTAAGGAAAGACTGGATGTGGCACTCAATGCCATAGTCTAGTTGACAGGGTGGTGTTCAGCCAATGTACAACCTGTGGGTTGTACTTTATCTGAGAGATCTTTTTTAACCTATTTGATTCTGTGATTTGCTACCAGCTGAGCTTTCATCAGAGGAGGAAAACCAAACCGATCTTCCTCTACTCGACATTCCAATACTGCACAACTCTCCTACAAATAGCTGACTGTGTCCTGGGCCTGCCCTTGCCACTGTGCCTTGCTTTAATCCTGCTTTCCCACTCATTCTGCCAAGCAAGACTGCAACCAGCTAACATTGCTGTCAAATGCCTTTCTTCTCCTATCAGTACCAATCTGAATACAGGGCAGGCAGCGACTTTGCTGACACTTGTACTTAAATCAGAATAATATTTCTTATCCGGTAAATTTGTTTTTATGACCTTGATGGCATATTTATAAAATTCTGGTTTTCTGAGGAAGATGCTGGTTTTTGTTTGCTCATGCAACAGCTGTGCTTTGTCCTTTGAAAATACAGTATAGTCCCTATGCCTGGCTAATTTTAAACTACATAGGTCTCACTGGTCATCTAAAAATAAATTTCTAATGTTCACATATAGTACACATAGAATCATCATTTGACCAAATATGGCAGCATAAAGGGGTCCTTATCAGGTCTTTGGCTTCTCCTATAGGGCAATAATTACTTTAAAATACACAACAAAACCATAAACAGGTCCAGTACTTCCTGTTTGCAAAACACCATGAGCACAAATTAATGTTTTTGTGCAAATAGAGTCTGGACTGAGGACACATTCAGACTTCTCCCAGGAGTGATCAAACAACAATGTTTTTTAGCTTTCTGAAAGGGTCTGGTTAATCATAACCCCTGTACAGCAAGGATGGTGAATATTATGAAGGGGAAAAATAACATTGCAATGCAAAACAAAAAATTCTGATCCTAGAAATACCAATGAAAATTTTTCTTTTAAATAAGCATAATCAAAATATCTTGTTATCAAGCATGCAAATCAATCATTTTCTAAAGAGAAGCCAAAAATATCTAGGTCATCTGATTCCCAAGGCTTTTAGGTTTCTTCTTCCTCAGTGATCCTAACTCAGAGGAGAGATCTCAGAGGACCTGGACTTCTCAGACCCAAAGCAATCCCTATAACAGAGCAGACTTGGATTTTGGCTATCCAGGCTTTCTCAAGTGAAGCATACCAAACTGGCTGAGAGAAAATGCCACGGGTCATCTAACATTCAGACAGATGGGCTATGAAGGCTTTGGCAAAATATTTTCACTTTCATTAACTGGGCATTTCTTTGACAAAAACCAGAATGGAAAAGTTTTTTATGAGACAAGACCTTATGAAACCTGTATCTGTCACAGTTTAAAGGAACACCATGAGCAGGAGAATTAAGAATGTCTGGCTTTTTATTGGTTTATGTCAGAAATGGCCATCTTGGTCGACTTAATAATTTTTAGTAAGGAATAAGGTGGTAGCTAGAGTCTCTCTTTCTCACCTTCTGTTCCTTTCAAAAATCCAGTAGGAACTTTGTATCTTTGAGACAACTGCATTTCTTCAAACCCCATAGACAACTCCATCATTCCAGAGTTAGCCGGGAAAAGACAGTAAGAGCAGTGTACATAAACACACAAAGCACATCACCATATCAAAAAGGTTCTGGTTACAAAGCCTCCAATACAGTATAGGAAATACTGATATTTTCCTTCTACAGCTGCAAATCTAATTAACGTGCGCCATCCCCATAGTGTTATTCTATAGATAGGCAAAAGCACCAGGTTAAATGTGCTGCACAGAAAATAATTAAAATCCAATTAGCAGGAGTTCTGGACACCTAAGGTTTTAAGAATTAATCCTAAAGACCTCAGTGCAGCTGTTTGGAAAGTAGTAAGGGCTTATTTGATGAACCGGACTGGAATATGTAAGTCCTTGTTTTGAAAACCTCTCAAGAAATACTTCAGTATGACAAACTGTGGATGGTAATGGGATATTTTTAGTGTCATGTTGGACTGCATTGAGAGTTTGCTTGCATTCCTCCAGAAGAGGATGAGTCATTACTCACAGATTAGACATGCAATAAATATAACTTTCTTTTCCGCTCATGCAATACTATAAAGCAAAATGGTTTTCCTGAAATGGATACTTTATTGAAGTCTATTCTTCACTGAGACTAAATTTTTTAATTTTAATATTTCTGTCATCACTTTACCTAGTAGGCATGATTCTAACCCATCACAGGCATTCATGACAATCCTCTCATTGCAGACATTGGTACAATCTACCTATATAATAAATATGCAGCACAGATTTCAGGGAGAGTTCTTCACCCCACAAAACTTGATTATTTCATGTCTTATATAACTTTTAAAGCTTTTCTTTAGCTTTCCTTTAACGACTTGCCTGTTTTGGTTAACACCTCCCACATTGCTGGTTTAGGTCATTAGCAGTTTCCTTTTTTCAAGAATTTCAAAGTTTCAGTATTTGCCCAGTATTTACAATACCAGAGTCTCAACAGCACAGTTGTGCCCTGCTGTAATAGAAATAATAAACACATCTTTGTTGTTCCTTTCTGCAAGCTGTGGTTATGGTTGATACTTCCTTAAATATTCACTGTTGCATTCAAATGGAAAAAAAAAAAAAGCTCTAATGATATTGCCATCAGATTGCGATGGAAAGGGCTCTGCCTGTATGACAATATGAAAACCCATTGTAAGGCACAGCCTCCCACAAAACAGAAGATATGATGCTCTGTGGTTTCAGCGGAGCACATGAATTTTCCAACAATATTTCAGGGCTTTCTACAGCAACAGTTTTCATAAGTGAAGATATTTTCATAAATGAAGACAGACACAGCCAATTATAAGAGTGGGTTTTGAACTCCATGGTAGGATGGATGCCTAGGATTATAAAGCAGCTCCTGAGAGGGAACATCTATAGTGGGAACTTTGTGATGTTTATTGAAATTTAAGTATATATTTTTCCTAATTCATGGCAACTCTCATGCACAACATGCTCTATTCAAAAAACAAAGTTCATCATATTTTCACACAGTTCCAAACTGAGCAGGTTAGACTTCTTGCAATTCAAAAAAACAGTGGTCCCTATTGTTCTTGCTTGTGCTACCATCTGAATACTGTTATGATTATAGAGAAGGACTTTTTTTTTTTGCCTTTGGTAAAGGAAAAGTGTCCCAACAAAATGTTGTATACAGTCTGCATTATTCAGCTGGGCTGAAGGGGTGAAAAAGAGCATCCAGAAAATCACCTGTTACAGAAGTTAGGAAGATATTCCCAAACCACTGATTCATCCAAGAAAACAGTTAATTCATTACCCCTACACCATAAAGCTCAAGACACTTGGAGAATTCACAGAAACTATGGGAGAAACATCTATTCAGAGGCTACAGACAGTGACCTATAATGACGATCAATGACTCTTGCAGATAAACAGACTTTGAAGGCTGGAAGGAAACTTTCAACTGCCCTGTCTGTTTTCTGTAGGAATTGCCTCCAGGGTCTCCAGGCTCTCCTCTAACTTGTGTTTCAAGAGTTTTCCAAAGAGATATTCTGTATGGAAGGAATCAAAGAGGCGAGTCATGTTATATTTGGACTTTATTGGTGACCTGAAACATGGGAGCTTGTATTTTAGATGTTAGCAAGTGTCCCAAAAGTAGAGTGTACACAGAGTAACCTATTTTATGAGGTTCATAGCATGAAATCCTTTTTATTCTGACTGTTGAGATCTTCACAGAGAAGAGAGGAGAAAAGAAAGGCATTTGTGGTGATGAGGCTTAGTACATCTCTTCTCATTATCGGCTGTGAATATATACAAAACATGGGAAAAAAGCTAGTGAGTTTTCTAGGACAGTGGAAGGAAAGCTGGGATATGGGAAGGCATTCCCTGCTTGACTGCAATGTCATTTTCCTAAGGCAGAGGAGAAATTAAAAGACCTAATGCCAACAAATTAACCTTCATCTTGCTCCAGGGATGTGCTTGTCACCACCATTAGCTTGACAGTATTCCAGTTCTGGCTTCTGATTGAAGGCTTTAGTTGGGACGGTGTCATAGTTCTTTGACAGTTCAAAATATAGAGCATCTTAAACACAGGAATAAAAGCTTCTGTATTTCATTAAATAGCTTTTGGAGGTATGATGGAAAGCTGAGATGGAAAGAGATTACAAATGCTGATGGAGGCATTTACACCAAGTTTCTAGGCTCCAGTTTAACTTCAACTCCTGGCTTACCAGTACTTGGCATCATCTTTGAGCAGCGTGAACCTGAGAGAAAGAAAGGAACGTGAATGAGCCCATTAGCCCAGATACCACAGATCTTGTGCTTTTGGGACTTTAGAAATTGACACCATATGTTTGTAAAAAGTCTGAGAGATCAGCCAGCTCCATAAGTTCCTGTTAGGAAACAGCTTGTTTATCTGGCTTTAATTTGCTGCAACTGAGTTGTCTGTGTGAAAGTGCACATGTCTGCACATACGTAAAAGTCTTTTCACTGCCCCATGGAATTCCAACAAGACACACGTGCCATCCACAACCACTTGAATGGCATGCAGCACTGCTGAGTAACAGAGGGCTATTTCCCCTTTCTGAGGCACAACAGCAGGAAATATATTCCAAACTCATCTCATTTGCTTTGTGGAATTGCTCAGGTCTCTTGCCAGCTGGAAAGTGGTTGGCAGGCACACATCAGCTACTAGCCTTTCTCAAACACAACCTTATTTAATAGCCTACTTTGATGAGCTGCATAAGAAAAGTCACCCCCTAAATGAGGATGGATTGGCTGCAAATGTTTGTTCAGTCTGTGCTGCCAGCACTTACTACATGTCATGCACAAAAGGGTCACAAGCTCATTGCCAGAAAAGGTAACAATGCCTCAGAGGGGTCATGGCACAGGATACAGTGGAGTATATGTGGTGGGTAACACGGCTCTTGATCACATTAGAGAGGTAAAAACAAGCAGACTGCTGCCTTCTAATATGCCTGTGCCCCACGCAGATGACATGATGTCCTGAGCTGTGAGCTTTATAACAAAATCTTTTTCTGGCCAAGAAGCACCAAACAGTATGGGATCCAAGAGCCAGAGAGTGGTAGAGTAGCAATTCCACTGCTGCTGCCCCATTGCTCCAAGAGGTTGGACAGGCAGCTTGGTCCTGTGGAGTCTAGCGATGTCAGCTTCAGGAGAAGTTGCTGCTTTATTCACCCTGACCACAGTGATGTAAATTAGCCAGCAGCTCCCATGCCAGCACAATCCTGCTGCCAGTTTAAGACCCATGCAATTCAATCACTCGGAATTTGAATTTGGCCTGATAACCACAGCTTGGCCACCTCCCTCTTACATTTATCCTAGTTCCCCTAAACAGCAGCCAGGGGATTTCCAGTGTATTTCCTGAAGGAAATTCCAGTAGAACCAAAATACAACTCTCAATGATTTCCTGTGAATTTCTTGCAGTACTAGTACATCACTAATTGAGACAAACCACAGTCTTTTAAATGACCATGGTATATGACAAAATATGTTTAAAAACGTTCCAAGAGGGTGAAGATTTTTGTAAGATTTTCTTTGTTTCAGAATTCAAGAAGTCAAGAGGCTGCCTATAACCATCAAAAGTAGCTGCTAAGGATGTCCTGAGAGCCATCAATAAACACATAGAATCTAAACGAGGGTTTGGGGTTGGAAAGGACATGAAAGAATATCTAGTTCCAACCCTTTGCTGTGGGGCAGGGACAGCTTCCACTAGACCAGGTCACTCAAAGCCCCACACAACCTGGCCTTGAACAATTCCAGGGCTGAGGCATCCAACAACTTCTCTGGGGAATCTGTCCCAGTACCTCACCACCCTCACCGTAAAAAATTTCTTCCTAATATCTAATCTCAACCTGCCCTCTTTTAGTTTCAAGCCATTTTCCCTCATCCTGTCACTCCATACCCTTGTAAAAAGCATTCAGCTCTCTTGTAGCCCCTTGAGGTACTTGAAGGCTGATCTACATACTACTGATATTTGCAAGGTGTGTATTATAGGTGGTATTTATGTTAAAGCTAAGTATTTGAAGAGTAAAGAGATTAATCTTTACTCTGGAGCTACTTTATTGAAGATCAAAGTAAAGCCGGTTCTCTGATGCAAGGAAGGAGATGGAGATTACTCAATCAGTGATGGACAAGACCAACACTGGGGAGGAAGAGGAGTACCACACCTTGCTGTTTCAAGGCATTGAATGCACACAACATTCATCACCCAATATTGAATTTTCCCATGATGTCAAAATTAAAACCGTGATGTCAAAATTAAAACCGTGATGTCACCTATTTTCTTAAGAAATCATGTGCCCATCCACTTCTGTGTGGTCCTGATAATGCAAGATGACTGTTCATAAACAACTATTTCCTGGCAAAAGATTGTTTTGGCTTTAGTGCAGAGAATAAATCCAGTAACTGTTTAGGAAAGAACAAAACTTCCAGAACTATAGTACAACTTTCAACATAAAATCTAATCCCAAAACCTGAAACTGTGGTTCACAGTTTGTGTCCACCCCTTGCAACACAACTCTGATTGGAAATAAGTGAAGTTTGATTTATTTACTAGTGAAAGGAGTCAGGGCATACCACGAAAACTACAAATACTAAAATGTCTGGAGATGTTTTCAGGGCACAGACAGTAAAAGCATCAATATATACAACTATCAGAATGCCCATGAAACTTGCCTCCCTTAAGAGACTCTGCTCCAGTTATGTCAAGAGTACAAATCAATGCTTTCAAATTAGTTTAAGTTTTGTTTTGTACTTGGTGTACTATACCACAGTGTATGTTTTTTTAAAGAAATAGAAATAATAAATGTTGTGGACTTAGGGTTTCCATAGTTTTTTTTCCTTTATTTTTTTGGTAGCAGGATTTCTGCATTTAAGAAAGTGCTGCTGCTGTGGAAAGAAGTTGCAGTTGGTAAAAAGCTTATAAATGCTTTCAATTCTTGGATTAAAAATAAGGAATAAGATTCCTATTTCACACGAAAATAGTCAGGGAAAACCATTTTCAAGCATATTGATGACAAGCAGGTTAATGGAAGAGGTTAACACAGATTTGTAGAGGGATGCCTTCCCTCCTCACCAGTTCTGTTTCTGTTAGCCTGTGACTGAAGACAAAAACTGGTCCACCTCCTCTTACTTGACAAATTCCATATTGTCCCTTGTACCTTTCAACGTGGGAAGTTAGTTTGGAAGACATCACAGACCTAAATACAAGCTCTTGGGCTAACAGTCCAGGCTTGGTGACTGTCTTTGCCAAAGTGGGCTCAGCTCTAACAAGACAAGGAGTAAATAGTCACACATTTCTTGAACTCTCACTAGCCTATTTCAAATAGAACACACCAAGTTTCTTGGAACTTTAAAAACAAATTTTAATTTACAGTGCATCCTCCTAAGGCATGAATTCTGCTAAGTTCCTACTGTAAAACACATCAGGTAATACCTTCTCATTCCATGTCTGTCAGTTGAAAAATATATACTGTTATGCCCATCTTATAACAAAGACATTGGAATATTTATTACCTCTCTAAATAATAATTATAAAAAAAGCCTAATGATAATTCAAAGTATTTCAGAAGATTTAAAAACCTGTTAAACAAACCTGACAGTACAATTTAATTTCTGTTGCCTTTTTTCTTCCTCTATATCCTGTCAAAAGACATTTTGCTAAATATTTTCAATTTATTGGGAAAACAAAAAACAAAGAAATAAGCAATATGCACTAAGTCAGGTTGGTATCAGAAGAACTGATTGGCAGACAAAGGAATGAAAAATAAGGGAAGGATGCTCAGGAGTAAGCACAGAAGTTTCTGGAGAGAAACTGGAACAAGTGAGCTCTGTTTTTCAATATACATTGCAGGAATAGTGCAGGATGCCTAGGAGGTGAGTGACCACGTGGATAATGAGTATCAGATCTTCATCCCGACATGAAGGAAGAAGAAAAATGATGTGGATGCAGAAGCACAGGGTGTTCATAACTCCTGAGTGAGTTACAGACTGAGTGATTTTTGAGTGGAAATAGAAGCAGAGTGATGAAATAAGGTAATGGATACTAAGAAGAGCTATGGTGATAAGCCTGTATTTTGAAATGTGACAGGGTTAAGGAGATCATTCCAGGCCTACATGTTTGACAAGGTGTTTTGCAAAATAATAATTAAAAAAAAAACTAAAAAAAAAAAAAAAAACTTAAAAAAAAAAGAAAATTGGTATCCAGAAACAGAGACCAGGGCCAAAGAAATCCCAGACTGTGAGAGATGAACAGAACATTGATACAGCAGACTAATAGAAAGCAGAGTAGCATACTGGTTAGATATAGTGGAGAAGGAAGTATAAGAACTGCAGTTAGAAGGTAATACTGATTTATTTTGACACCATAAGAAATTAAATCTGTGATATCATGAAGTCCTGGTCATAGCAGAATCGGAAAGCATCTTCTCAGTTTCAGAGATGATGTAAATTGTCTAATGGGAAGAAAGATAAGACAGTGTAGAAATCTTTGATTGTTGTTCAGTGATGATACAAATAACTGCTGGACTTCTGGAAATAGATCATAGTTGTCCATAATAAACTGTGTTCCTGAGGAGATGGTTCTGGGTGCTTTCCTGAGAAATCACAAAAATTAACATGGGGCTCTAGACTTTGTGTTCTGAAGTTTTAAGACATCTGACCAGTGGGAGATGTTCATGGAGAAAGGACTCCTGGTAGATGGACTCCTCTGGGGTCCAAGAGAAGCTTGACAGATCAATTGTTCCACTCAGTTCCTCTGGAGGCTACAAGACTTTCAGGATTTCCTTTAAAACTTAGAGGGGAAAAAAGTGAAGGATGTAATGATAAAATATCAGTGTATATAAAACAGATATGAAGGAAATAGAGGGCTAACATGAAGGAAAGCAGTTGTCTGGACAACACTTTCTAAGAAAAGACTTAATCTGATAGAGAAATAGAATAAGCTAAGATAAATCAATTTAAGATTCTTATTGCAAAGAAACTGGATGGTGAAACAGAAGGAAATATACTGATTAAAGTAGGAAGTGAAAACAGCTATATGGGGTAAATAGAACGAGTACAGAAAAACAGTTGTGACTAAGGATATTGCTGTTCAAAGGGGATGGAAACAAACAAAGTGATCAGAGAGACTGAAGAAAAAGTAGGAATTATAGAATAATAAAAAAAAAAGGAGGTCGTAGAAACCTTCGAAGGTTGCTAGTCCAACCTCCTGCTCAAAGCAGGGCTAGCTTCAAAGTTGGTTCAAAGGTGGTTCATGCTTTTTTCTGTTCAATTCTGAAGATTTTTAAGGATGGAGATTTTACCATCTCTCAAGAGACTGTGCTGGAGTTGCATTTATGGACACTTAGAGATTCTCAAGTTCAGATCTGTTTACAACATGAAAGCTGTTTGATATTTTTTGACAGATCAATACTACAGGGAAATGTCTCATTCTAAATGACATAAAACTTTCCCATTGGAAACCCAGAACAAAGATTACCAATAATGTCAAAGACTGCATCAATTTCTTCACGAAACAGTAAATAAATCAATCTTAAATGACAGGATTTTAGATTTGGTTTAAATAAGTGATCACAAATAACAATATAAGATGTTGATTAAAATAGTCTTGGATAGCATTATCAAAAGCTGAATATTAAACAACCCCCCCCCCCAACAAACAAACAAATAAAAATCCCTCCCATAAAACAAAGAAACAAAACCCCAAGCAAACAGAAAAGAAAATGCACCAGTAGGTGTATTGTAGTGGTAAGACATGTCAGCTTGAATGTTTCTGAGCTTGCTGTACAGGGCTGCCTCTTGAGAGCCCAGAGGGTCAATGATTGAGGGATCAACATGAGACCCTACTTTCCAAGATGTGCAAAAGTAGAAAGCCAGGTTTATTATTTTTTGCAATGTTTTTTGATGCTTGTAAATAGCTTTTTCTTTTTTTTATTATTATTGTTCAGCATGCTTATTTGATATTTTATTTTGGTAGCTGACATTGCTGACAGGCTAAGAAGCAATTTATTAATCTGCAAAGACAGTATTTTGTAAATTATATTTGATGGATGCTGGCATGTCCCTACAGTTTTTACAAAGTAACTCTGAAAACGACACTTTTATCTTGTGAATGGATGGTAGGACTTACTGATCATATGAAACAATCAGTCAAAAGAAGATCCTATTTGCCACAATGAAGCTGGTTCCTTGTGATCTGTGTCAGATTGACTGAGAGATTGGGGGTAAAACTGAAAGATGACAAAGAACGTGACAGAAAAACGTGAACAGCACATGTCTTCAGAGTTGAGAAAGAATATGCATTGGCCTCAGTTCACTGTTTATTACTTGGAATTATTACCTACAGTTCATTAAATGAAGACTCTTCTGCACTCAATATCAAAAAAGATATAGGGTGCATGTGCACCTTATATCCATATATAACATTAGTCTTTTCCTAAAAGAAAAGAATGTGCAAAGTGAAAGAAACTGAGGACTCTTGGAGTGGATTAACAGATAAGAAGATTGGCAAGACCAATCAAAGGCTCCAGGATTGGTTGACAGGTGACACTCAGAGGTCAAGGACCATCTCTGAAACAGAGGACGCAGCAGCCATATTTTTTATTCCTTTGGGGTACAGGAACAAAGCAGATGATTGAACAAACTAAATGGTCAAGCCAGGGAACCTCCCAACCAAAACACTAGGGGTGTCTCCAGCTAACACAGGGAACATTTCCCATTCCTGAGCCTTGAGCTGTAGGGCTTTTCCACTAGTGTCAATGAGTGATTGTGTTCAACCATGGGCATAAGAAACAGCTAAAACAACACAGACAGACTGCAAAAAAGTGAAGGCAGCTCAGGTTGCAGTGAGAATAAAAACTTTGGTATTTAAACCTGTAAAAGTCGTGTCATAAAAGTTTAGAGCTTAAGTGCTAGGTGAGAATGGGTTTGGTTTGGAGGAAAAAGTCAGCCTCTGATTGTTTTGCTGTGGTCATGAAAGCACAAATTTGTGCTTGCTTTGATGAGATAGATGACTGCAGAGATATTTGATTCTAGACTCATTTCTTCTCCTGACCCAAATAGGACTGCTGCTTTGGCTGTGGAGAGATAACAGTATTTTTTGGTTTATATTCCTGCTATAGAGCCTGTAAGACATCTGTATATCTGGGAAAAAATATGACATATCATTTATTGTTAAGATTTTCTGATATGACTTAGTTATCACATAGTTCCATACTATGGAACAGTCTGTCTTAAATGTCTTTTTTTTTATTAGAAATATTTTTCTGTTAGGGAGTACATAATTCTTTAGGGCAGAGTAAAGAATTTCACAGAAGAACCACAAGGACATTGTAAATAGTCAAACTGAGAGCTAGAAAACAGGTTTAAAAGAAAAATTTCCCTCAATTTAAATGGTTTACATTCATGCGGGTCAACTCATGTTCAACTGGGGGGAATAAGAGAAGAGCTCTTTGCACAAAGGCAAAGAACTACTGAAAGGATCTTCGGTTCTGGCATTGTCAAGATTTCTTTTTAGGCTCAATAAGAAAACGTGGGATGCAACAGAGGAAAAAAATGTGCACAACACATAAGCAGCAGAGGACATCTGATGTTGTCTCTAAGCTTGAAGCATTTTTAGATCTTACCTAATCTTTGTGAACATTTAAGAAGCTGTTGAAACCAGAGCAAATCCTGTTCAAGGCATAGAATTATTTGAAAGCTTAACTTTCAAACACATGCAGTCTAAGAAGGTCATTAAGATACAGCTTGAAGGGCTTTCCTCTCTATGTGGCATTGAAGACATGCCTGTTTTCATTAAACTATCATTACAAAGGCTTGATATTAATGAGTTTTCACATTTCATTTCCTTTGCAGAATCATAGATTTTCTACAGTTTTGAGTTCTACACTTTCCTCATTTGGTTTCAAATATTCTGTACTCTGCAAGCACTTTATAGAAAGAATGGCATGAAACAAAACCACTTAATGCTTTCCTAAACATAATAGACTACATCTTAAAAGGTCCCCTTGCAGAAGAGGAGACACTGCAAGTGCTTTCAGTACTGGTTTTACACTTTTATACTTATGTCTGACATCAAACCACTGCAAGAGTCAGTAGACTTCAGTAGTTTCTTGACACAAACTGAAGTAAGAAAAAGCTTGGCAACAAATACTGCATGGAAAAGATTTCTTCTCTTGATTCAATTACTGGCTTCTTGTATTGTCTCAGTTAGGTCTCCCACTGAAGTGGCTTCACTTAGCACTTCACAAACTTGTCTCTCCCTACCCAAACTCAATTTAAGAAATAGTTAAACACTTTTTTGCTTGCTTTTTCCTCACTTGGAAAAGTATAGGAGATGTGATTACTGTTGCCTTTTTAGCCTACAGACCTTTTGCCTATGGATTTTGGTGAAGGCAACTCCTGCTTAATAATTTCTTCTAAATTCTAAAACCAGACTCCATACTGCACTCAAGATAGAGTGGCTCTGGTCACCTGTTGGATCCTCTGGACACTGACATAATAAAACAACATAACCCCAAACTCTAGTTTTGCCACAGTAGATCAGGGTTCACGTCAGATACTCAGGAATCCTGTAGAGCAGGAAGGTGGCAACTTGGATGTTGGCAATGCTTATGCACATATCTTCCCAAGGCCAACAAAAAAAACCCCAAATGCTTGTGTTTTATGAAACTTTTACAGTTTTCAGAGAGTAGGAAACAAAAATAGAAAGATTATAACACACTTTTTCTCACCAAAACCACCTTTTCCCACACCATACTGATTTTCTAGCTGACTTTACAGTCTGCTGCTCCACTTATTAGCATTCTGTTTTGGGATTTTGTGCAAGACTGGCACAGCACTGCTTCCAGACATGTTGCTTGAATGACAACACAGAACCAGCTGCTTGCATCTCTGATGCTACAATTTCCCCCAAGACTAGAGAGAGTGGAGGGTACAAACTGAAGTCCTCACTGAGCAGACGAGCTCTTTGTGTAGACACTCATTGGGACAATCTTGCTGAGCACCAGCAATTTGGTCAGAAGAGTGTCCAGGTCCTGCAGCTGCCTGGACTCTCTTAAGAGCATAATCTAACAAAATGGCTTTGCAACATTTTGGAGAGGGAACAAAACAGTTGTACAGATTTTTGGAGAGTGTTCATCGCCGATTGCAAATGCCACTAGTGGGGTAATCATCTCTGTGTGAGTGAAGTCTGACTGTAACAATCTGTTCATACATAACTGTCCTTAGTTGAATGAATGTTATGTCCCATAACATTCCTTTCCTAAGTGAGAGTGTACAGCATTTGCTCACATAACTGAGGACAGCTTTGACATCACCTGGATTTTTGCTGTGGTCTGTAGTGAAACCAAGTACATTTATAACCCCAGTTCAGATTGACCATTACATAAATAATAAATAACAGATGCCACTATTTTGGGGTTTAGCCTAAATGCAGAGCTGAGATGATATGCTGCCTGTTCCCTCATTAGCTGATTAAGAAAATTTGACTGACAGGCAGAGGTTTTGGAGACCCTCAATTCCTACTTATATTTTGAGAGCAGTGGCCCAAATACAGAAGAAAAAGCCCAACTAAAAACCTCCCTCAATGGTTGCAGATCAATAACATCAGATATCAGTGTGTCCAAAGAGAGAGTGGCTGTAACTCACAGCCATAGAGCTCATGTCTTACCAGACACAGGAGGTTTCCTGTGGAGAAAAAAAAACCCTCAAAAGCCACAAAACAAAACCCTTGAGAAAAACAAAGATTTAGAAATTCTGCTACTCGGAATTATTTGTTTGGTTAAATCTGAGCTATCCCAACCTTTTTCTACAGTGATAATTCAGCCACAAATATCTGACAACACTTCAAACATCCTTCACATTTTCCTTTTCTCGTCAGCTCCGGTGCATCTGCGTTCTCGCAGCAGAACCACCACCACTGTTTCTCCATCCTTTTCGTTTTCTGTAATAAATCTGATGCACCCACAGAATTGGTGAAGTCATTAGACATGTCTTTAAAAGACTGTCTCAACATGGGCTCCCGAGGATATGGTGTTCTTGTCTCTTTAAATGAATCAGCTATGTAGAAGCTAAATTGGGAAAGCAGCCAAAGAATTCTCAAGAGACCTGCTGGCAGAATGGCATCATAGCCCTGTAATATAAAAATATGAACTCTCTGGCATTAGAGCTCCTTTGTTGTAATGCTTTCCAAGATGATTTTGGGTAACAAAATGTAACAGCAATCACAGAAACATACGAGATTTGAGGGCATAGACAAAAATCACCCAAGCTCTCCACATTTCTTCCTGCCTGTCTGGAGGTGTTCTCAGCTCTGTGTCAGCCGATAATGAGACAACAGACCACTGTTGATTGGCATTTTCAGTTAACTTAAATACTTGTCTATACCTATACTGGTCGTGCTATGATTCTTAGCAGTGCAAATCTGTGGGAACATGTGGGACAGGCACTTGGAAGCCCTGAATGGACCTCACTTTACTGCTGTTCAGACACAGGAGAAGACATCAGATACAAACCTGAGGCAGCAGATGAGGCTGAATTAAAAAAAACCTCACAAACAAATAAACAAAGGAACGCTCCTTTGTTTAAGCAAACTTTTGATATCTCTATGGCATGAGGAAAGCCCTTTCCTGTGTAAGGTAGGAAAGGGTTTTTCAGGCCCAAACTCCATGCAAGCAAAGACAAAAGTACTCTCTTAAGCATGAGTCAGGACCGTAACAAAACTGAGCCCTGAAAAATAACCTTTGTGATTTTTGCCCTGAGCAAAGGTCTCAAATCAGAGGCAAAACTGGAAAACCTGAACCCAGATGGTTTGAATCACAGCCTGGGGCCCAGCTTTCTTAGTTTTCATGTCTGCCTGATGACAACAGCCTCACACCCAACCACTGGAAGTTGATTCTTACAAGAGAAGGTTGAGATGTTGCTAACTGTGAAAATATATGACTGTGACAGATAGGGGAACTATAACTGCTTTGAGGTCTCACAGAAATAATGCTTTCTGCTGAGATTCAGCAGGAAAGTAACAACCAGTGCTCTGACTCTTGTGTGTAAAAGTAAAAAATCCACCTGACATTCAGAAAAATAACAACTGTTTTATATATGTCTGCAATAGCCAGATGCTATGAATCTTGTGCAGCCTCAGGGAATATCAAGGTACTTGATAACATGTGATTTGATATTCTAAAGAGAAAAATAACCTGACAAAACTTTGCTAAAGAAATATTACCACAAGCATCCAACTGTTCCAATTTCTCTCTCATGCAATGTCTCCATGGTACCCAAGGGGAAGAACTGAAAGTACAGGCTTGCCACCAGACAGAGAGATCAAGAGCCATTTTTACAATATGTAGTCCATTGCAAATATAGTATTTAATTCTATTGTGACTGAAGGGATCAACATCTGTTTACCACCCAAATAATACACCATATTCTGTGCTGAAGATTAGTTGCCCATATAAATTTTAAGTCTACAGGTTTCCCAATGAAAAGCATAATTTATGAGAAAAAAACCCCTAACTTACTGAAACAATAATTATTCTCAGACAATGTGAAGAGATGAAGCAGGCTTGGTAAAGCTGTTGACTTTGTGGCCCACAGATAAATCCACTTGTACTCTTGACTTTTAGAAACATTCTGGGCTATGCACGGACAAGGTGGTTTCAGCATGCTTTTAGGATGTAGAGTTACAAAGGCAGTGACTAAGTGCTGAAGGGATCTATCTGCTCAGCTCTGGGGAAGCCATCAGAGATACTGTCCTGTAGAGTTTTGGCCAATGAAAACAAGCCTTCCTGAGAGAGGAGGGAAGTTCTCCTTCTGTGCTATGAGCCATATGGTAGCTGGGTCCACACAAATAAACAAATAATAGCAGTTTATCTCCTACTCTGGTTCCCCACACACCAAAAAAAAAAAACCCTGAAGCAGCAGGATTAAGCTTCCTAAAAATACAGAAGCTGGTTTAGTTTAATTTTTCTAGCTTATGAGGAAAGCTTCTCTAATTTGGCTTTTAGAGCACAATCAGAACTGAAATAAAAGATTGCTGGTTTTTACTAAAATCCTTGCTGCCTACTGCTTTATCCCAATGGTTATTGGTCCCAAATGCTGCTTATCATCAGCTCCCAGTGCAGCCTCCAGGATGGACCATCTAAAGATGAAGTCACAGATAAGATCTAACAGATGTGAAGAACCACAAATTTCCTTTCTGCTACAGGTTGCAAACAAGACATCTCCAACTTGAGACAGGATAACATGCTTGCAATAAGGACCTGTGAGACAGCTGGTTTTGCAAGTGATGGGTAATTATGAGATTTAACTTAATAATTTCAATATGAATGTTGAGCTCCCCCAGATACTTCAGAGATAATGTTTTCAGTCAGGCAGCTGGACATTTAAATATGCATTCTGTTAATCTATAGGCATTATGTCCTGACTACAGCTTTACTAAGAATGCTGAGCCAGCTCTCACGAATATATGGCACAGACAGAAAAGCTGACATATGGGCTAATTACTTTATTTAAGCACAGGGGCAAAAATCTACCCCTAAATAAAGGATGTTTGTGGTAGCTATTTAAACTTCATCCAAGCACAACATGCAAACAGATATTTTATACAACTCTAAAGACTTGCTGAATTATGGACTGCCTATGTCTGACCTGCACTGGTTTTGATTAAATTTACCAGTACAGTTCAGTGGTCCAGAAAACCTAGTTCAAGAATCAGGAAAACCCCTTTATTTAGTACTGCTTTGTCACACAAACTCTGGATTTTTGTTTCCCGCTCAGGAGTAACATAAACAAGGATGATGATTTTGTGGGTCTCTGGTTGTAATTTCACTGAGGGTTAAGGAGGGTTTTTATTTGAAAGATATTCAGTTATATGTAGATAAAATGAAAAAATATAATAAAACCACAACAGCTACTTTCAGTCAGAAGCAAGTTATATTAGTGAGTCCAGTCTTGTAAGTGAATATTGTCTCCAGCTTCTTGTTGAAAAATTTCAGGAGTTCTGATACTTTTGGCATATATGGAAATTGTTGGAGTTCACGGATTACCAGTGTGATAATTATTCCATGTTTCTGGATCTTTGCTTTTAGCAATTTTCAATGCCTAAATTATAGTGAATGTAATTTTGTTTCATGGGAGTTTTCATCACCATATTCTCTTTAAAGAAAACCCTGACACAAAACCCCACCCGGGACTGAGCTCTCCCTTGCAAGTTGATGGTAAGGGCTATGCGTGTGAGAACAACGTTCAGTTCACCCTGTTCCAACATCCTTAACTGCTTTCTGTAATTTCTCAGTCTGAGATCTTATTCTGGCAACTTCAACCCATATTTCATCTAAAACTGGATATGTTTTCTTTCAGTTTTTGAGAATTAAATTGCCTTGTACAATGTTCTAGTTCTGGACTTGGCTCCAGGTAACATGACAGCTCTACCAAATGCTGGGGAGAGGGTGAGTCTGTACCCCCCAAAAGTACCACTCCTTATACAGGCATTCTGAAAATTGTAAATTTATAATTCAAAGCTTAAATTGGTTTCTCAGAAGGGCTTTTCCTGGGTGCTTTTTGGCAGTGTCTTGCTCTGGCTAACAAAAATGACATTTTTACATCGCTGTGCAAAACCCTAAACCTCCATCTGGTTTAGAGAATACCAAGTTCCTTTCTGCAGTGTGAGGGACATCAGGCATGGGATCCCTGTGACAGAGAGATGCCTGTAGTCACTTTTCTTTTATGCTGCTTCTCCTACGGAATATCATATGGTCTGTGTGCTCTCTTTGGAGTTGCACTCTAATTTTACTTATTGACCCCTGAACTTGTTCTGGTTTGTGAATCACAAACTAAATTTCCTACTTTGCTGGAAATTGCAGGGTACCTTCAGTCTGTCAAAAACGATAGCTTCTCCTTTTGGTTTTTTTTTTTCTTTTTTTTTTTTTCCTTTTTTTTTTTTCTTTTTTTTCCATTCTTTCAAAGCGACACATATACTTTGTTGGCTGGATATCTTCCTGTAGCTTTTCTTTCCCCTCTACAGATTGCCACATAATAACATGTGTTTATGATTATTTTTGAAGTCATTTACAGAGAAGAATGGAAAGCTCTCTACCAACACAATCCCTGTATCAGCTTTCCCTTTCTTTAATACTTCATACTGGCTACAGAAAAAGAAAACAAAAATCTAAAAATGAAACACTTAAGTGTACCCACACAACTCTTTCCCCCTTGCTTTCCATTACCCTGGACTGCAGTATTAGCTTCTCATATAGAACAAAGCTTTGGAGCAAGAAGTCTGGAAAAATAAATTGACTGGGATTTTAATACCATACTCCTAAAGAGTTTCCACATGTTTATGAGAAGGGAACTCAAAGTACTGAAAACAATGCTCACGTCATGCTTTTGCAAGCTTTCCATTTTTATTCGTTAAAAATATCTCCCCAGACTTTCCCATAACTACATGTTCATAGCTCTATCACCTCCAGCTGTGATCTCATCAGATGTCTCAGGCAGAGCAAGGTCAGGTCTAGCTGATCCATGTACATGGAGCTTCCAAGAAAGGCCATGCTGCAGTATGCAATACCAGTAACACTGGATACCAAAATGTTGGAAAACGGCAGCTGTAATTTAACCTTGGCTATTGCAGCGAGTGAATTAATAACTGTTTACATTAACAGTTTTTTGTAAGTCATAAATGCAAATCAAATGTGAAAAGATGGCCTGGGTTGGGAAAAAGACCACTTTGCCTTATGTGAACAATAATGGGAGAAGTAGCTTGGATTAGCAAAGACGATCTGGAAAAGGACTGTGGAATTTAAGATACACTTTGACAAAAGCTTTCAACGACTGCACAGCTCCACTGGGTAGTCAAGGTAAGAAGCACAGTGATTGCTACTGAGCGTTTGTGTGAGCCCAGGAGTAACATCACGAGACAGTACACCTCAATTGTTATGGAAATTAGAGAATTTATGGAGGAGAAGGATTATATGGGACATGAGAAATCAATTCTAGGGGCTATCTTCTTGGTGGAGGGAGTCTTCTAATATCTTTGTTGAAATGATAAATAATAAAGAAAAGCCATGTTTTCCTTTGAAAAAAGAAAAGTAAACCTCTAGTAATAAAACGTCTACAAAATTACCTTAAGTTTGGATTGTTGCCAAAGGTGGTTTAGGGTAAAAACATCCTCTTCTCATTTGACTTTAGGAGCAATTTGGTGAGTTTTATTTATTTTGAAGAGCCTCTAGTGACCTGAAACCTCATTTGCACTGTCTTTGTTCACTAGTGAGGCAGCTGAGGTTCTGTTCATTGAGTGTAAAAACCAGGCTGGTTTCCCCTTCTCAGCCATGAGAAGCAGCCTTGCAGTAGCGTGTTCATACTCTCACAATCCTAATTTATTAACTTGGATAAATCCTCACTAGCCTGGCAAGAAGTTTTTTGCTTTGTCAGCTCAAACCCTTTTCGTACATAATGTCACATTTGCATTTCTTTCATGATGTCATTATGCCTGAACATACACCTCCTCTTCCCACCCCACCCCCCCCGCAGTTTTATATTCTGTTTCCTACTTCAGTTCCCCCTACTCAGAACAAATGCACTACTCAAGTTCACAGTCTATCTGTGACCTGAGGACAAGCAAATCCCGTCCTCCACACACACATCGTGCCTGCCTCCCACTGTCATACCAGATCAAAGGGACAAGGGACCTGTGAATTTCAGAACAACATCATTCATATAAGTAGCCTAGCATGCCCAGAGGCTGTATTTCTTTAATGACTGAAGTTAAGATTTGGAATCCACACCACTCTGATATATTCAAGCAGACTGGAAACCCACACATGCTGCATAACTGCAACTCCCACTGATTGGAGCTGATTTTGAGAATGCTCTTGTATCACTTAGAAGAACATGCTTGTTAGGGTTTTTTTATCTGAATGTAATTGTTAAAGCCCTGAATAAAAGATGCTGAAGGCTGTGACACACATGTCTCTCTAGGTTTTAAAAGGATGTTGAAGAAGTCAAAGACTTCAGTAAGTCTAGTTTATTCAGGGGAATCAGATTTTCTCACCTCCGTTAGGTAGGACAATGAAAAACAGCAAGAAAACCTTGGGCAAGTTAATTATTTACTTGCCTCTGCTGAATTCAGGAACTAAGCCTTAGGCGTCCGACCTTGAAAACCATTAGCTAAAAATCTTTGAAGATCAGGAACCTGACAACACAGTACCCATGCCAAGCACAGCAGACAAGGACAAGTACAAAAGTTTTGCAGAAATAAGTACAAGGGAAAGAGACAAAAAAAACACTGAAGAGAAACACTTTGTTGTGGTAGGGTGAACTGCAAAAATTTCAAGGCTGACTTCTTGAAGGACTGGTTGCTAGCCACTTTGAGGAGCAAGCATGGTAGCAACTTTTAGCAACATCAGTTTTAGTTGCTACAACATGCAAGAAAACTTGAAGAGAAATGGGTGTAATAAAACATACCGAGATTAAAATAGAAACTATATAAGAATAGTGGCTCAGTATCCATACTTCTCTCTCAAAAGACTGGAAGATGCAATAAACCTAGCAGTACTCTTTGTCAATCGTAATGAAGACATAGGAATAGGAGCAGGTGATCCAGAGACAACAAACAATTACTTAAAAAGCCACCAAAGAGCTAGATTTGGCCTACAGCAAACCTCAGCAATGCAAGAGAACAGTGCCTGTTAGATAACATCCTCTAAGTTTTAGCTTTTAGGATTCTAGAAGTTGTGACAGAGAGAACACAAAAAAAAAAAAAAAAAAAAACAAACCAAAAGAAAAACCAAACCAAAAAAACACAAACCCAACCAACCAACCAGCCAAAAAACCCAAACCAAACAAACAAAATCCCTAAAAGAAATCCCAGCCATATGCAATTTGGAGGAACTTGCAGCAAACAGCCTCTGTCTAAACATGCTAACTTTTCAGTAGCCTAAAATTGACTCCCAGATGTTGCTCAGGACATCATAGAGAAAGAATGATAGCTCCAAGAACAACTGCTCTCAACTATGCCTTATTAAATAAATTACACACATGCAACCACATTAACCATTGTCCTGTTTACATTATGTCTCCCAAAAGCCACAAAAAAATCAAAATCTTATCATAAATGCCACTTGTATACTTTGCAATATGTTGTATCTTCACACAAGTATGGAGAAAAGTTGATTGCAGACATAGGACTGTACAAAGAGCTCAGAGTCTGCTCCGTAAACACACAGTGATTATTTCCTTAACATATTTCACTTCTCAGAAAAACACTTTGTAATATGCAGGTGTTTTATTAATTTGCACATGATTCTGGTCAGAGATTATGATAAAATTTGGTCTTCTTTAACCCCAAGACAAAGCAAAACATAAAGAGGGCGGCTTAACACACATTCAATCTGCAGGGCACAGCACCCTCAGTTTCATGCGTCCTTGGAAAAAACGAAGTGTCCTCATGGCTCTGTCATTTTTCATGCTCACAGAAAAATAATCAGTCCATTTCTTGGTGAATAGCAAGGTTTTTTATCCAAAAGAACCTCATGTGATGCCTTGGATATAGCAAGGGAACGTAGAAAGGCAAGGGAAGAGAAAACTACTTGTTGAAGAAACAGCTGAGCCTGACTGCAAAGAGGTTTTTGTACCACACCTTAAAAGCCTTCAGGTGAATGCAATGGATGTGAAGTCAGCTAGGGAGTGCATGGAGCTATGACTGTATTCCTGGGGTTCTGGGCAGGATAGATAGTCAGTGTACATCAGGATAAAATTAATCCTATAGTGCCATGATAGTGAAGGCATTTCTGTGATAAGTAAACCTGGGTTTGGAAGCTAAGAAGTCCAACCTGGAACAGTCTGTCCTGTCTTGAACAGGTAAAATCTGGGGAACTTTAGTAGTTGGGTGCTACCTGCATGCTGTCATAACTTTCCCAAGGTTTTAGAGAGCTCCCTGCTTGTTCTAGAGCCACAGTATCAGCAAATCCCACAATGACCTTCTTGGCACTCCCATCAGAGTGGTGCAACAGGAGCCATCCACACATGGAACACACCTGGCACAACAGAAATCAAGTGGCTGCTACAGAAGGTACAACAGCAGATCACACAAGAAGTGTCCCAGCAACTCTATAAACTCTATACCAGCCAGTAACCCAAATATTCCCAGTACCTGCATGTGCCTGAGCAGCCATCAGTGCCTTTCTACAACAGGCAACCAGAGAGCTAAATCAAAGCAGAACTTAAGCCAAACCCTCCCGAAGGTATCCATACACGAAAGCACAATGCTACACAAAATCTACAAAGACAGGTTTGCAATGTGGAGGCCGAGCACCTCAGATACAGTTGCAGCCACGAGCTTTTGGAGCTTGGGGAGCCAACAGGGTTTGTGGCTACTCTCAGTAGAGGCACCTGGCAACTCCTTTGAACTTCCTTGCCAAAGGCTGGCAGAAGCTAGTAATGAAGAATCAAATCAAAGTGTTTGCCAGCTACCTCTTTTACATGTAAGAAAGAAGATCAATTAATTCACTTCTAATAAAACCGTAAAATGGTCAGGAGTCAGATTTGGTTGACATTACCTTTGTTGAGTTTCCAGAATGCCCTTTGCTCTTGCAGTGACAAATCCTGAGAGAGCATCAGTTGCATCATTTCTGCTCTTGAAACATCTTTCCCTTTCCTGCCTTTGAGTTTCTTACTCTCAGGAAGAGAAAGGCTCAGAAAACAAAACAAAACACCCCCCCACCACCAACAAACAAACAAACAAAACCAAGCAACAAAACCAGAAGCAACAACAACAAAAAAACCCCACACACTTTCTAGAAGACAACTACAGAAATGACTTTTGCCTCAATATTTGTTCTCATACTATAGCTAAATCACTGGGGGGGAGACAGAGAGAAACAACCCCTCTTGCCACGTTCCTTTTTTCAGCTACCTCTCTAGTACACTCCCTCCCTTAACCTTTGTATAAATCAGCTGTTCTTTTAGCAGCTTCAGCTGTAAAGATTCACAGGTGTCGTCCCTGATCTTCCCTCTGCACCTGTCAACACCGTCTTCATTAAAGCTCTTTGGCTGCAAGTTCGGTATATTTGCTATCATTGTTTGCAAATGTTGTTTAAGGAAATACTATTAGAAGAGTCTTCTAAGACCTCACACAATTCCTTCTTTAGGGAAAGGAACCTGTTAGTAGCAAAATTTTCAAAAGAGGTCTCTGCACTGTCTGTTCAGTGAAGATCAGAGACTTTGGAAAATCTGACGGAAAGGGATGTAGTTGGAGCTTAGCTGTGAATTTCAGCCTGCAGGCAATTGTCTCCTCTACAAGAATGCATTTAGTAATAAGAGTCTTAGATAAGTGTATAATTGAATTTCTGTTGCAATTAAAAAATCGATCATTTCCTGTAGTTTAAGCATTGACCTGTGGCTTTTCTTTTTTCCTGCAATTTTAATTCCGACAAAGACTATACTGTCATTTACATAACAAAATGACAGGATGACTTTGCATATGTTGAATATAGCTTTTTAATCCTAAAATGGAGTTTAGGCCTGAGGATATATGTGTTTAGGGAAATAAATTGCTCTTTCAGAAGTAGACATTTGATGTTTCTTTTGGCTCTGGAGCACATGCAGAAGCATAAGCTATGTATGAGCAGAACTTTATCCTCTGTTAATGTGACATTTTCCAAATGGCACTGTACACAAGAAGTAATTCATGACTACCCAAAGGGTTTGGGGGTTGATTTTCTTACCATCTGTTGTTGAAGAGGTAGCCAAAAAGACCAAGAAGCCATGGGTTCTGACTCCAAAATGATTATCGCAAATACTACTGAGAAAAGGTGATAAACTCAGTCACAGAATGTGTAAATCAACAGCTGAGGAAGAACCTGAACCTACCTTCTCCTGAGTACACACCACATCTTTGAAACAGGTGAAGTTTAAAAATAAGCTCCAACACCAAGCAATGGTAACTGGAGTCCAGACTGTCAAGCTGAGAAAGAGGCAGGGTCCTGAATGGGGAACCATGTAGCTGAAGGATGGGGACTTGCTTAAATCCATAAATAACACCTCTGCCAATAATCTAAAAGAGGAGGACCCTGGAAATGAGTCAGTGCTGATTGACTCTCCTTTACATTGGTGCTTTTTATGGAGTTCTCCTTCCTCCTCCTCTGTCAAAGGGATCCACACATGTCTGCTATTATGAACCCATAATAAAAAAGATTAAGCAGCTGGGACCAATTTTGTGGGTTTCATCTTTCTTTTTTTCCAATACTACAGAAGAATTTGCTTAGAGGAAAAGAAGAGGAGTAATTGCATTAGCATTGAAAACAGATCACTCTTAGAAAGTAGTATTTTTTAAGTCTAACCAATGTCATAAAATTTGCTTAACTTAAACCACAAGAACAGAGTATAGAACTACAAATTTTAATCTCATATTTTTTCTGTTTTTCTGTATATGGTTTTACATGTACATACATATATGTATATATATATGCATATTTTTTAATGTATATATTTACAGAAGAACATTCACTGTTAAGTGAGTGTGTATACACAATGATACATTTAATTTTACCGCTTTGGCAAAGCTGTCTAAAAAAAAAAATCCGTGTTTGAAATGTTGCAAAGAGGAAACATTGACCACTACAGTTCCCTAAGAAACAGCAGCTTATTAGATGTGGGAACAGATTTTTCATTGCAACAGTATCAACTGACACTGCTTAGGCAATGTTGGCTAAATAAGGACCAGCAGGCATGAGCTTGGCAAATTATCCTGTTATATCCCAGAGACTCCACCGTGCACCATGTCAGGAAAGCATGGTTTCCCCTCACACCATTTTTCCTGTGAAAATAAAGTAATTTGAAGAGGAGGAGTCCTAGTACAGGCCCAGGAAATATTTTGGGAGTGTTGCACAATACAGTTGGGTTATCCCAGATCCCTGCCTCAGGAGAGGCTGAGGGAGCTGTGGTTGTTTAGCCTGGAGAAGAGAAGGCTCAGGGGAGACCTCATCACTCTCTAGAACTCCCTGAAAGGAGGTTGTAGCCAGGTGGGAGTTGGTCTCTTCTCCCAGGCAGCTCTCAGTAAGACAAGAGGGCATAGTCTTAAGCTCTGCCAGGGGAGGTTTAGGTTGGATATCAGGAAGAAATTTTTTGCAGAGAGGGTAATCAGACATTGGAATGGGCTGCCCAGGGAGGTGGTGGATTCTCCATCCCTGGAGGTATTTAAGATGAGACTGGATGTGGCACTTGATGCCACGGCCTAGTAATCATGCCAGTGTTGGATCAAGGGTTGGACTTGATGATCTCAGAGGTCTTTTCCAACCTGGCTGATTCTATGATTTCCACTGCAAAATTGTACTAATGGATGTATTTTGACTAACCTGCTTGCTGTGACAAGGAATGGTAAGGAAGTCTATTCATACCATCTAATATCAGCTTCTAAATGAGGCACCTAAATGAAGTTTTTAACAGTAATAGGCTTCTATTCAGTTAATGGAGCAAGATGGGATCTTGCAGAGAACTATTTGTGAAAACTGGATGTCTGTGTCTCTCTGCTAGATAAAGAGGGAACTTCAAGGTTCATGAATCCCTTGATGCTGTGGAAGTGGAGATGAGTAAGCAATATCACCTCTTTGATAGCAGAAAGAAGGCATTAACGCACTTCCCTGAGGGTGACAGGAGGCTGAGAGTTCTTCCCAGAAGATGACATCCCTTGTGGACTTACATGTATGTTATAAGTAAGGATGCTCTAGATTCTTAATTCTGAATTTCCTAAATGTTTTTCACTGACCTTCAGAGTTCAGTGGGGCAGGTGACACTGGACATGCCTATGCAGAGGCTGCATAAATGACAGTGATGGGCCATGCTACTAAGTGATGTCTACACAGCAGTTTGCAGCACAGTATATGTTGCCCAATCCAGATCCTAACACACTCTCTGAATTTCAAAAAAGATTAATTCACTTGCTGCCATTTGGTGGTAGCCCACATGCTATGACTGTCTGGTCATAGCAACATGGAATGCCTATATGAACAAAATTACCTGGAGAAAGACACCATGTCTAAAGGGATTTCATCCCCCAAAGAATTTAGTTTGCAGCTATTAAGGGTAAAAACAATACATAACTTTAGAGCAGTCTAACAGAACATAGGGTTTAAAAAATCTTTTGGTTGCTGCAAAGTTGAGTAATGGGAAGGAAATACACGTTCACAATAAAATATAAATGAAACCCAGCTGAAATCTCTCGAGTGTCAAATGGATGAATTGTCTTCCTGCTCAGCCTTGGTGCAGCACTGTATGCCCTGGATCTGAGCCAGGGCAGAATGTATACTGAAACTCTCCTCAGAAAGGTCCTTCTGAGTTATTTCCCTTCTGGCATCACAAAACTCAAAATGGCCCCCATGGCTGGTTTCCAGTGCAGAGAGTGCCTGTAAATTCCTCTGAAGTTGTTGATAGATGCTGGTACTTATTCTATAAGATGGAGACAAAATTAAAGTTGCCATGGATTTATTAGAGATACTATTTTCTGTGGCACACAATGACCTACCTTGCAAGCCTTTTGCAATAAAGGCTTGATAATACCCTAGAGCATCTCCTGGGATCTCTTTCAGGAAGCACCAGGACTGCACTTCACTGGACAGTTCCTGTTTGTCTCGAGCTGCTAGAGATGCTTGGCAGAACCATACATTAGCAGCACCCAGCATTTACCAAGGCCCTAACTTGATTTTACTGCTTCTGTACTCCTGTTTATGACTTTTTCCCCACGTATTGCCATGGCCACAAGGATACACATTACTCTACAGAATACAATATCTGTGCTTCTGCCTTTCAGGACAGGCAAAGATGTCACAGGTCACATCAGCTGCACTACAGAGGCTGGACTCCTTCTGCCTGTTAACCCTCAGGTGGTAATTATTTTCAGGCAGACTCTCCTCTGACCAAAGGCTGATGTACCCCACCTTGTTAGAAAGAACATTGCTCAGAGCCCAGGGAAATGTAATGGTTGCATGGGAGTGAGGAGCAGCAGCCGTGTCAGCATGGTACTCGTTATGATTACACGCCCAGGCTACTTTATAGTGCACTGCTGGGATTTCTGGGATGAGTTATTGTTTCAGCAGCAGTGTGTGAATCATTGTTGGCACACTCATTTCACTCAGAGGAACTATGAGCAGCTCTGAGATAGTGTTAATTTGCCTCTGTTAATGCAGAAGACTGTTGGTGTTTCCAATACCTTGTGCAAGAGCTACAAGTCACTTCTTGTCACTATGACAGCAAAGACTACCAAAATAGAGAGGACTCAGGGAGTTTGCTGCTACCCTGAGGGAGCATCTTTGTACTCCTTTGCCTTGTTTCATAATAAATTTTGTTTGTGCTCTGCAGAATTAATTTTAACTGGCTGAAATACAGCTCAGGAGAATGGTAGTCTGGAAGACAGGAGTGTTGGGGTTATTATTTCAGTCTGCCACTGGTTTGCACTGCAGCTTTGAACAGACTGGCCTAGAGCTGCAAGAGCTTCAGGAAAATGGATATAAATACAAGCATGTGATTTATTACCCCATCAGCAAGCCTAATGTTTACTCTTAGCACTTACTTTGCAGTGTATGAACTTACTTATTAAAATCATCCAGGTGATAGATGTGTGGGAGGGGCTTTCCCTGGGTGAGGTACCAGTGGTGGCAGAGGATGCAGCATGAGATCCTCCCCATGGCCCTGTGTGGAGGCTGCTGCTGGGCAGGGCATCACTGCTTTTTGTTCCCTGCATCACGTGTGGATTTTGGGTAAGGGCTGCAGCACAGAGCCGTGGGGGACCATGTGTGATTCGTGCTGGGAGTCCCCACAGCACCGTCCTGAGGATGTGAGGCACGGGCAGAAGTGTGATGTGGGAGCAAGCAGCATGAGTCAGTCAAAGCAGAGCATGAGCAGAGCTCAGGAAAGCAGCAAAAGCTATGGAGAACCACATATATAAATATAGATTAACACGTGCACCTTAAAAATACATGCTTGTATCCTTATGACCAGACAGCAAATTGTTTGAGCAAGTATTACTCTCTGAATATTTTTTCCCTGTGGAATTAAAATGAGACACAGAAAATAACTGAATTTCTTGGGATCACATAGCAAGTTCAAGGTACAGTTCGGGAGCTGATCATGGATTGATTTGATTTACACCATGTCATTGTAAGGTAATGGTAACTTAAAAAAACTCATGTTTCGTGATTTAAATCCCTCTCCTAATGTCCAACATCTCCTATAAAGACAAATGTCATCCCAAAATCTCAATATTCTAAGAAATAAAGATCTCTGAATAGGTTGCTATAAAGAACATTTTTTATGAGAGTTATTTCCCTAATTAGAAGTTATCAGGGCTTTCCCAGGGCAGTCTTAAAATGTTTGTGGGGACCACTGAATAAAGCACAGCCTTACGCTAACAGTGATTGTCTTCCATTATAAGCCACAGTTAGTGGCTAACTCTGCCCATTGTATTTTGGCATCCATGGATTTGCTCCTGACTGTGGACATGCCTTTGTGA
Organism: Lophotriccus pileatus; assembly: GCA_035583135.1. NCBI lineage: Eukaryota > Metazoa > Chordata > Aves > Passeriformes > Tyrannidae > Lophotriccus > Lophotriccus pileatus. The sequence continues at coordinate 26,957,827 of JAWWES010000169.1, forward strand.
GTGCAAAAGAGGAAGAGAATTTTTTTCTTTTAGCTTTGCATGGCAGAAAGATATCATAACAACAAAGCAGAGGGACTGTCTGGAAGAGGCAAATGTCTTCCATAATAGGGGAAGAGTTTAGTGAGAAATCTGTGATGTTTTCAGAAGTACTTATGAGCCCAGCACAGATTTATTGATGGTAGCTGAAATGTAAGTTAAAAACTTTGTCACAAAACCTCCTTGAAACTGAAAAAATAGTATCTAAAAAGCCAAACAAAATGAAATCAAAACAAAAAAGCAACATAATATTTTTTGAGCCACATCAAGATCTCTGAAGGAATTGCCAGAACCATTTCCCTACAAATCTACTCCTCTGTGTTGTTAGTTTGTATTCCAACAGCTCTACATAGAAATGCAATGACTCTCACATCTGTTGGGCCATTATTATTTCATGTGTGGGGGTGACATTGCCACTTGATGATGCATGGCAGTGACGCATAACAGCCTGGTGACGGCGAGTGGGCTGGCTTGTTGTTCTCTGTCACTGGGAGTCTCTGCAACTCTGACTCTGCTGGGAGAGGAGAAGAGGAGATGCAGATGTTATTTGGCATAACAGTGGTATAATCTTAAGTGCAAGCAAAAGAATAGAGGTGTTGTCATCCATGTGTTGGTTGGGGCTTTGAGCAACCTGGTCCAGTGGAATTATCCCTGCCCAAGGCAAGGGGTTGGAACTAGATGATATTTAAGGTCCCTCTCAACTCAGGCTGTTCTGTGATTCTGTGAGGCATTGAACAAACTTTGAAGGCGTGAGGAGGGCAATATAGGAGGGGTTTGCAGAAACTAGCTGGTGATAGCTGAAACCACTGAGCAGATCCAAGCAAGCTGTGTAGGATCGTGCATCTCACCTGGTGCTTCAAAACAGAGACTGATGCCAAGTCTCAAAAATGTCCTGTTTCCAGTCCTGTATGTGAAAGAGAAGGGCTTAAGCTTGATCTTGGTACAAGAGAGAAAAAATATGGAGGTTGTTTTTTTCTTTAATGTATCTCTGTATAGTATCTGAGTGCTGCTAATCAATTCAAAGGAGCTAAGCGGTATGTTGAATAATACACATTAATTTTTTTTTATTGAGAAGATTATGGAGGCAAAAAATCCTCCCATTTTTTTCTTCTGATGGGTTCTTAAATTTCCTTTCAGTTTTGCACCATGTTACTTTGCTAAGCTAAGTAAGCTGAGCTGCTGTACTTTCAGAGTCATTGGCTCCATTTTGCCTGCCTGTCTCCAGCTTTGAATGGAGAAAATCAGGCCCAGTTGTGCACATCGAGGTTGTTATCTAAAGTTATCTAAAGTATGATTAACCACTGCTTTTCAAACACTCATTATCTATTTCATAAATTGTCTTGCACAGGTTGTAACATCCCAGGAGAGCAAAAGTTACTGTGGCATCACCTCTATCAAATTTTCTTTTACAGTAGTTTTCCATTTGAGTCAATTTCTCCTGCCCTAAAAAAAAATTAATTATGGGCAGATCCCTTGACTAATATTTGCCCAGTGAGTCTTGTAGCAAGTTTGGAACCCTTGAACTGATCATCTCCAGTTTTCTGATATTTGAAACATGGAATCAGCCTGAGGTTTGGATTATCTCCGCTGCCATGAAATAGCACCTAAAATGCAATTACTCTTTGGCATTGTAATAGTACTTCACCTACTCTCAGAACTCCTAAAATGCAAGAAATAAAGGGAAATGACCGTGGTGTGTGAGTGACATGGCAGTCTGAGCTGCATAGGGCAGTGGGTGAAGAGCACATTCATTCACACACTGCCAAGTTGAACAGTTCTTGTGTTTCCAGGATTTCCAGAGGGACTTGGAACAGAAAACTATACCTACTTGGGTGTTTGATGTTATGTCCTTTAGTCTGTTTTGTTAAAAGAAATAGGAGTCATTTGAAAATCACAATGTAAACTAATGAATGTGACTGAAATTGGAGGCAGTTCTCTTCTAAAACAAATGCAAAGTCTCTTCAAGCCAGGAGTTCACTTCTCAGCAATATGTTGTTACTCCACTGATGGTGCACAGAATTTTGTGGTCACGGAATACAAAGGAGTATTCCACAGAGTTGGAAAAGAAAGGATGCTCAGTTTAGGAGAAATATTCAACTTGGCACGGCTTGCTTTTTTATAATTGTAGTTCTCATGATTCAGAGGCAGTTAATTTTGGATTTGTGTGTGTGTCTACTTACACATATGTACATTTATATCTATACTTACACACCTCCCACACCCTCTTATTATGGAATATGAATCCAACTTGTGATTGCAGAAAAACCCTCATATTTTATGTAAAGCAGTGGCAAGCTGATCTCTCTGTCAGAGAATGGTATCATAGATTGTTGTGACAGGTTAGTCAGAAAACTGACGTGTTAGAGAGAAGTATCACATCCATTGGAACATGCTGGAAAACTGACAAGACTGTAGTTACATGTACAGTTTGGAAGGAAGTAAACAAGCATATGAAGTCCCGTTATAGATTTCTGGTTATATTACAATATTTTTCTGTATACCTATAGGATCTTTATATATGTTTCATGTGCATTCTGGATTAGATGTCTCAAGATAAAACTGGTTCTACTCTGTTGACTTTAACAGAGCAGTCCAAACTCATGTTAGATGATTATGTGTTACACTAAATTTATAAAATTAACGTTAATATATATCTCATTTCTGAGATATTTAGGTTGTTATTTCATAATTCAAGCTATCTTTAAAGTCTCAGGGCAGATAATAGATCCTCTAATTTTTCTGAACTGTCTTCACTCAAATGACAATATTTATCTGTGTGCCTGAACAACATAATTTGGACTATAGCTTTGCTATAACATCAGCAATCTCGATTCTTTCTGAAGATACTGATTTGGATGGCTCAGTAAATTGCTCTTAATCCATATATATTTTGTTCCTAGATTGAAAAAACAGCTGTTATTAATTGAAGGCAATTATTATACTTCTTCTGTAGGTAGGTTTGGTTTTTGGGACTTTCTCCACATCCCTATACACACAACTAAAATCTGCTCTTTTTTTCTTAGCTTCCCTACAGCACAGATGCAACTTTGGTGCATTAGAAGATAGTGTCACTGCTTTTCTTAATGTTTGTTTTCTTAATGTTTTTAAGAAGAAAACCCACAACAAAACCCTAAACTCTAAAAACCCACCACATTTTCTTTTTTTTTTTTCCCTCCTCTCATTTCATTTCTGTGGGTGTTTGGTCTAAACTGACACACAGAGAAAAACAATAAGGTGGATATTGACTGTAGGGGAAAGAAAACACCTACTCACCAATGCTCCCTCATACTACTCTTGCTAGATTTAATTTCAGACCGTCTGATTTTTATCCCACCTCAAATATCTCATTTCATCTGAAGTCTGCATGGTATTTGAAGAAAGAAGAGCCAGAGTCTAACATTTATAGACAAAGTCTTGTAGCCTTTCTTTCTCATCCTTGTTTTTGTTTTTGTTAATTCCCTTCCTGTTTTCAGAGAAGCAGACTATTTCCCAAACAGTATTGCTGTGAACAACTACTTGAGGACTGAGTCATGTGCCAGCATCTGTGCCAAGTCCCTGGCAGGACAGGGAGCTTTTGAACCATCCCACTGCTCATCAAACAATCTGGCGACATCCTGCCAACCCCGTCCTTGTCATCTGCTGCTCCCTCTGCACGCAGGGTCGATTAGCTCGGCATCATATTCTCCCTGCTGTGCACAAAGTTTCTTTTTCTTTGCTAACAGCCAAAGCAAGGAGGGATGGACTGATTTAAAAGTCTTGGCTCATCTTATCTGGCTCATGACAGATATATTCTCAAATTAGTCTTGCAAGTCACTTTTTCCTAACTAGAAATGATTTTCTACAACAGTTTTATATCTTTCTAGCCTGCTGCTCTGTTTTTCTACCCCAGGCTCATTTTTCCCAGGCTCTTTTTTAGGGTTTGATTCTGAAAAGGGGAACAATTTGCCTTTAGGAAAGTAGACAAGCACATCCCACTGCTTTCAGACCACAGCTGCCTGTGTTTTTAAAGTTAAGCTTATTGTCAAGTACTGGGCTGCAGTAGGGAAAGATCTGTCCTAAAATGCAAAGACTGCTAGAGGAAGTAAGTAATGAAATTCATTATCTTTTCCTGGACACAGAGAGTGGTATCTTCTCCTTGTGTACAATGGCTCCCAGAGGTTTAGCTGCCTCTCCTCCTCCTTATTCTACAGTCATTGCTTCTCTTTCTCACCACAAAACACAGAGCAGGAGGAAGATTATGAAAGCAGAAATCCCCTTGGACAACTCTGATGAAGGATGAAAGACTACTGCTTATAAAGTATGGCTGGAATAATTCCCACGTGCAGGGAAAGGTCAGTGAGAGTGAGTGCCAGGGGAGAGCTTGTCCACAGGGATTGATAATTTTCAGTGACATAAGACTTCCCAAGAGTATGCAGCAAAGGGGAAAGTGCCTTGCAAACAAGCAGCTCATTCTCTTTTGGGCTAAGGCCACCCTGGCAAGTTTTGAGAGCACAAACAGGGCTAAAAAAAAATTGTTTGATTACATTACTACTAGAAGCAGGCCACATGAGTACTTAGCCTCCCAGGGCTGAACATCAGGCATCTAAATATTCAAATAGTCATGGTTAAAAGGTATCAAATCAAGTTTCTGCAGCAGTGACTTTACAATCCAAAACGGAAGAATTTTCAAAACATAATAAAAGGCTGAATCTAAGAGTTTAAGCCTTCATAATAAATATTTGGATGAAGAATTCTTAGGAATTGTTGAGTTAGGCTGCTTCATCCATCACTGATACTACCTTAACTCCTATAGCATGTAGTGGCTCAGCTGATACCAGTGTGTTCCACTCCTTTGCACTGGATTGAACCAGAACTATGTGTGTGTGCCACTAGTCCTGCGTAATTCAATACAGCAGAGATTCTGCCAACATTTACTAGAGACAGAAGTCCCTTCCTTATCATCCCTGCACAGCATTAGTTGTCAGCACCACCGCAATGAAGTGCTAAGCGATGGTGAGAGACAACGGTGAAAGACAAACAGTGATTTTTAACTGATTATCCTTAGAGTGCTTTATCTCCGTGTATTCCCTTTGGGTACTTGCTTCTTGTTGGTTATCTACAACCTGGGCATCTACTCTAACTTAGAAGTGAAGGATAGATAGTATACATATGTCATAACCAAAAGGGAAAGGGAATAACATCCAGAGGACAATTAATGACTTTTTTTCTGGACAACAGAGGTAGTCAAGAACAAAACTAGCATAGACAGCATTTCCTTGGGGGAGTCAATAACTTCCAGCCCAGAAGGGAGATGTCATTTTGAGGTAGGACAGGGTTTGAGGCAAGGAATGGTCCCTGGAAAAATCACTGGTGTTCACTGGTCACAAAATAGAGGAAAATAGAGGACATCTCATTTTTACTACAGCTGAAACTGCAGACACATAAAAATGCTGCAAGGCTGTTTGATGGTATAGTCCTCCACACCTGGAAACTGCCAGAGCTCAGTTATGAGCCATTTTACAGCCTTCAAGGCTGCATATATATAGTATATAGTTACTCTATTCTAGGTCCTCTGTAGAGTTCAGCTTGACCAGCTGCTTCGTACCTGAAATCATTTGCAGACGAAAGAGAAATGTCATGTCTTAGCTCCAATGTGGATTCATGCTGAAAATCTGCTGAGGCATAGATATTTTAGACCATATTAGCTGGAACCTTTTCCATGAAATAAGCCAGCAGTCTTCAATTTCTATGAAAATAATCAAGGGTTGGCTTCGTAATTATTTTTTGTGTAGCACATTGGACTTATTTTCTCTGCAGATACTCTGTACAACCTCTTGACAATATAATTGATTTCCAATCACTACAGTAAACTCCTTTAAGGTCATATAATACAACAATTCCTCCCTGAATACTGGTGAACCTGGATCTATAAACGTATTCTCATACCCGGGGACTGTTTCACTCAGCTTTTTATTCGTCCCGAAAGCAGCAATTGCAAATACCTTTTCCTCTACAGTGGTGTGTGGAGGATGACTCTCATGATGAAGGAAAATCATAAAGGATTGAATCAGGGGTCTCTGGTGATTTGCACTTTGGATGAAATCTCATAATAATTTAGAGGGCAAGATGGGGCTTAATGTCAGCTCTATAAATGAAAGTTGCAGAAAGACAAGTACTCATATTTATAGACGTGATAAACAGTAAAAATCTTGAGAGCTGTAGTTTCAGTGATTCAGCTAATAACAACTGGGTAATTTAGCTGAAGTCTCAGAGAAACAAGTCGCTGATGGTTTTGTTGTGTGTCAGTCAAGCTGGGATAACTCTCTCTGTGAGCAAACTGGGCAATTTGATGTGAATGCTGCTCTCCCTCAGCAGGCTGAGCTGAGGGCACTCAGGAGGGATCTGCCACAGGGTGGGAGCAGACACAGGTCCAGGTACTGAGGATCCACTCACACCAGGTCTTTCTTGCATCTGAACCCTAAGCTGCACTCAAATCACAACACCTTTCTCAGAGCACTCCAGGCTGAACATCACCTGTTTTGAGATGACAGTAACTACACAGCATGAAGGATCCCTTACTGGATGATTTGCTTGCATGGTATCATGGTTTCGGATTCATCCGAAGGGAAAACAGAAGAAAAAGCTATAACTGAAAAATTTCTTAATTTTTAAAGAAAAGTGGAGTGGTGTTTGAAGGGAAACTCCTGATAAAAGGCCTATAAAAATCAGTGGGTCTGTCCACAGATTTCTGCGATTTTTGGTGCTTACAATAGCAACAGTGGCTACACCTTTGAGTAGCAGGCACGTTCAGACCAGCTATCCATTGGTTGTCCCTTAAGGTTAACTGGTTAACTCCCATCTCAGGGAAAATATCACCCCTCTAAGTTCACCTGTGCATTCTCACAGGAGGACTCTACCTTGAGTTATACTTTATCTCCTTTCTGTACTGCCCTTCCTTGCAAAAAAAAGAGAGCAATGCCTCTGTAAAGAAAACATGCTGCCTTGATTTCTCTGCCTCTGTGGTACATTTCTGACAAGTGATAATGCATCGAATAAATTAACAAGCAGTATAAGCTCATTTTTGGTAGTTAAAATTTGTTGCAATTTGGATCATTAAGCAATTCTCCACTTAGCATTGTCTTAAAAGGAAACACATCAAAAGGATATCAAAATTGCTGATATCATATTTGTTATCTGAAAATAATGGTTGGCACTGGAGACAGTGGATTTTGGGAAATTAACCTCACAACTAACAGTGAAAGCCACATGTCTACTGAGAACTTTGTTTACAACTTGATTTATAGAAGTAAATTTTTCTAAAAATTACAAGCTTGCCATGCTGGATAATTGCTGAGCATAAAGTCCTGCAGGGTAAGGGCAACTTTCCCCCACCCAGGATCCTGTTTCTATAGAAGAGCATAATAGCAAGACAAATGCATATATATTTCCACAACTTTGAGAAGGCTGTTTTCCCAACTTTCAGATGTTTTAAGTACATATTTTTGGGGTGGGAGTGGATGATCATAGCTTCCAAGGGATATTGCTTCTATGTGTTTCTCCAGTTTGAAGCCATAAAATTTTAGCGCCCACTAAAGCTTATCCTGAAGCAAGGAGATCCGTAACTTTGAGTTGTGTGAAGTATATTCCTTGCTTTGTTTTAAACCAGCTTCCTGTTAAGAAACTATAAACACCTCCTAGTCCGTGTTTTGCCCAAGGCAAACCTTTCCTATGTCACACAAGATTTAATAGACCTCTTTCATGCACATTCACCTTTCATGCACATTCACCTCCTTCCCCACATTCATCTCTTTTCCAGACTAGGCACAACACTGATACACTTCTTTTTCTACACCACCATAAA
>JAWWES010000169.1:26965802-27063883 GCA_035583135.1 Lophotriccus pileatus
CACCTCCTTCCCCACATTCATCTCTTTTCCAGACTAGGCACAACACTGATACACTTCTTTTTCTACACCACCATAAAAGCACTGAAATCCTGTGAAATTACCCATGTGAGGGGAAGTTCAGACACAAAAAATACTGAATATGGAACACATCCATAAAACGTTGTAAACAAATGAACACATTTTCTTTGTTCCCATGTGAAAAATTAGCCATATCTTATGAGTAAGATGGATATTCTTTCAATGGACTACTCCATTGCAGCTTCTCGTGGAATTATCGATTCCTCAGGGTTGGAAGGGATCTTCAAGATCACCAAGTCCAGCCGTCAACCCAGCACTATGATTGTAATCCTTAAACTACTAAACCATATCAGCCAGTGTCAGATCCAGATGCCTCTAAAACACCTCCAGGGTGTTTTTGCTAGCTGTCATTTTACAGAGTAGTCTACCTTTGAGTTTCTCACTCTCCTGAGGTACCTATTCTCATGAGACTTCTCTTCCAGCAGAGCCAGTACAGGAAAGCAGATACACCTCTCTCTCAGAGCCAACACCTTGGAACGATAAATGGATTTGACCTTGATTCTTTTCAGTATAAAATAAAAAAACCCAAATTGTGCAATGAATGGATTTGAAATTCCACTGAGAGCATATGCCTTGTAGTTTAGTTGTGTATTTTGCACTTAAACACCAGCTGCTGACTTGCAGCCACTTCTGGGACAGGGAATGAACCCCACTCAGCGACCTGCTGAGCCAGGCCAGGATAGACAGGTGGAATAGAAAGGTAGAATAGCAACAATAGGACAAACCCTCATCACAGAAAACGTGAGGTGCTGTGAGGTGCTGTGAGGTGCTGCAGAACTTTCTATAGCAGCAGAGAGAACTTTAATCCTTGTTGAGCCTGAGCGTCTTTCAGTCAGTGAACATTTAAGCTGCATATATTCAACATTGCTTTCTCTGAACATGTAAAGAATCACATAGATGCATTTGAAGCTGGAGCCTAAAATTCTGAGGGGTTTAGACCAGAGGTTCAGCTCTATGAACCGCTGCCTCCTATTACGGAAACTGCAGAATTTTATTTTTTTATACTTTCAGCAACTCCACAAACACAAACAAGAAACTTCATGCTTTTTACACTTGCCATGAAAAGGAAAGAGGGTCAGGAGAATTCCCATGCTTGAGTATTAAAGAAACCCCAAATGAGCTTTGAAGCACAATTTTACCATTTTGAACATCCCAGGGCAGCTCTTCTGCAAATCCCATCTCTGTACATGGATAATTCTCTCTCCGGTGTTCATTACTACTTTACACATTTTTATAGGATATGGTCTCTGGATGTACAGATTTTAACTATGACTCAAAGCAAATATTGTATGAAACCCTGTAGGTTAAACAGCCCTGATTTAATCTGAAAGCATCTCAAGTCTTGCTGAGCAGCTGAAGAACTGAATATCTGGTCAGAAGGGTGCAGATGGAGCTGACTGTCTCAAGACTACACCCTTGACTACAGTCATCATGAGATCCATGAAGAATGACAGGCAGCAAACACATTGCCCACATTGTTCAACTGGGAAGGTGTTTGATTCAATGCCTTATGAAGAAGATGAAAAAGTTTGCATCTAATACCCAGCAGAGAAGAAAAAATTTCCCCAAAGAGATTTTAGAAGAAAAAAAATCTCCATTCAAACTTTTTCTATAGAAAGTAGGGCTTTTTTTTCCTTGGGGAAATAAATGAGTAAGTGAAACTTTTTCTACTTTCTTTAATTGTAGAACAATTCCATAAGAGGTAAAAATCTGGAAAATAGTCAGAAAATGATGGACAAGATGTTTTCTCTTTGAAAGTAACATCATCACTTTTAAGTAATACCAGTGGAGGAATGCCACTTTGAAAGTGAAAATTAGCACTTAGCTGTGAAGGTGCTACTCTTTATTCTCTGTCAAAGCTTTTATAATGACTTTTAAGTGGAAAAAATAGTGAAAAAATGACCTTTTGCAAATGAGAGTAAAATAGTTTTGAGCAAGAAAGGAAACTACTTTTTCCTATGAAAACCCATTTCAGCAGGTCATTATTACACCTCTTGCTATTTTGCATTTGTCAAAAGGGGAATTAGTTCAATTTGCAGTATTAATACCCATCACTGCAGATCATTTCCCTTCTGAAAAAAAAATGCACTAAACATTGGACTAAAGTTTCCGGTTTTTTTTCATAGCTCAGCACTATAGAGTTGTAAAGGCAAAACTGGCCAAGGATCCAAATCAAAACCCATTAAAAATCAATGAAAAGCTTTGCAATGGACTTCTAGTGTGGGTTACCTCCCCACTGACTACAAATGAAATTAATCTGTCAGGCAGAAATAATACAGTGATATAATTAACTTGCTTAGAATACAATCACTTTAACTTTCATTAAAAGTGATGAGTTTCTTTCAATTACATTGCCAAGATGCATTTTGTTGTTGTTTGCTTGTTTGCTTTTGAAAAAAAAAAGAAATAAATCCTTTTTTTGGTTAATTTCCCCCTGGACTGGGGATTGTTGCTGTAATGAAGTCCGACTTCCAGGGTCATACTTGAGAATGTAGTGACAAATATGGAGATCTGTAGAACAGGAAAATAACATCCATTTTCTTACTGGAGCCAGGAACATGCACATTTCACCCAAAAGTTAATGAGAACTCGATGCAATACTGATTCTGCCTGAACAGCAATTTGAGTAGTAAGATGATATTACAATAAGAGATTACACAACTTTTAAAAACAGAGATGAGCTGGAGAGGCGAAAACATGGACCCAGAGTCTGGAGAGACCATAACTTTGGGCCTATTTGTTCTGAAAACTCCCTGACAGGCTGTTGTCCTGTTACCTCAGGATTTCCTTGGGCTTTGGAAACTCAATAGTCTTCACTGACTTCTCAGTGCCATGGTTGAATGGTGCCTTCTCTTGGGGCAAGAACTAGAAATAAGCAGTGACTGTCTCATCTGCTGCAGCCCCTCCCTTCTCAGTCAAATCTCAGACCACTTCTGACTGTCTTCTTCAGTTCCAGTCTGAATCTCACATCTATCCAGGACGACAGGGAGGTGGAGAGGTTTGCTCTTCTCCCAAGTACACGATGCTTCTCGCCTGCTCATCTTAACGGCAATTACAGAGGAGAGCTGCACCAAGCCACAGACAGGGAAAAGGAGCATTAAATAAAGATGAGAGTGTATCAAGCAGAGCTATGAGAAACTTGGCAGGTTTGATTCCCATAGGTTCACGGGACCATCTTCAGCTGCGATTCACTGAACAGCTGCCAAAGACAGTAGTCACAGGGGCAGTTTCAGCCTGGGCTACAGAGGAGGAGAGGCCAACTAGAGTGTGAATTTTCCTTGCATTCACTCCCTGCCCCATTTTTATGCACATTAAGGTTTATATTCCTCTGCCCTTTCTTTTAGTTTTCAATCTCTTACCTGAAAATATCAAAAGAAAGTCCACCACTTAAAATAGTCAGAGATGAAATATAGTCAGCTTTCAAAAAGCCCTAAGAAGGACTGGTTTTGAGCTCATAAAATAACCATAGCTATTTCTTTATTCTTTGAAAAATCTAAGGCAGAAATGCTTGAAGGTGTGAAAATTATAGTGTACATTCTCAGAAAAGTACCAGTACAGTGTCACCCTGTATTGTGGTACTAACACTTTAAAAAAGAGTCAGATGCATCTTTAAGCATAAACATGGGGCAAAAAAACTAAACCTCTTGTAGAAGAGTTAGAAGACTGAAGAGTCAGAGGAGGAATTTTGTTTGTGTTGATCTGGAAGAATTTAGAGAAATGGAGCAAAGGAGAAAAAAAGTGCATGTATGCATTTTTAATCTGGGCAAACCTATTCTGTTTTCACTTTTTTAAACAGTTATTTTAATATTAAAATCTACCTTAATTTTTAATGGGATAAAAATGCCATTTAGATGGCAAAGAAATAAACCAGAGAAGATCCAGTTTGAGAAAGTTGACGTAGGATGTGATCATGCCCCTGCCAGTTGTTCCTTCCTGCCTCTTCCTCACCCTCAAAACATTCCACATGACACATTCAACCAAACACCTTCGGTTGCTCTGGAAAGCCATTTTTAGGTGAAATTTCTATTCGCCTGAAAGGGTTTGCCTAGGTCCCCCATAGCTGATATTAGATGTACAGTTCTGCTTTGTTCTTCCACACAGAAAGCTCCCTGTATCATGGACAAGTCCTCCAGTGCATTGCTGGGGATTTACCATCCCTTCAGAAGGAAAAGTTATCGTCCTTTGCTTGGGCAGGTGTTGCTTTCTGTGGTACCAGCATGGTGCTGAGCTGCCTGACATAGCACTTCCAAAATAACAGCACCAGACCTTGAGCATTAGTCCATTTTTGTAGGTATGAAAGTGCAGGATGGATATCAGTACCAGGAGAAAAGAGGAGGATATCTTTCCCTAAAAACATTGGAAATCTTTGCAGATTTCACTTTTAAGCCTCATCCTGATTTTTGCAGGATGCATCACTTACAGGTCCAATTTAAATAGCTCCTTGCTCTATTTCTTGTCTTTCCTGGTCCTTGCTTTGAATCCAACTCAGAAGGCAGCACTTATTCAGGTATGCTATTTTACATTGACCCCTACTAAAAATGTAATAACAAGACAAGCTGGCAGAAGTGAGCAGAAGCTGCAGCGAGGGCAATAACATTCTTCTGCCCTGGTGGATACTTTTAAACAGGGTATAAGACACAGTTGACCTTTTAAACTCTGATATAGGTCTCTTCTCCTTAAGATTCCCTCAGGATATCTTTCCTCATTCTGTGCAATCTTTAATGTATGCGACGGTTGGCAAGGAAATGCCTTGTTAAATCTGGCTTAGTATTCAGCAAATATCCAAAGGGCTGAATGCTACTCTAATTAAAACCTATTTGCCTCAAACTTCCTCTTTATGCATCAGCTTTCCTCTGTGACTGCTCTTTATCCCTTGGCATTATGTTCGATGTTATTCCACCCCTTCCTCCTGCAGCCGGTGGATTCGTTACCAGATCCATAGGTCAGCGTGAATTTTGCAGGGAGCAGCAGGACTTTGGACTCTGAACTCCCTTGAATGAGAGGCTCAGTACACACAGGGCTTTTCACTGCTGAGCTCAGAGTCTCAAGTGCAAACAGCACTGGGCTTACAGCTTGGGGCAAGGTAACCTGAGGACGAGGGGGGAAATACGCTGTCATTATTATTCTCCAGGGCAAAGCAGGTCTCCACTGGCAGAGCTGTGAGGAGAAGGTGCTCAGGACTATGAAGCTGCTTGCAGTGGAACACTTTATGTGAATCATGCTGGTGAGATGGGCCAGTTTTTATTTCTGGACATATTTGGTGGTAAAATGTACAAGACAGGCACGCTTGGGTCCCTTAGAGATGGCAAATCCTACATAGGGCTCTGTGTGTTTGTTCTGAATACAGCTTGAATTCATATGGGATCACCGTCTTTTCTGAAATCCATTTACATCTGCAGTGATTGAATTTGTATCTTTATTGTAATACCTTTGAAAAAGTCCAGACAACACTCTTTCCCCAATATTAAGTGAGATGGAGAGAAGGGAAAGCTGGGGCCATGGCCTGCCATGAGGATAGAGGTATTATTCTCCCACCTCTCTGGCATTTTGTTCCATCCTTTTCTTTTCCCCTGCTTTTATGGAGAAGTGGAAGGGCCAGAGATCAACTTTACGCTAAGTAGCTGGCATGGGCTGGTACAGATGAATTTGATTTCTCAGCACTGCAGCCACCTGCACTGTCACAATATATAATTAAGGACATGAACAACATCAGGAGCTGTTTCTTCCTTCCAGCCCAGGATTAATGCCAAAGAGGATTGTATCCTCACTGCTTTCAAGTCATCAGCTCCTGTCAACTCTCATGGGCATCTGAAGACTGTGTTGCCTTCTCATGCTTTGAGGCCTTCAGGATTTCAAAAAGAAGCTCAGAAATTATGTCCTTTATTTGAAAACTTTCTTATCCACCAATTCATTAAACATTATAGTTTTTTAAAAGGCTGTCAGAAAAATAATCCTACTGACACGAAGCCAAGTGCTAAAATTAAGTCATGACATAAGCAATACTAACATGGAGGGTCTATTGGCTTCGTTGTATAACAGACTTCTCAAGGTGTATTAATTCACCATTTAGGCACCAGTCTGTGGTATGTCCTGGATGACCTCTTTCCCCCAGCTAAGTTACAGACTGAAATTCAGCTAAAATGCTTGAGAAGAACCTGCTGGGGAGACAATTTCCTAATAATGCCTCCAACTTGGCACCCCAGAACACGTTAGCTTTCCACTATTGTTGTTTTCACACACAAATTACTCCATTTTCTAAGACCGACAGCTTAGCAGAAAGAGAGTGCAGATTTTGCTGCAGAACAATGAAAATCATTAAATAAGGTTTGGGGCTAGTTTCTTTCTTGGAAAATACACACAAAACATTATTTAGTGTTTTGTAAGATTAATCTACATTTACTGTGGGGGCAGTTTAGCTCCAGGTACTTCGTGCCTCCTCTTTGGCCACACTTGGCAGCCAGCCCAATCTCTGTGGAGCCCTTCCTTTACAAGCGGAGGAAATTTCATTTTTTTCCGGTCAGCTTTATTTTCTACATAATTATTTTCTACTTTAGTCTCAGAGTTCTTTGCTTAAATTACAATAGAAGATATGTTTAAATCTCTTGCACGCTTCCCTTTTTAGCCCTGCCCTGCTGTGATTTACTGGACACTGTAAAACACAGATCACCGGCTGGTAAACCCATGGCTGAGTTGAGGATAATGGTGGCTGAGGTTTTCTCGGAAGAAAGACCGTCTTGTTTCGATCCAGCTCATACTTTGAGAGTGCTTGCCACCTTCTGGTTCGGGAAAGGATTACAATTAATTCAGGCATATTGAAGCAGTCGACTGTAAAAATGCTGGTTCTGGTCCTAATCCCCATGAAATGGATTAGAGATTTTCAAGATGTCATAATTCTGATTGGAGAGTTTTGAAGCGAAAGGATGGATTTTTTTTTTTTCCTTTTTGTCAGAAGGATGTAATGACATCTGAAAAGAAACAAATTAAGGAGACATTTTAAATTAAATACTTCATTTGATACAATTGGCATAATTGGAAAATGCCCTTAAACTATGATGTAAAACATTCAGGAAAAGTACTGAAAGCAAGAATAATGAAAAATTAATCTTATAAGTGAAATAGGTACAAATCCTTCAGAAGAAAAAGAACTTTGAAATTGGAAACTTTTTTTCCTCACAAAGTTGCTTGCAGATTTTGACCAGTCTCAGACACTTCCATTTGATCTTGCCAGTTGTCAGTAGTCCAGCCAGCAAGGCCACTTAAGAGTATTATATGCACCATTTGTGTCAGAGAAGGATATACATTATATCTAAAAAAGCCACTTCCCAGTCATGGGTACTCAGATAGTATGAATAGCATCACTATCAAGAATCAAGGCATACCTTAGCCAGTCATCTGCAATTTAATCAGATGAAAGCATTCCACAAAACACATATATTTGTTAAAGGTTGGTATATGCTTATTCTAATGCATGTCACATGTGCTTGGCTTGATATAATTCATAAGTAATTTTAGATGTCACAGTTCTGTCCAAAAAAATCATTTATACAAAAGACTCTAATTGAAGACAGCAGAGTATCTGAAAACATTCCAGCAGTGCATGAAGCAAAGTGACAAACATATGCCATTGGATTGTTCAATTTGTTCCTTCCCAGCAAGGGACAACGGGCAGCAAAGCATTTCTTTTTGTTGTGCATTTTAATGACATGCACACATGGAATTAGGTTAATATTGGAAAAGGCAGGTCAAAGCCAATGTTCCTCACAGAGAGAGAATGGCAGTAAAGTTTCAGTGCTCCACAGTTCTTGGCAGTTCATGTAAGGTTTTTGGCAAAAAAAATGGTTGTTTTCTCGCATCTACCTCGGCCTTGCACATCTTCACACTGAAACATAATCCTTGTTTGTCTTTGTTAATTAGAGCAGACTTTGCTGTACCCCACCACCCACCACGGCTTGAATGATGACTGTAGCCATGGTGAGGTGAGCCGCAGCTATTTGTTGGGTGTGATCCCCTAAGAAGATGTGGGAAGAGAGGGTGAAAATTGGAGGGAAGTTGGCAGGGTGGAACACTTCAGTGAGGTGCTGTAGAACTTGATGAGGATGCTGCATCTCTGTGCATGCTTGAGTCTACAGGCAACACATGAAAAGAATGGAAAAATAAACAAAATGAAGTCATGGCTTTCACGCAGAAGAGGAGAGCTGGAGATAAAACCTGCCAACTCTTTCTATCCACCACAAGGATAGAAAAAACAGGGTCAGAGCCAGTGGGAATAAAAGAAGAACACAGAATAAGAGGTCTGCGAGGCACAAAGACCTATTTCTGCACCTTTTGAATTTTGCAGCGTAAGTTCATTTACTCCCAGACCTTCACCTGGGACACTGCTTGGTTAAAACAACATCTTGGGGATGAGCAGCCCAGATGCCAAAGCACAGTTAGCTGAAGAAGCATCTGGCTACTGACCCAGGAGACTGAGTAATGGCCTTTCTCAGTTTTGCCCTAATCCCTCACAAATCAATGCCAGTCCTATTTTGTAGCTGGAAGGGCTTCTTTCCCTGACCAGGAGATATGTCAGGTTTATGAAAAGTGGGAGCATGGGAGCATCCCATCCAGGCTAATTTATCCCTCTGTCCCTACCTGGATGAAAAATTACAGCTGTTCATTCCCAGACTCATTTGATAGAGCTCTAAAATATGTGGGGTCCAGAAGGAGTGAAGGTTTGAAGAAAATCCCTCCTGCACAGCCTGCTGCTGTGTATTGCAGTGTTGATATCCAGGAGAGCTCTGCAGCAGTATGTGTGAACTGGGTCTCTCCCTCTCACGTTCAATGCATAAATCAGCCGTTGTGTCTTTGTACTGGTTGAGACAATTGTCCTGCCTTCTGTTCAGCCATTTAAGAATTACTGATGGGAAACTATGGCAAACAAGCTAACTTAAGAGTCTTGTTTGTTATATCCCAAGCTCTATTCATTTGCCAAAACAAAACAGGGTACATTTTCCAATGAATATTTGAGTTGACTGTTAATGACAAATCTGGCTGTCCATGTTATAGGCAGAACATTTATGTTTGAGCCTTCACTCACTGTGCACTTTGTTAATTCAGGAATTAATTTTAAGAAATAGTAGGATCAGATATTGTAAGTATGACAATAAAAGCTCTCTGCAGATCTGCAGGATCTCAGGTATCTGCTATCACTACCTGAGCCTTTCAAGCAACGACTAAGAAACAAATTAATTTTCCAGAAGTAATATTTGTACCATCCAGAGCAAAACCAACCAATAAATCTTTGGAGGCTGAATAACCTCTGATAATGACTAAGGTATCTGTACTTTTCACAGCATTTGTTTTTCCACCCTTAGGATCAGTTTGCTGACTTCTCAGATGTATCCATGACTGGTACCAAGTTATACAGTATGTATCTGCTCATTATTTGTTTGAATGCAATCCAGATTTTGAGGACAATGTATTTAAAATTCCCTCTTGGCAAATGTTTTTTGTGTTTTGGTTTGTTTGTTTGGTTGGTTGGTTGGTTGGTTTTTCTTTTTTTTTTTAATATTTTCTTAAATAAATAGTTTCCATGGATGTTCCTGCCAATACACTTGTTCATTCAGAAATTTGGGCTTCATCCCAGCTAGCCACTTATTTGTCAGTCAAAATGGACAAATACAGGAGGTCAGCGTTTTCTGAGGTCAAGCCATAAAAAAGAATTTTTAGCTTCTAGCTCTTTCCATGCTGTTGAGAGTACTTTTCATCTTAAGCACAACTGATCCCACAGCTTCTAGATGACATTTTCAGAAGACAAGCTATAAAACTGCTGTGGAATCTGTTGGATTTCTCAGCATATGTGAGGCAACATGAGAGGAGGTATCTCAGCAGGGTAAGATACCATTCCCACTAAAGGAAGGAATGTAGCTGGCTTTATCTGGCCATGCCATTCGCAGCTGAAATTATTAAGCCTCACAGGTATGTAGTGCCATTGGATGATGCCAAATACATGCAAACTTCACTTGAGGTACCTGCTATCTGAAGACTTCTGCCTGCTGTAACTTATCACAGAGGTAAAAAGGATGTCAGTGAGTGTAGCCATCAGCCAAAAGCTTCCAGATGAAGTAAAGCTCCCTCTCACAGCAGAAGCAATTACAGTGTACCTGTCTGTATTGTGTTTGACACTGCTACTAAAAGGCTTGCTGATCTCAAGTACAGGAGTGATAGTACCTGAATTTTTATGGGTAAAGAGTAGTTTCTGCTGACCACACCCTAAAGCCTCAGAAACTTCACAGGAAGCCACAGAACATCCCTGCAGGCACCCAGAATACCTGTTTTGGATATGAATACATAGCTTGCAAAGAAACTATGCATGGATGCCTTCCTTTTTACATATATAAGCACATATGGAGTGAAAAAACACCCCACTCTTAAGCTTATTTGGCTTTATCTCTTAGATGAATCACCACTTCTTGGGTTGGAGGAAAAATTCTGTTCGTAGTTCCTCTATTTTGGACATAGGATGCATTTTCATGAGAAAAATGTAATTTCTTTTGCCACAAAACAAGCCCAGAACTGATAAACAGGTTGGTTTGGCATTTTGTTGTGTGGGGTGTGTTTTTTATTTCTTTAATTTATTTATTTTTATTTTACATGAGGGAGAAAAAGATATTCACTTTTCCCTCATTTGAATCCAAACTATTTCTTGGCTTTTCAAAATTTTGAATTTTACTTTTAATGACAGCTAAAAAACAAAGTTAATGTTTTCCATCCTGTGAGCTGCATCCATGTGTTCCAGTGCTTTGCATAAGTCTCAGCGATTTACAGGAAGATCAAATTCCTCATGAGATGACAACCAGAAACCAGTATCCTGCCTCCTGCACTGCCTCCACCATGGAGTGGTGTGCTCCAAGCTCACCGTGCCCTGCTCCCCCTGACCTGAATGGGTCAGATTGTGAAACATGAGTGAATCCATGCTGGGAACTGATGCTCAGAAGAATTCCACGAATTCCATATTTTTACAGACATAATGGTGTACTAGCCAAGCCTTCCCCCACTCTGACATATGCCAGAGGTTTTAGCATTGCCCAATAAATTAGTTCCAGGCTCATAATTTGATCCAGAGTCCTCAAGAAGTAGAGAGGTCACCATGGCTCTAGGCAGTTAATTAGGTGATTAGTTACCTCCATCATATAAGCAAACATTTTTTACTTATTCATCACTAGACTATATCTGGCTTGACAACTGTTCCAGATTAAGCAGCCTTCCCCTGCACACTGTTTTCTACATGCTGACTGTAGGAAATGCAACTCTGAGATAGCCCTCCCTAGGCAGGACATTGCAGTTTCCTCTGAGAAGTGAGGTTGTATCTCTGTAAAATTCTTTGCTGTATGATCCTGATCTACAGGTCAGAATAGGTTTGATTTGGGGGTCTTTTACATAATATAGATCCGTTTTCTCTAAGAAAGGTATTGCAGGATTTAACACAGCATACTGTAAAAAGTGAGCTTACAAATCCTAAATTCATTCACTACTTTTTGCTCCTTATTTCTCTGTTTAGGTAAGTCAAGAATAATGGAAAAGGAGAACTGGATTTCAAGAAGTGAAGTATTTTTTTTTTCTTTTCTCTGCATCACCTTCAGCTATAACCTACATAGTTCAAGAAGCATTTGTAAAATTCTTAGAGAGACTTCCCATGATCTTGAGCAGTTACACTAATTAGTTTCTTGAATATGACTCCTAAAGCCTTTTTTGGGAATCCTGTTTTCCATAATATCATAACATACCATTCTGTAGAAGAGTTTTTTTGAAGTTATTTGAATAGGCCGGATGACAACCAAATGATTCTATGTTCCTCTGAATAATAGTCTTGCCCTTATCTTTGTTTAACAGGATACCAGACTTTGTCCATACTCAAAAATTACTTTTCATTTCCCTGATACTTCTTTATGAAACATCTACAACAGCATAATTCTGAGGAAGAATCACTCCCAGACAATCTGCCTAAGAACCACCCCTTTATGATAATGATTACCTATTGATAGACCTCTTTTAGGGTTTGTCAGTCACTTCTTTGTCCATATATTGTATTCTTCATAGATTCTGATGTATAATCAGACTTTGAGACAATTCTATTTCAAACACTTAAAAAAAGTAATATCATGTATTAATAATAAGTACAACTGGGGGAAATAAAGGGATGATCAATTCTTTCCCACACCCCTAGACTGGTTTAGCTGTACCAATACTTCGCTCCAAGAATATTACAGCTTGAGAGATACTTTATTATCCAGTCATGCATCCCTGTCAAAGAACAAATTAGGTTTTATGTGACAAGACCTCTTTTCCACAGAGCAATGTTGATTGACAGCATATACTTTTCTTCCCTGCCCATTATATTTTTAAAAATGCCTTCTAATTTGAAGCATTCACATTTGAACATCTTTTCAAATGTAGAAATGAAGAATCTTCACTCTGCACTGCAAGATATTTCATCTATTTCCAGCTAGATATGATCAAGCTTTCAATCTCCAGCAAAAATTACAGCTCAATTCAGAGATCATTAAAGTCAGTGGGAGTATTTGCAATTATTTAATAAGGCAGGTCTTTTCTACTTTTTAAAATGTTTAAATATCTGTCAGCTACTAAGTCTAAAGACAAGTTTTGAATCGGTAAATTTCATTCTGCTGGGACAAAATAAGATCCGGGAAAGCTTGTAACAATTGTCTTTTCATATCCACATGCCAAGATGATGTTGGAGAATGAGGTTCCCTCTTATAGTAACAGTCTACAAAACATCCTTGGCTGCTGAAGAGCGAGATTTGAACAGAAAGCAAAGTTTGCTGGTAAGGAGACCAAAGCCTCAGACAGATAAAAAGCATCTAAAAGACAACTGCGTGCCTCAGATCTTGTTTACCTTAAGCAAGTTTTGTTTCTTAGAGATGTCCTAAGGACACTGGATTGTCTCTGAACTTTTCATGTTTTAGATCAGAATAAACTTTCTAAAAACACGTTTGTGTGAAAGTCTAAATACTCATCCAATATTACTTTTTTTTAGTCTTCACTATTCATTACACACATTGTATTGTAAACTAGAGACCTTTATCAATGTTTTTCTTTATTTGTTTGCTCATCTATTCTTCTGTTTCATCAGATCTGCTTTTCCTGAGCAGTTTAAAAGAAAATTAGTCTCCTAGAGTGACTCTAAAGTATTATTGCCCATTTTCATCTTTCATACAGGGATTTGAAGATTAATGTGTTACAAGCCTTAAAAGAGCAGCAAGTAAAATAGGCTTCTTTCAAGAGAAAAATCATGGATTTTTGAGAAGGTAATTTTTTGATAGCACCTTTTGTACTCTTTTTGATTTCTGTTTCATGTTTTTCTTTGCTCTTTGAAAATCAATCTGTCTAACCTTGCTTAGTTATCATTAGTTAGTAGAAGTCTGCATATTTGGGGGGGAGTTGCATATGTGGATATTCATGGTAAATGCACTTGTTGAGACTGCTAAATGGATGAGAAAAAATTCATTTGGTAGCCTGATGAAAGTAGATAACAGCACCTAAATGTTTGTTAATAGTAAAAAATGCAATTCATGCACAGGATTGACAGAGCAATTCCAGCGGTGAGAAGGCTTCAGCACCACCAGCTCAAGGTTTCTCAGATTCTAAAGCTGAAATTTGCTATCCTGAAAATGATGATGCAAATCTTGGTTAATCCAGGGCTGCCATGTAGAGAAAGGGGAACAGATGAGGGGCACTTGGCTCTGGCTGCAAGGAATAGACTTAGATTTGACGTTCCTACTGTCAGCCAGAGAATAAGCAGCAGTTGCTCTCAGCCTGTTCTCCTACATCTCTCCCCAGCTGCAAATATCTTTGTTGCTCCTCACACTGCAAACCACAAAGTAGAGGATGTGACCATGGTTACACTGCTTGTCCTGACAGTCTGCTGACCTGAATTTATGCATGTTTGATTGTGCTTATGGTTAGCCCTCAGCCCGTGAGTTTGCATAGTCTAAAGTACGAGCATAAAAACGAAGATCTATTTGATAAATAAAGATAGGTGTCATGGATAGATCTCCCTGCAAGACAAAAATTGTTCTTGTTTCAGAGCCACAGTTCAATCAAAACTAATTAAAATCGTTTTCCACTTATTTAGATGCAAGTAAAATTAAAATTCCAGGTTGCTATTCAACTGTTCATCCTGTTCTTTGTGCTTCGCTCTGAATTTTTTTTTTTTCAATGGAATGTAAAAAGCTCAAAAAAGGATAAAATATTCTGGTTTTTGTTTTCTAATTTTGAGTTGAACCAAAGAAACTGGGTTTTTCTTAAAGCATATTACTACATCTGTTGTTTTCTTAAAAGCTTTCAATCCCTCTCTCATTCAAAACCTGCTCATTTCTGTTACAAAAGTTATAATGAATGCAATTCTATATTGCATATCATTCAAAAATGAGAAAAAGTATGTGAGTTACAGAAAGTTAAATGGATGAAAATCCTTTAGCAGATGCATGTGGCATAATTTTGTTGAAGGTATATTGTAGAACTACATGAAAATACCAGAGAGAAAAAACTTACATCCCCAAGTTCCTAAAATAAGAGAACTGACTTAGAATCAAAGAAGAAGAAAGCTGCTTCAGGTGAATTACAGCATTTCCTCTGGCTATATTGATCTTTGTTCAAGAATCTTCTCTCTTTCATCTCTTGAGCTGTAAGACCAGGGTTATCTAAGGATCTGCATCTTTGGTGGCATAAGTAGCTTTATGAAGGGAGTGTTGTAAGTAAGACATAGAAAGACTGGGCAGACTGCTTCTCTTATCCCTAAGAAGGCTTGTCTGAACAACTGTCAAGTCAATATATAGCACAAATAAATTACCTTCCTAAATCTTCAGTGAATATCCTTGCAGCAATTCAAATACTTCTCACTAATGAAGAAAAAGAGTACAGATAGGCAGATCTCAGTGGATGACAGCTATCCCTGAAGAGTTAGCAAAACAAGTGTTATAGTAACCAAATATTTCATCCACCCTGAATGAACTGCTTTGAAATGATGTCTCACTCAGAAACAGACATTAGAGAGAAACTGAAGTACTAGTAAATGTCAACAGAGAAGCATCAATACCTTATTTTTCTTGGACTCACTTTTGCATGACTTACCTCTAATTGCCATTATTTATTTGCTATTGCTGATTTTGTGCTGCCTCATGAACAAACAACTTTCTTATCGACCTTGTGGTCAAATCTAAAAAATAACTTTATGTATGATTTGTTTAGAATTCCACCCCTATTCAGTTACTAAATTAGATAAATACTAACCTTTCAGAGAGATTAGAGGTCTCCTTCCCAGGATGATGATTTCATTACTCTCACCTCACTAACTCCAGGTTAAAGCCAGGACATATCCCTTACTTTCCACCTGTCTGTCTCACAGCCCCCATCTTAGAAACACCTTGCTCGGTCAAACACGGTGGTGCTTGTGCAGTGCAATTTGTCACAGTCCTAACAGTGAAGCAGAACTGGACAGTCAGACAGCAACCTGATGGCTATTCCTGCTGCTGAAAATAACACAGAGTACCCATGGATGACTGATGTGGTCAAATTCAGACTGTATTTCCTCCCTCTCCTTGTTTGTTGGAAGCAGGATGTGCAGTCCCTGAAGGGTGCTAACTTATTATTACAGTCAATTGAGTGTACTGTGTGGTTACATCTCAAAATACCCACATGAGAATATATTCTTAGTCTTCTTGGGAGTCATGAGTAAACCCTGGCAATGCTGACAAGCCCATGGAGAGTTATTAACTGCAGAAATATACCTCTGGCACAGAAAATTTCTCAACCACAATTTCCTGAAGGCCAAGAGAGCACTTTGGGAAAAGGATCATCATACAGTCATCTCGTTTAATGTTTTCCAAAAGGCATCTACTATTGGCCACTGCTTGAAAGGAGGGACTGGAGTAGGTGGATGTATCATGGAAATAAGAATTATTGATCTCACTTAGTCAAGCTGATGAGGGTTTTACTGAGCAGATTGGTGGGAAAAGGCTTCTCTCATAGCTTTCACGTGGCAAAATCTCATTACTGAAGTAAAAGTTCTAAATAAACTTGTCAAGTATCAACATTATTGCTTATCTTTGTTCTAGTACCCAGCTCATTCACACACAACTAGTTTGGCTGTCTTCATACTAAACTGAGGTCTTCTGTTAAACCACTCCTGTTACTTGAAGAGTTCCCTGAATTGCTCAGTTATGGGAAGCACAGTCTCATATTTGCTGATTTTGTTGAATCTACACTGTTAGTGTACCCCTGTGGTTCAGAACAAGAGTCAGTACAGTTTCCCCTGTAGCCACTGCTGTAGTCAATGCTCGTCTGTGTTAAGGACCGTGCTAGAAAAGGAAGCTGAACCTGCCACTTTGGGAGTGGAGAGTTACGTCACTTTTTGTCTCTGATAAAGCACTTCAAGGCACAGTCATAAAGAAGGCGTTTTCCAAAAAATGTGGGACAATAGGG
Source organism: Lophotriccus pileatus (assembly GCA_035583135.1). Taxonomy (NCBI): domain Eukaryota; kingdom Metazoa; phylum Chordata; class Aves; order Passeriformes; family Tyrannidae; genus Lophotriccus; species Lophotriccus pileatus. Next base: position 26,982,363 of record JAWWES010000169.1, read on the forward strand.
AAGATCTGTGGGGCAGGAGTACATCTATCAGGAGAGTGTCTGGTAAAATTTATCCATGTTCAAGAGATATAAGATCTGCTTCTGTATGGATAACCACAGATTTTGAAATTAGTTATATATATTATATATATATATATTTATTTTACTCATATAGAGTGAGTATGCCAGAAGAAAGGTGGATATTGAACCACAGGACCATGAGAACAGTATGTATATATATATATATATATATATACATATATATATATATATATATATATAAATAAATGACTGTACCTGACCCCTCCTGCAATTTCAATTTTAAATCTAGAAAGTCCAATATCAGACATAGTATCTGAGACAAAAAAGAAGTAGTTCCTTCTGCAGTACTCATGACAATAACAGTGAATAAAAACCAGATATTTAAGAATGTTCAAGCAGTCAAGTAATCTTCTTGGAAAAAAACCCAGATATCAAAGAGCAGGCAACAGACTTTGCCCATAAAATTGCTGCAGTGTTTGTATTTTGCATTTTTTCCATTCACCCATTTTTCTGTCTTCTCAGATGTCACATAAATCCCTCAGTGAATTTTCTACCATGAATAAAATAAACTCCAGACTTTGGAGGGCATGATCATTTGAAGAGCCACTTGACATGCATCACTGTTTTCCACTCCCAAATATAAGTAAAGCATAGTTACTCCTGGTGTACGGTTTCCATTAAGATTCCTCTTCTGACTGTAAATGAAAAATTGGGAAAACAAACCTACTTGTTCCAAAACACCTCACTGCCTCTTGCTTCAGTGCATGAACCACTCAAGCACATGAAAACAAAGATCAATTGCTATAGATTCAACACGACCTTCTCCTCCTATATTGGTTTGCTTTTTTTTCTCCAACAGGTCTAATGGAGGTATATATGCTGTTTATGTAATTCTAAAGCAGATGTCTGTTTCTTGAGCATAGTTCTGATTTCTGTTTGAAATTTACAGAAATTTAGCATTGATTTTGGTTGGGAGGTGGCTGGATCTGAAGTTAATGTGACCGACTGCACTCCTGTCTAAGCAATTCCTTGAAATATACATAAGAACGATGAAATTCAGAAGTGGAACCAATGTCTTTTTTTCCCTGAGGCAGATTTCCAGAAGGTGTAAATGTTGGTAGGGTGGCCACAAAGCTAATCTGTAGATGATGTCAGTAGGCAACAGTACCCTTGACAGTACCCTGGATATTGCCTTGTTAACAGAACTATGCTCTTAACTATAGGAGTTCAATGAGAAGACACCCAAATGATCATATAAAAATTGAAATGAGGTTATATGGATCTGAATTAGCTTTCTTCAATTCAGTACACAATTGCTGCCCACACCTTCTCCCCAAAACCCATGTCTCCGTCCCTGTCGTGACTCACACACCACCTGGATTTCTGTTTCAGTGTCCCTGAGGTGGTGCCATTGCCATAAATGTTCCTCCGTCATCCATGTAAACTCTTTAGAAATACATAACCACCCTGGGATTGTCCCTGACAACCAGGAATACTAGCTCATATGAAACTGTAGCTTCAGTTTATCCACTTGAAAAATGGACTAATGGTATTAGTCGTTCTTCCTTCCTTAAGTCTTCCTTCATTAAGCTATATCAGATTTATGGGAATGAAATATAGTACATAAAGAAAAATTGTGGATGTCTCATTTCTACAAGTGTTCAAGGCCAGGTTGGATGGAGCTTTGAGTAACCTGGTCTAGTGGAAGGTGCCCCTGCCCATGGTAGGGGGGTTGAAATGAGATGATCTTTAAGGTGTTTTCCAACTATGATTCTATAAGAACTCATAGCTTTCCTTTGTGTTTGTTGACCATGCTTGCCTTCTCTCTATACAGCTGTTTGCCCTTTGTATGCTCACTGGAGTGAATCCCTCTCGTACAATCATAAGTTTGAATCGGGTCAGACACCTTCAAACCCCCGGTCTAACTATGCTATTTAAAGTTAAAGTGGAGCTGAGCATGGACCTGAACAAATTATTTGCTTCTTATCTTGGAAAATATTTTATGTGTGTATTTTTTGGGCACAAATGCCTTGAGTTTTACACAGTTAATCTTGCAGCAGTGCTGTAAAATAGTCACAGGAACTGGCATGACATTTCAGGAAATTTTTCATATTTAATGGCACACTATACAAGGGAGTAAATAACCAGGTCCTGTTCCAGGCCACTTTACAACCCACTCAGGTTATAAGGTTGGCTCACATGACGACTCGCTTTGGGCTGAATCATCCACGAAGCCTGAACTCACAACCTCTGCAACTGCAGTGATAATTTTCTATGACTGGAGCTAAAACCACTAGGTTCATTGCCTCAGAGGCAGTAAGGGCCTTATCAACCTTCTCTGCATTTCAGCCAACAGCAAGGAAGGAAAAAACATCAGGGAGAGCATTGTGTCAAGTGTAACCCACGGCTGAAAAAGCCCTCAGATCTGTTTTGTCAAGTGAGTAAGCCTCACCTGTCCATCTCACTTTACAGTAAACATCAAAAATCAGGCATCCTCTTTAACATGTGCTACTTAACACAGCACCTGATTCCTTGAAAATTAATTCACCCAAGCCTACAACTCATGCAAACCTGTGTGATTTATCTCTTTAAAACAAGACAAAACAGTGCTTTTAATTTCAGAGACAGTGAGAGACAGAACAGGGACTAATGTATCCTGTGATAAGAGTGTTGTGTCAGTTGAATATTAAAACAATCGTATAAAACACGAGTGATATGCTAACAACTAAGCAGAGGTGGGATAAACTCTGCAAGAATGGGAAAAAAAGCACAGTTATTTACAAATATATTCTTTACAAAGGTCAAAAAACATTCCAGATTAAAATGTTCACTGTTAAAAGTAGTCTCAACTAGGATGAGTACGTTAAAACTCTGTGGGGAAATTTTTATCCTGTTTGGCTGAATTTTTTTTTCAGACAAAATCTGCCTTCCAGCCTTTCTCTCTGAGTAGCAGGAACCATTAGGATCTGAGAGGGCTCAACTCCTCATGTATAGGCTCAGTACACCTGCACAATGGAGTTCTGGCTGATTGGACTTGGCTGTGTTGTACTTGTCAGGAAAAACTCTTTTTTTAGGCATCAGTGATGATGTTGGGACTCTACTGGTCTCTAACTTGATTCACTCTGAACTTTACTGTTGTGGCATGCAATGAGAGAAAGTTGCTTAGCATTTACCTGAAAAGGATTTTTTGAGCTTATTTTTTTGCAGTAACTCAGATACTCACTTGCAGATACTCATATTTTATGAGCTGGGCATGGGAGACTGAAGTCGCTCTCCAGTAACTATTCCCCTGGGTGAGGAGTGATTTTGAAAGGAAACTCTCATGAAACAAATTGAAGTCCTTTGTAGTCACCGTCTTTGCATGGTAATACAACCAACAAGTGGCGTTAAAACAACATTACACCAAACTTAATGACTTTGCCTTGGTTCATCTCTGTAGTGGCTAATGAAACATTATGAATGCAAAGCAAACACTGCGTTCAGGCTAGTTCAGGTTCCACATGACATCTGAATGTGCTGCATGAATTATTCACGTTGTTTTTTTCTTCACTGGTGTCACCCTTCCCCCCTCACAGACTAAAGCTCCTTTTCTGGCCTCTAGCAGGCTCCTCTAAAGCTGTTCCTGTTCCACTAAGGAAAGTTTCATTTCTAGTGTGTCAGAAACATATGAGCCAGGTCAGCCAGTAAATGAGAAGTGATAAAATATTAATATGTTCAAGGAAGAAGGGAGAGAGGGGAGGAGCTGGCAAGCTTCTCACTCATGTGAGTGAAGGTCTTCTTTCTCATTTTTTATTTTTTTCAACAAAGTATTCCAAGAGTATTACGTTTTTCTGTACCTCTGCTTCTTCTTCCCTGTCAGCTTATAAATGAGCTAGCAGGATAGACAGTGTTGAGCTGTTCTTGAGGCAGAAAATGCCTGTTTGGCACAACCCAAATTTACTTAAAATCAAGGTGTGCTTAGTTATGGCATTATCATTCAGAACCAACCCTACTTTGAATCAGTATGGACTTACTTCCTCCACCCCTTTCTTCAATCTCAGTTGCCAAAAGCAGCGTGATAATTGCTGTTTGACCTCTGTGACTTTTTTGTAGCCAGAAAAATAAGGATATTCAATTTTGACCTCAAAACCAATATAATCTGTTTTTCAGCACTGACCCACTGTTTGCCTGTTAGCAGGAGGCCAATATTTACAGTGATTTGGTAGGCACATAGAAAGCAGATTGATAGAGTCAATCAGCATGCTAAATACTTTGCTCTTTGCCCTCATGAAAGGCTGGTGAATCTGCTTTTTTGTTTGCTTTTTGGTTTTTTGTGATTCTTTTTCAGTTTGCTCCTGTATGATTGCCTCACCTAGAGGACAGCTGATGAATTTGACAGCATTTCATTTTAATCTCTATTACTCCAATGAAGATAATGTTTTAATTCCTTATTTTTAAGATTTCCAGGGTTTCCAGGATCACACAAGTTTCAGTCTGACTGACCAAGGTATATAATATGTCCCAGCATTGATGCCTATCAGAGAAAATCTAGAGATAGAAAGCAAGCTAACACATTGATTGAAAGGCCCTTGGGCCTTTTTAATATGGGAAGAAATATGAAGTGTGAGTATAACTGGGGTGTGGAGTATTTGGGGACCTACCCCCTCACTAGCAATAAATCAGAAGGGTACAATTGGCTCTGCATTGAGAGAGCCCCAAAAAGATCTACATCTCTCTCTGGACTCCTGAAACTCAAAGGTGCATGAAAGTTGTTTACAGGAATTGGAGTTAAAGCTGAAGTGATGGGAAGTTATCAAGAGTTTATTGTCTTTGCCTGTGTGTGGAAGTATTAGATTATATAACACCCTGAAGTGAGCTTTTCTGCAAACTCCAACAGTTCTCCCTTAATTCTTCATGCTTTCCATCTTAATTTATTGCTAGTTGTGTGCTAAGTCCCTCTGCTGACCATGTATGGTGTCGGTCAGTGCAGGTAACTCATCCTTGCACTATCCTTCCTACTCTTAAGGTTCCTCCCAAGGCAATGCAACAGGCTGCACAGGAAAGTTGTGGAATCATCATTCCTGCCCTCACAGCAATTACTGTTACCCTGTGCAGGCAGCATAAAGACAGTGACATATTTATTAGCTCACATTCAGCTGTGCCTGATTGATAACTATACCATAGTGAAACAGCTTTCATTTTCAATGAAAGATGCTGTTTTGTCATAGTCAGTCAAACGTTTGTATGTGGCTGAAGGGCCCAGGGTTACACACTGGCTGTTACTGCAGGATTAATGAATGGCAAGTTCTGTTCACACAAACTGACATTGAGTTAAGTGATCACACAGAAAAAGGATCTTGATTAATAATTGGCTAAGGACTGAAGGCAAGGAAGACAAAACTGTAAGCATCCAGGGTCTTTCTTAGAAGGCATTTTATTTCTAGACAGGAAATCTTTTTCTCCTTTGAGAATTATGACCATAATACTTGCTCTTCTCAACGATTTTAATGAAGACATATAATAGTGGTAGTGCTTTAATTATTTTACGAGTGCTTAAGAAATTGAGCAGGGTTTCATGTGGAAGTAGGTTAATTTCCCAGATTCATCACAGACATTTTATATAATAGAGCCCAATATAATCATCTTTGAAGTCAAGAGACATTTTTCCATCAAATTCAGTGTTATTTAGACTAAACCTAACATCCTCAAATTCAATCCCTAATTCTCATTCTTCACTTTCCCTGGTGGCGAGGGAGACAGAAACGGAAAAAAAAGAGCTAACAAAACTTATTGGAGTGGGTGAGATCAACGTAAATGAACTCAGTAAGTATTTGGATAGACAGGACATAAAATCTTTTTAAAATTAGTCAGAATAAACTTTCTCTTTGCTTTTTGGCCAAAATAGTGTGTACTATTCATGTTACACTGCTCTGTATTATGGAGAATGGTCCATGGCAGAACTTATACTAAATAGGATGAAGCTCTTAGTTTTAAAACATCATTTTTAAAAAAGATGTCACTAACTAGAAAGATACATGAAGCAGCACTGGGAAAAGGTTAATTTTTAATGCAGTTGGTGTATTTGCCTTTATACACTAATTTAATGTATAGAATATTTATGAAGGATAGGGCTTAAGCATAAACTCTCATTTGTGCTAAATGTTTTAAGAGAATGAGAATGAAATTCATATGCAGAAATTCAGAAAGAATAGGAATATACTTCCTGAGATGATTTTTCACTGAGCTGTTAAATTTGAAATCAAGTAGTCTTATAAGCAATGCTACAGAGTAGAGTAAGGCCAGATTCTTGGACACTGCCCAGAAATGACAACTGAAGTCAGTAGAAGTCAATTAATAAAACGCCCGTTGGAACCTGATGCAAAAATGCCTCACCTCTGAGAAGTCAGTGTTATCAGCAAAAGAATGCCAGACAAGCTGGTAGATTAAATTTTCTTATATTGCAAACTGAATATCAAGTATGTTTTCTATATATTTTTAAATAGAAATATTTAAGGCTCCAAAAGAGGCCCCTTTTACATCCCACATTGCTGTTTTCTCCTAGTATCTCTTTGCATTCACCCTAGGGAATAGGAAACAGGAACTCTGTACCCAAAACTAGTAATAGTGGACCTCTGTGATGTCCAGACTAAATGCATGGCTAAAAATCTTGCAGTAACTACAAGTGGCTGGTGCCAGAACAGATCTCTGATGGTGCCAATTGTTTGCCATCACTGGGACAAGGGGGTAGTTTCTTTATAGTTGGCAGCACACTGGATATTGATGGAGGCTTTGAGACACAAGCAAGGATGGCTTGAAGAGGATGGTCTTGCAGCTTGTTAAAGCCAGTGCTCAAGGGGACAACTGAATCTGAGCTTTTTGATCTCCTGAGAATAGAACCTCGATTTTCAGGAATGAAATAAAAAAGGACAAACTGAAAGAATTGAGGGGATATTTCCAATTTGTAGAGGTCAGAAAGACATCGGTGCCACAAGCCCAGCTGTCATTGTTCCCCAAATGTGGGATTAGTTTTTATTAGATTCTATATTTCACATACTGCATCCATCTGTCTCCTATTCGCTGTTTCTAATCCTTGAGAGTGAAATGACGTTGGAATATCCCTGAACTCTTTTAGCTTTGAATTTGGAAGCTGAAGGTTCACAAGGTGAACCACAAGGTTTCCACATTATAGGAGAAAGGATTTGGATAAACATGTTGTTTACCCACAAACATTAAGGTCATTTGCTTGTAAGAGAGATTTCTAGTTTGCATTTTTACTGTTCACTTGTATACTCCTTATCCAAATATTAGTTTAGAAGCTTGTCAAAGGTAAGTTAAATAATTTCATTATTCATAAAGGAAAATAAAAATAATTTAGGACTCTTTTTGTAAGTTTATCCCATTCAGCCACCTTTAAATATATATTAATAGCTTTTTAGCATTGCTGTAATTGATTCAAGTTTAATTATTTGACACACATTTAAAATATGAGAAAAATTATGAATGGCAAGGCCTCTTATCCAGAAAGCAATTGTTCCATGAAATCTTCCTCCTCAGTGAAGTATTAGGGTCCTAAAGCATCACTCCTGTGAAATTCTAACCACTGGTCCTTATCCGAGAAAAACACTCGAGCATGTCCTAAAATGTGACTGAGCTGAAAGCAGAATATTCAGCAACTAAAAGGTATTGTCCTATTTAATGACTGTTACTGCTGCAAGAAAGAGACAACAAATTAATTCTAAAGTGTTACCTAAATAGAAGTAGAAATAATTAATTCCTTTAATGCAATTGATAATAGCATTAATCCCAGAGAGGAAACACTTGCTGGGGCAAAGATGCATTATGGAAGTCCACTGTAGTTTATTAATAAATGTTCACTTTGTTCTTATATAATTATCTATCAGGTTAGTCCTCAAGCAAGCTTGAGGCATTTCAGAGACTTGAGAAAACCTGGGTTTTGGTGGAGGTCAGGTATGGAAGAGGAAGGGAGGCCAGGAGGGTGTCTGTTTGTTCTGGGAGAGACTACTGTCTCTTTCTCTCTCCCTCTTTCTTTGACTGAAGCAGTTGGATCTGCCAGCACAGGCAACATTGTTGCCTGATTTGCTGTCTGGAGTTAGTTTTGGTAGCTCATCACTTTTGCAACGCGATCTACAGAATGCTTTTCCTCACACATGTGATTTGCACAAATTATGACTAAGGCAATACATTGCACTGAACTGGCAAGAGATAACAAATGACACAAGGACAGGCAATCAGCTTGATTTTGGACTTGACTGCACCAACAGGGTGGTAAGTTTGCTATGAGACATGCTTCTGCTGATAGTGAATTTCAGTGGCAGAACTCATGCACTGGAATGGGAGAATTAGTAGCTTTATGATGAGGACAAAGACAGTAGCTAAAATCAGAGATTTCTTTTCACTAGCCCTATCCTGCAGAAATTTATTGCTTGATTTTTAATGTTATAGTTATTGTCTCTAAATCACAAATGGGACAAACACTGCCTTTGTTAATCTCAAACCCTAGAAATCTGTGTTTGCTGGCACAGACCAATGAATATATACGTGACACAAACTGGCTGAGCTCTTTAAATTGGGCTTGTTAAAATGAGACTCTTGTAAGTCACCTGTCTGGGTTTTGTTGACATTTGGCAAATCCAGGTTGTTTTACTCTGAGAATATTTTGTTAGATAATAACATAATTTATTTTCTTAACCTTATGTGTCTCTGCTACAGTGGCACAGACTATTAGCTTTAATCTTGGAAGTAAAAGAACATTCCTATTATGCTTATTTCTCCCTACATCCAAACAAACAAAAGTGTCTCCATAGAGAAGAAGAAAAATCTATTCATTTCATTTAGAAGAATCTCAATTTCCTCTCTTTTACTACCTCAAATATTAGTGAGGGTTAATGGAAACAAAACAAATGAAGCTCAGTATATTTTCATAAACTCTATTCACATTGCTCAGTCTCAATCTTTCTGAGGAAGTCAGCAATCAGTTTAAAACTCCCCATACAGAAGGTTCATAGGAAAAAGATTTTTAAGAATTGATAAACTTGGTTATTTCTTTATTTATCCAGTATTTCATAGATGGGAAGCGAAATGGGAAGAGACAACATCATTCTCTTACTCAACCTGTTAGTCATTCACCATGAGCAAGAGCGCATTGGTTCAGTATTTCATGGGGAGAGGACAAACTCGCTAGTGAGAGGAGTGGATCAAAACCTACGTGCTGCCAAAACTGTTTTTCAGCCGTTTTGAGTCAAGCAAACTCCTGGAAATACAGAGGGGTTCTCAAAAATAACTGCAGCAACTGTGAAAAATGTCTTAAACAGATATTCAAAAATAATCCTCCCTTTGATGTGAGCGAAAATCTGTGTCTCTTCCCCTCTTTCCCCAGTTTTTACTCCTGTTCCTGTCATAGCCTTTACCATGGGAGGAAAAAAATACCTCCTCACATTCTGAAATTAATGCAAGATTGGGCCTTGATTCTGAATATCTTAGATTGCACACAGCGCAAATTATCCAAAATGAGAGGCATGCAAGACTCGCACAGCTTCCCTCACCCATCAGCAGCTGACATCAGATACCACTTCTATAGGTAATTAGCACTCATCAAGGACAGATCAAAGTAGGAAGCCAGACTAGGGTTATGTAAACTGCCTAGATGTGGAGAATAGTAAAAAATCCTATTAGTTGGAGAGAAAACTATGATGGGAAGCTGGTGGGCTGGCGAGCAGAGCTGCAGCTAAGGGAACACCCAGCCTTCCACCATCAAGTCTCTGCTGGAGGATGAAACGAGATCAGCAATGCCATGAAATCACTTATGTCTGACAGCTCTGATTCACATCAGTCAATGGGTCAAAGGGCCCAGCTCTTAAAGGACAGTTGGCAGACCCCACATAAAGTGCTGTCTCCACAACTGCTTTTCTCTACGTCCAAGTCATATGGATAAAGGTGTGGAGGTCTCAATGAGTATGGGAATGTAACACCACCTCCTAAAGGTGATTATTAGGTACAGGCAGCAGGATTGAGAGAGATGTGTTCTATGTGTAGGTATGGTAAAATTTCACACTACTGATAGGAAAGCTGTGGCTTTCTGCATGTTCTGTCTTCCTAAAATCTTACATGTAACACACATATATTTATCTGTGTGAACAATGAAAATGAAGAGATAGATTTAGACACCTGCTATTGCACTAATGAATTTTGACATGAATTTAAAACATTCAGTGTATTCATAATTACCCAAGTTAGAGTTAGTTAGCAGATTCTTACATTAAGAACCCAGAAGGTATGGGGTGATCATCCAGTCTATCTGCAATATAGGACAGGGTAAAAAGACCGAATTAATTTCTGTTTGAACTAGAACATATTCATCAGTATGTTTCAAGCTCATTTGTAGTTAACTTACAACACACATCTCCCTATTTTTCATGCATGGAAGTGTTCTACTATCATAGCAATTACTAAACTGATGTCAGATGAATAAACCTATAAAGAGACTTGATATATCACTCTCACTCATTTAAATAAACTGAATAAAAAAATATATTACAGGATCTTCACTTTCTTGTCAAGCTGCTATTGCATGATTTGAGGAGTAAATTGGAAAGCTAAGCCAGAATTTACTCAGTCACAAAATGGTTTGGGTTTGGAAGGGACCTCTGAAGATTATCTAGTTCTATTCCACTGCTAAAGCAGGTTCCACAGGATCACATCCAGGAGGGTTTTTGGATATATTCAGAGGAGGAGACTTCACAACCTCTCTGGGCAGCCTGTTCCAGTAAAGAAGTTTTTCCTCATATTCATTTACTCATTTACCCCTGAAGCTATTACTTTACACTTACCACAGAAAACCTGATCACCCCAGCGGATTTGATGATAAAGAATCAGTTCATGAAAAACAGACAGTGTAAGACTTTTATCCAAAATGAAAGGTATAGTTAAATAACTTTTATTTGACTTTTTTTTTTTTCCTATTCTCTTTCCAAAGAGCACAATTTTGCATTTATAATAGAGAATACTTGCTTATCTATTTCTGGAACAGCCTGACTGCCCTGACAAAGTACCGTTTGACCTCTTTCCTGGCTTTCTTTCCAAAAGTAAATATCCCATAATATTTGACATTGTTTACAAAAACATTACTGCAGTACATTAGATTAAATTATTCCTGGATGCAAGCTTTTAGAGTTCCTTTTATAGGAACCCAAATTTTACTTCATGTAAGTAGGTATGCACCCAAATCTTAGAGTAACTAGAGAGGAAAAGAAAAAAAATTAGTTGTATAAAGTGAAGTCCTGAAAATGAACTGAAGATCTACTGCCTTTTAGCTATCAGTTGAATTTTCAGTGATGGCTGAAGCTGAGCCAGGAATTAATTAAAACACCCAATTGATAGATACCTACAGTAGCAACTGTGTCTGAGGAGCTTTCCTGGTTCTATGGAAAGAAAAAAAACCCAAACAGTATTTCAGCAATATCCTTTTCTCTGAGCTACTTCTTTTCCTAAAATGACTGCAATGATTTACAAAGACACATTTACCACAAAGTTCTTCATAAATTATCTTTATAATGACAAGTCAAGTGACCCTATGGTTTCACTAATTGAAAGGAGGTTTTAACAGATTTGCTTTGTAATGAACAGCTAAGAGAATTTTCCCTGTCCTTCTAATTCTTCACCTTCTTTTCCCTGTATGATCTCAGATTTCCCTGAAACTTTTCCTTTGATGTATTTAGTGAATTCAGGATAGTTTTGTCTTCAGTTATTGCTTGAATCTTAAATTATTCCTAAAACAGCACTGTATCAAGCAATCCCAATAGGGTTTGCACTGTGCAAATGAGGGGTGCTGTCAGAATACATTCGCCTGTATTAGGTACCTTCACGGTCCTCTGTTGTCTTGCACATCTGACTCTTCTGAGGCAAGAAATGTGTTAGGCTATTAACTTCAAGGAGAAATTATTTGGACAGAGGCAGGCAGAAAAAGACAAAAAGAAAAGCAAACAGAAAAAGTGTGTGTGGGGGGAAAGAGAACAAGGAAGCTTTTGTAACTGACTGATACAAGGAGAGGAATAAGGGTAAGTTTTTTGTTTAAAAGCAAGCTCAGGTGGTGAAGTTTATAAGTGCGATGATGAATGAATACAGCAGATGCTGTCTATGTAAACATAGACTGTATGTTCATTTTTCCTGTCTTTTCAGCACAGGCAGAGCACATCTGTGTGTTTTAAAGTGGTCAGACCTCCGTTGCACCTTACATACATTAAATAAATATCTCACAGGAGACAGGCAGCCAACCTCTGGCAACAACTTTCTCCCAAAGATGACTTGATTGAAAGTGATAAAAAATATCATTTGAAACTGCCCTTTTAATGTAATTTGACTATAAATATCATAGATATTTTCATGAAAAATAAATGAAATCTCTGCTTGATAGAAGTTTTTTGTTTGTTTGTTTTAAAATTTCAAATGCTACCTGTTTTGTTCTTGTTTTTTATTAAAAGTTAGAGTGGGAAATAAAAGAAATATGCAAAACCACCACAGAAACTATGATTGTAGAATATTTTCAAGAAGAAAAAAAAAATATTGTTCAGCCAGTTTCACAAATCACCAGATCATTTAAAATCAAAACACCACTGACTACAACCAAACTTTCCATGACATCTAGGACTCTAGACAAAAAGCTGCAGGTAACACTATTTTCATTTGTATTTGTCTAATACAAACACAGTATCTTTTCAACAAACAGATGTGTCTACACCCAAGTTTATGAGCACTTATCTTACATAGCGCGTCTATACAAAGATCAAAATCTGGTGGGTTTGAATCACAAATTCTGAAACAATTGCAGCATAACACTTGGTTCATCAAAAGAGCTTTAATAGCCAGACTGATGATAATTTATGGCTTCATTTTTTGCATCTACCTAGAACTGCTCAGGATCTAACCTCCTGCTAACTCTTAAGAAGCCCTTCCATAGGATCTCAGTCCAAAACTCACCAGTTAAGTGCAGTTGTTTGACCTAGGTGGAAGGTTTCTCCAGAAAAACACTTCTCTGGTCAACGGAAAAGAGTTTTCAAACTTCCAGTGTACATTCATGGACAGTTCATTCCCACTCAGCCCTTCCCACATGCTCATCCTGCGTTAGAGTTTCTCTAAGATTTACTGTCTCTTTTCCTTGGTATTCTCTTTTATCTCTAATGCACTTAGTAGCAGGAACCCCTTAGCTCTCCCCCACCTCCACTTTGCTCAACCAAACAAGCCAGAGTTTTGTAGATCCCCAAGACAGATTCTCTATTTTCCTAATCTTTCTAGAATCAGCTGTTTTACTTTGCCTGTTTTACCCTGGATGTGTATTTCTGAACCCAGATGACTGAATCTCATGCTACCTTGTGTTTGAAGCTTTAGTGTCAGTTTAACAAAGCAAAGTTAAGAGAGAAACTTTGTCTTAATCACACTGGTGGTTTGCAAGGTGTCTGATCTTGCTAGTTCTCTATTCATCCTTCTTGGGGAAATTTCTATAACAGAAAACACAACTTACACCATCTCTGGTTTTCTTAGCAAACAAGACTAGGTCATTTAAATAAACCAAAACAGGCAAAACCCCACCCCAGTAACTCAACAATCACCAGAGACTTGTCTTTTTTTTTTTTTTTTTTTTTTTTGGCATAGCCAACTCATCTCAGTGGCAAAGGAAAGTTTTGGGTGAATGCCTGACGTGCCCTGGCTTTCACTGGGTGCCCCACCTGCTTTATTGAAAACCAATGACAACATCACAACAAGCAAAAAAAATTCACTGACCTGACTGCACTTAAAATGTGGTTATTTCATTTAACCTGCTTCAAAGGTTGGTACTGAGCCTGAGTACTGCAGCAGGCTAAATACCAATCATTCATGATTGTATTGTTCTGTATCTCTGGGGATACATGTAAAGATTTTTATTGAAGTTCTAGGCAGTCATGAAGAATTGTACTCTGACATCTAGTGCAGGCATTTACCTGATTTCTCATCTATCAGGAAAAACAAAACTGCTCTCTGCTGTCCACTGGTATGTATAAGCAAGGCATGGGCTGGTGAGGAACATAACAGTGGTGGGCAGTGCTGACACAACTCTCAATCTTGCAAAATTCCATTTTTTTACTCTCTTTCCTTAAAAAAAGAAACTGCCTAAGGCTAACCATGGTGAAGACAAGCTTCTCAGTGTGAGCTGAAGATAAAAGGTGTAATGTTTTTTGTGTGTCTGCAAAGAGCTGGACAATAACTCTTGAGTGAACTGTACCATTTGTTTCAATGAGGAGTTAACTCAGACATCCAGGGATAACAATTTATTGTGACAACCTCATTTTTCTCTCAGATCGTTGTCTCTCTCATGCAGATTCTCTCATCTTACCCTTCAAGCTCTCTGGTATCTGAGTGCCTTCCTACCCAGCAAGTAATGCCTGACAGCACAGTCCAGTTACTCTGTTCCCCTCTACTGGGATGAGGAGCATTTCCACTCTGCCATGCCAGCTGCTGAAGGACTATGGTTTGAGTATGTTCTTACACCACCCCCCCATCATGACAAATTTACAGTACCATTTGAGAAATCAGGGTGTGCTAAGCCTGTGTATGTTTTTGAGCCAGATGCAACATCACAGCAAGGAAGCAATGGCTGTTGAACCCACCTCACACATGTAGGAACTGTGTGCGCCAAACAATTGAGTTAAACCCTTTTCGACAAAGCCTTGTTGAACTCTGAGTACTGTGATGGACACAGACATTCCTGGGCACTCAGAAGCCTGTCCCAAACATCTTATAGTCACTGTGGGACAGCTTCCTCACCAGTTTCTCAGCTGTGGCTGACTCCACTAAGGCTTTCACTGTAAAGTCAAACAGCATATTTAGCTTAAGGATGCTTTAGGCTGTGCTGAGTAACCTAGCGCGAGGCAGAAAAGACCTGAGACTGAATTAACACATCTTTGGTCTGGAATTCCAACCAGAAGACAAGTGGGTAGTTTTGGCTTGTTGGGTTTAGGGTTTTCTAGCCAAATTGTGCCTTGGAAAACAGTAAAACAAGTTCAAATAAACTGATTTCACTAGGGTTTAAAACAACCGTATTTTGTCCTGTAAGAGGCCTATACTCTTCTCTCTCCAGACATGCAAATAGCTATTTACTGAGCACTGGACATTATGGAAAGATATGAAGTTATATCTAGAGATTTGTAACAGGTATGAAAAGAGTTCAGACATGACCACAAGCCCAGTGATTACACTTGTATGGGCTCAGAATGGTACCAGCATAATTTGGTAGATGTATTTTGTCTTTATAGACAGGCTGCATCCATGCAGTGTACTTTGGGAAGGAGATATCCTCACTAGGGAAATAGACGAGATTGTTTAAATAAACCTCACCCTGGAATACCTTTAAGCTACAGACAAAGTCCCAGATGTGACAACCAAGCCTAGAGAGATCCATATGAACATTGTTCTTCTCACTGGTGGGGAACCAAAAAGAAGTCAAGAAGTCAGAACAACTCTCCTTTATAACTCTGCATGATATACTCTGAAGAGTTTGGGGAAGTAATGGCTGCAAACAGGTGAAGTGCCTGTAATTTCTCTCCCACAGATTGTTCTCTAACAGCCTGTGCAGAGCTCTACCTTTTTCCTGTCCTTATGAAAACACAGTATTTCTCTTCAGTGGTAAAAATGGGAATATGTATTTTTAATATACTTTTTTTTTTTTTTCTCCTTGGCAACTACAGATTGAGAAATGCAGAAAAGAGAATAGAGGTCTTACCCCTGTAAGGTCTTTGAAGAAAATGGCTTTTAGATTGGCCACACTCCACTCACTAACTGTCTAGTATTTTCTCAAGGTCTAGCAAAGGGCTTGAATCAATAATAAGTTGCACACAACAATCTAGACAGGTTAACTAGACTTAGAATTCTTGTCAAAGTACATGACATTACTAACACTATGAAAGCAAAATAATAGAACTAGCCCATAAAAACTGCATTAGAAAGGAGATAGTATAACACAGGTCATGTTAACTTACTGCAAAAGGGAAAGGAGGGGGTAGCATTTTTTTCTGGTGAGAATTAGGAAACCGTATAGTTCAGAGGCTATAAAGAGACATGAAATATCTCAGATCAGAGGTCTCAGGTGGTCCCACAAAGGCAAACTGGTGGACTCGGGTGAAGTTCCACTGAAAAATGGTGGGATGTTACTTGATGTTAGACTGAGATGGGCTAAATCCAGTTGCAACACTTGGGGTTTGATGTTTACTTTGCATTAAAAAAAAAAAAAAAACAAAAACAAAAGAAAAGAGGAAAAGAAAGACAGAAAGGATAATATATGAAGTAAGGAAGAAAGAACTAAAAGAAACATTCATCCTAGGAAGGCCTATGCCTGCCTTCCTTTTTTCCTGTGTCACTAGTGGATGATCATGAACGAGCTGGAAGAAAGGAAATAAGGAGGGAAGGGGAAAGAAGGAGAAACTGCACCTTGAAGGTGTGTAGGATTGCTGCTGTTGTGTGTGCTACTGTCAATGCCACTGAGAGAGTGGAGCGAAGTACTCAGGTCAAGGAAAAGCAGCAGTATCAAAACGTGCCCTTGGTCACACCAGAATTCAATTCTTCCTGTGTTGGAGTGATCTGTTTCCTGATCTACTGCTATGACCTTGCTGCTGATTTACATCTTCTTGCCTGAGACAGTGCAAGGAGTCAAAAATTTTTTTCAATTTTATATTGCTGCGATCAATAGCTCCTCTTTGAATGTGCTCTGCAAGCCTGTGAAATAAAAGAACCCCCAAGGCCTCTTGACCCTTGTATTATTTTCTCTTCTACCATCTTTTTGTGCCACGTAGGAACCATAAAAGAATAAAAACTCAAACTCTCCTAGCAGTTCATGATGCACTCTAAATACACTTTTACAGCAAGTTTAATTTAATGAGCACTAATTACACTTGGAAATCATCATAAAAGGCATAAAAAGGCTGATATTGTATATTTGATATCCTCTGGAGGCTGTCTCCAGGATGGAAGTGTAGTTTTGAGAAGCATACACAAATTCCCTCTGTGAGATGTTAATTTCTGAGTACATGCTGATTTTATGGTTTGGGTATGCATCACATTTACAGGCCAGACTACTACTCATCTTTGAGAGATGGAATTTACACCCTTCTGTAATAAAACAAAACAAACAAACTAATCACTTTATTGGGAATTTGTCCTCAAAACTGTTACTGTAAAGTCATCTTTGAGTGCAGAATACTGTTACTAAACAAAGAGGAGCTAATCAGCCCTTTTTCTTTACTGATTAGTTGTGCCGGCTAAGATTTCTTTCAGAAAACAATTAGAGTGGCATGAAGTGAGTCAGCAAGGCTGAGAAATGGTTGATACTTCTGTGAAATCATATTAATAATAAAAATAACAGCAACAATAATAACAATATGTCTCAGCAACCATGACTTCTAGGTGGTAATTTATATTCCAGTGAATTTGACAGGACTTTCTAGGGTTGTAGGAATCTGATGAGCTACCAGTGTTTATGGGACAATCTCACAAGCATGTTGCAAATTCCACAAACATGGTATCTCCTGTCCAAGCCTTTACAGATATTTGTAAGGCATATTTTATTATTACTTCTGAGTCACAGCTATCATCAGAGGTAAAAAAAGGGTTTAAACACAGATAGCACTTGTATTTCTGCCACTATGCTCTGTGGTCTCTGTGGTAGATAGATATGGACTTCCATGTGACTCCTGACAACTTTGTTCCCATGGGTTTCCTTCAGGAAAAAGTCAACATTTCTTATTCATCCATGCACTCTTACAGCAGTTAAGCACATTATATGTGTTTAATATTAATTTATCTTTACAATTCTCTCTCAAGCAAGAATTTTGATTTTATCATACAAATGGCAGAGGAAGACCAAAAGCAGCTGAGCATTAACAGCTAAGCAGATGTCATGCAGTATAGTACTTGTGCTAAGACACTATTTTACTTCCCCTTGGTGTGCAGTTGTTTGAGGGATCATGATTTGTTTCCCTTAAATTTGTCAGATGTTATGTCTATTGACTTATATATCACCAGTACTTACAAACTTTAAATGGGTTTCCTGGGAATCAGCAGAGAAACCAGTCTGCTATCAGTCAGACTCATCTCCTTTTTTTTTTGGTATGTTTCTCCAGATAATCTCAGTCCTCAGGTAAAACACACAAGACCAACTTGTTTATTCCAAAATAACAAGTTGCAAACAGTGGATTGGAGGGGGACTGGACAAGTTCACAGAAAAAGAAACCCATGGAGGATTACTGAAAACACCTCATCTGACTCAGGAAGGCTCAGAGTTGAAAAATATAGAATTTCTCTCAAATATTCTTCCTGTTTCTAGCACAGCTTTTGTAATTTTATACTTCCCCTAGCCTCACTATTCCCTTGACAGCTGGGTTTGGGCGCTGCTGAAGATGGTCTACGTGGATATTTGTTCTCACAAGTGCACAATTCTCACTGCTCACAGCTGTGTAGCCTAATATATTTATGGGTTCTTGGAAAACAACTTGAGGTTCACCTGGCTTCTCAGCCAGCTTTGTGTCTCAAGGAAAAAGAATAGGTAAGGGAATTTCTTGTTTATTCCTATTAAAAAAAAAGCTTCTGTGATCAGAAGAGAGTACAATCATGGTTAAGCAACTGATAAATCCTGCTGAATTGTGGATGTTCTGGAATGTGGACCATAAGGAGATGTTGTATGAGGGGCCTGAAGTAGTGGTCATTCTGAGAGACTTTGCTTAAGTCATGGGGCCCTTTAGGAATCCTGATGTCAAAAGGGATTTCAAAAGCAATAATTCTTTTAAAACAAGGATTACGAACTGAAATCTTGTTCAATTCTGTCTTAGAAAGACAAAAAAAGGAGGAAATTAAAATGATGGACCCTTCTATTGCAGATATGTCTGGCCTAGAGTGTGAAAAATAGCAGTGTCCTTTCTGATGTCAGCAAATGGAGTGTGGGATACTGAAAGACAGATACCCATTTATCTCCCCCCTCTCTCTTAATTAACAGTGGATGACCCTGTCCCAGCCTACCCTCACAAACTGGGCTGCTCTTAACACATAGTCCAGCTGCCATTTCATACAACCTGCTAATATCTGTCAAGTTTTTCTCTAGTTCACTGTCTTAAAAACCTTTTATTTATACAAGTGAGATTTTTTTTTTCAGAGGAGCTGATGACCTGCTTTGAGAAATAATATTTACAGTGAGTTCTACTGGGATTCTCTCTCATACTGCTTTCTCTTTTCCTCACAAGTAATTTTATTTGCTAATTAATTATCAAGACCTGGGTTTGCAAAGAGGATGCATGCTGCAGTTAAAAAACCACTCAAAACTTTATAGGTTTTCCCATCTTTCCCCCCCGTGCTGTACTACTGGAAGTATTCCTTTGTGGCTCTTCTGACCAAATGCAGCATGAAAACGATGAAAAACCTAGCCCAAGTCCTTTCCAAAACATCTGTCACTATGATTGGGCTTTATTTTCATGTCTGAAATTTCAGGTCAGCCTGAACTATGGCTTGAATTATTCCTATACCAGCACTCTTAAAAGAATTTCTTAGAGGAACTAATTTGTGTTGCCCACAAATTTTCTTCTCGTAGTTGTAATTCCATGAGACTCTTTGAACATGTTTCCTCAGTAACTCAGAGAATTAAATTTGTAGGCTGTATATGTTAACATGTGTTGTTCCCCTGCTGCTTATTTCAAAGGAAGACCTCGTTCAGGGTGAGAGGAATTACGAGCTGGGTTTGCGTGCAAATTCATATGGGGTCCTTGTATCACCCTAAACCTCAGAAATAAAGTTAAAAAGATGAGAAACATCTATGCTGGCATGTCTGCAGCTCGGGAAGCCGTAGCTGAGCTATTTCTGAACTGCTAAAACTACTACAGTCACAGCAACAAGATTTAGTACAAACCACAACAGTCAGCTGGGAATGGATAATGCAACCATCAACTTGGGCTTAACTTTAAAATACCAGAATTCCCTTTCCTATATATTCCCTTGGTGTATCTGGCAATTATCTGTATAACACTCCTGTGAGGTTGGCAGGCGTTATTCATTTTGACAACAAACTGTCTGTTGGGACAACCTTTCTATGGAAAAACTGTGCCTAATTTAGAGTGCCAGAAGACTGGGCAGACAGTTTAATGTGGGTAGTAAAGATGAACCAGCTGGAGTGACTGCAGGAAGAGTGGTTTTCCTTGTCCCCAGCACCTTGTAATTTCTTGTGAGTCATTTGGAAGATATTAACCGTCACTTAAACCACCTCAAAGATAACATTTGTCTCTCCTGTTTGAACTAACGACATCTAATTACAGAGGAGAAATGTAAGTATCTTTAAAATATCTCCAGCTCTGGAAAGCTCCTTTAATATTCAGAATTAGTTGCCAGATTTGTCAAATATTGTATCAAATAGTCACTTCTCTCCAAATAGCAAGGTAATAACCCATAAATCTCTGAACTAACTATCACCAGGCATGGGCACATTGTATTTGGAAAGGGTGCCCTTCAACAGAACAGCCAACTGCATGACAGGCAAAATCCAGCTCTGCACTGTACAAGAGGCTTGCTTTGCACGTTTCTGTTCCTGTGACTTTCCTGCCTTCATGCCACAGAAGATTTCTGTCAGGACAACACAGTTCTCCCCACTGCCCCCGGGAACTCTCATGTTGTGCACTGCTGGGTGGCCCTGCTATGTTTGCAATGGCTGGCAATGCCAGGGCCAAAAAGCATCATAAAACTGAGTGGCTTCAAAAACCTGTAGCCCTCTAAGAATCTAGCCTAAGAACTTTTATATTTATTGCTATTTGTGAGGCCCTTTGGAAATATTTTAATTATGTGATTACTTCTATATACAGTCCATGAAAGCCCAAACTTTTCAAATTACACAATTAACTGCCTTTTTTTTAAAGGAAAAATTTATAATTCACTGCATTTGTGGACTATGTTTTAGTTTCTTAATTTTAATTCCATGAGATCCTATTCTTCAAAATGGATTAGATTGTAATCTGTCTGGATATGTGTCTAATCTAACCCCTCTTCATATGTTTTACGTCCACTACTTGCTGTAATGCCACAACCATGGTAGTGATTGTATTATCAAGATGACAAGTTCTGTCTGTCCCATAACAAATGTAGACAAGGAAGGTAGCATAATAACTAAGAATTAATCTTTTAAATCCAAATATATTGCTGATAGCAGGGTTTTTCAGAAACACAGATAAATTGGATTCCTCACATTTAATGTAGCCCTCTTACAGTCAGTTCTGTGTAGCTTTGGGAATATGTAACTCTTCAGGATTAGACTCATTTTTTGAGCTGTTAAAATAAAAGTATCAATATTTTCTTAGGATTCAAAATTTTCAGTCTGTGATTAGGATTGGTAAAAACTGTTTCCCTGACTTCAGAGAATGAATCTGCATTGAGGCAATAAGCTCTATTTTTCACACCCACTAAGGGGAAACCCATGCAGTTGTCAGATTTCACCCCTCTTCATAGTTCTGTAAAAGATCTTGAAAGCTTTCTCTTATATAAAACTGTTATGGATATTCTACCAGTTACTGACACAATATATAAGAAGCAGGTATTCCAGAAATGTTTTCCATGATGTGCCTATTTTTTTACCAGTTTACTTCTTTTCTACTAAGAGCATATGAAAATAGAGCCTAGAAAACATTTGGGAGTAAGGGAAGTGGATGCTGGGATTAATATTCTTTATGGTAACTGATTCAGTGCACGGTATCTGTGCAACAGCAGCAGCTTTGCTCCCTGCAGTTGAAACTGGACAACGAAAAGGAAACTAAAATTGATATAGTTCTGACAAGAGCTGTTGTGGTCCAGCTTTCAGTCACCTCTACCTCGACACAGCTGCACTCAGAAGGCTACTTTGGTTGCATTGTACCTTTAACTAAATTCTGCTCCCCTCCATTGTACTTTTAGTGACCAAGTGCTCACATCAGCCAAATAACCACCAACACTGGCAAAAGCTGTCCATGTCAATAACATATCCAATAGCAGGACTCACAGATCTCATGGGAGAGCCCATTTTGGCAAAATCAGTAGATGGATTCTCAGAAGCTTTTGGCACATCAGATGCAAAGCTACTGAGTACCTGAAAGGGAGCAAAGGGCCTGTGAAAGTCTGAATCTAGTTGGGCAGGCAGACTGAGCCGGAGAATAGCCCTTTCAGGCACACTGAAGTCTGTCCTGTAGCTGTCAGGTCTGGGCATGTTCAGCAGGTAATCAGTGTGTTCTGGCACGACAGCTGTCACATCAGCACCTCTAGTGAGCTCTGAAGTGACACACACATAGGACAGGCAACATTGGTAGAGATACACCCACAATACTTTTCTTGCCCCTGACGTGCTTTATCAACACAATTTCACAAGTTTAAGAAAAATTACCATTCACTTCTTGTAATCCAGACCATGACACCTCACAGCTTCCTGCTGAGCTGTGCAGCTCACAGCACTAAGTAGTGTTTTTATCACCGTTTGACAGTTGTAAGCTCATGGAGCTAAACACTCCTAACTCGGCTCTCAACTCCAGCTGCCCTCTGCACTTTGAGAAGGCTCTTGTAAGTGTGCCAACAAAATCAGCTTCTGCTGCGGACAGAAAAGGACTGGTCTGTCTTTTCAGGAAGAACCTCTTTAACTGTAGGGAAAGACAGAATTTTGCCCTATATATATATGTGTATATATATATGTAAAAAGATATATATATATATACACACATATATTTAAGTGTATTTACATACATACTAAAAGGAAATTGTGCCTGGTTTGGGAAAAACTGCTGGTTCTTGCATTTCCTGACTTCTATCATTACTTTTTTGTAATTTACATTCCTATTTACCTGGGTCTAGGGCAAGATTGCTGAAATGACACATAAAAAACCCTGTCTGCCTAAAGCACTGATTTAGGTTTAATCATTGCTTTAAATTGTTCACAATGATTTGCTTTTTCAGAAGCCTATTAAGAATAACTGTTAGACTGCAGGAACACAGAGTAAGTGTACATTGCCTATGGGACAGACAGAAGTCTTTTTTTGAGAAAATGGGATAAAACATGGTAACATGGAAGAAAGTGCTATGGATTAGTTATGCTGAACAGTCAGAAAACTAATGGCATACAGAGCCCACTAATTCTTGGCAGGCTGACCATCCAGAGCCAGAGATTCAGACTCAGCCCAGGACACAGAGGACAGAGGTACCTGTCTCCTATTTCTTTTCATGAAAGAACAATCAATAGAAATTATCAAATTTCTATCACAATCCTGGAAATAGAAGACTGATAAAGAAAAATGATTGAGTGTCTGATCTAAAGGTACTATTGGTTACAACGAGAGTTGTCAAAACTCATCAACTTCAGTAGATCAGGACTTCAAAGTTGTTTGTATTAATTGATGTTTTTTCACTGTTCTTTCAGATATTTCTAAGTAGCATAAGTGCTGATAAATTCCCAGAAAAAAAAAGCAGATTGAATGGACAGTGTACCAGACCCTTGTGCATCCTGATCAGCCTTCCTCCTGGAATGCATAATCGACTAAACGTATTTTTTACTTCTCCTTGAGGCTGCACAAGCATTTTTCATTTCATAGGTCATAACTTAGATAGCCTCCTGAGGACATGTGATATTAGCTTTATAGACTTTTCATTAAAGACTTGTTTCAAATGGAACAAGTATAGCCAGAAACAACAATACTCTCTGCGTTGTCCAATGAATATTAACTTCATAATGTAATACAGGTCAGTGAGGGGTGATCTGTGTTGTGGACCAATATACACTACAACAAACAGTGGAATGAGACTGATGCCATACCTTAAAACATAAATGTCCAAAAAGCTATCATGCAGCAAAGCCTTTTAGTGCTGCTGAACTGAAATTCATATAAAACCATGATTAAGAGATATTAGAGTCTATGCTTGTCCTGGCACTTGCAACCAAGACCTTTTACATCTGCCTTGTTTTGTTTTCTGTTTTCTATTTCTATTCATGAAGTACAGAACACACATCCAGTCTCCTGGGAGCCAAAGGCAAAACCTGGTGATTTTTCTTCTGCTGATAATAAAGACTCAATAAAAAAAATTAAGAAAATAATACATTTAGATGGGTAGATACTCAAAATTCATCTTTCACTATAGTCTTTGGCAAGAAGAAAAATCCTAAGGTGACCTATGATTGTTTCTGTACAGAGATTGACAGAAAGATAAGCAAGTAACTTAGTGTTAATTGTATCATAAAATTGACTAATTTTGCTTTTTAAACAGGACATCAACAGTCATAAAAGCTACATCTAGAAGAGAAAAATCCCAATATGTCTTCCAGCAAGATTAGATGGAAGACAATTGTAACGCTGTGTGCCAAAAAAATGAAGTTCAGATGCCTTTAGACTTATATAGATGAAACATGAAAAGTTACATTGGCTCAACAGCTAAAATAGTATTTTGAATGTAGAAGTTCAAACACAGAAGAAGTCATCAGAAATACTTGAATTTGAAATGGAAATTTAATCTGAATTTTGAAGCATACATTCTTGAAATCAGATTAACATGCTGATAAAGAAAACCTGCTATTTCTGAATTGTTTGTCTCTGAAACCCTCCTCAGAGGACCATATATCTTTAAAGTTGACAAGTTTTTGCCATATTAAACCTGTCTCAATAAAAGATAAACAGGACAAAAATTGATGGCTCTTGTTTTTTAGACTTCAAAACTGTATGTTCTGCAGGTCCTTTATGACCTATAATTTGTCTCTACCTGTGGTTCAGGTGAAGGACTGAATAAGAGGACATGGGTTCTTTTTCCCCTTTGTAGAAGAAAGGAATTACAAGCTGCAAGGATACTTTTAAGGATTTCACTAGTGTCCATAAACAGGCACTTGATTTCTGAGTAATATGCAGACACTTTACAGAGAGACCTGCTTAAAAACAACCCTTTCACTCAGTTGCCTGGTTTCTTTTGTTACTTTTCTAAATCTGTCCTTCTGCAGCAGACATCTGCCACTCTGCCTTTACTGGAAACTAAGCAAGGAAGGTGGTGCAAGTTTTAATATCACTGGTTATTCCTGGGTAACATGTAGAACTGGAAAGCAAGAGGAGCATCAATTATTTTAGCTGCTCAGGTCAGCAGTCCACTGGACTCCATTTCTATGCCTTACCATTCTTTATTGCAGTCCTTTTGGACAAACCATTACCATCTATTTTCACCTTTGGTTGTCGACCTTACAACAAGAAAGTCTATTGTGTACTTTTGACAAGCACTTTCAGTTCTACTGAGTAAAAAACACAAACAAACAAAACAAACCAAAACACCCAAAGCAACAGAAAATTCTCCTTAAGAGCGTTTGCTATGATTCGTTATCTGACGTCCAAGATGTAAATTATATGGCACAGAAAATAAATGTTACATAGTACATTCAGTGTTCAGAGACAGAATTTCAGAAAACTTGATTTTCTGATTGAAAACAAAAATGAAAGATTTTAATCCCTTATCCCATAAGAAATGCACAGATTTTAAGGGAAAAGGCTCTGCATCTAGCAAAAATCCCTTCTAGTATCCGTCCCTTAAGAGGAAGTATTTAATTTTGCCTTGCTTTTCTGCTATTTTTCTTCTATTTGTGAATGATGTAACTAGGGTAGAAGTTATTCCAGAGTCAATTCCAGCCAATAAACTGACAGGGAAGCAAATGAGGGTCTCTACATGACAGTCACTTCTCCCTGTGTAATCACTACAAAAGTCTATTCATAAATGACCCTTGGTTTCCACTTAGAAACCTATCAGCTCAGTAGGAAAGGTCTTCTAAAGCCTTCTGACTGAGAGGAAAAGCTCTGCTAGCTTGCCTAAGGGCAATTTCTTCCCTCTGTTTATGTCTCCTTGAGAGGCAGCAGCCCAAATACATTACTGTCTAGAAAGCCCTGCTCCTAAAACAAGGAGGGGGGGGGGAAGGAAGAAAATAATAATAAAAAAAAAGAGCTTCAAAGTTGAGGCAGAGAGACAGTCAGGGTATTGCATACTTTGGTGCAAGCAGCATGTATGTCAAGGAGTGCATGATTAGGACTTAATCCAAGATCCACTTGATTACAATGTCTCTTCTTATTTTCATGAGGGCAGATCCATGCAGTTTTCCCTGGCAGTACTGTATAGTTTATGAAAGCCCCTTGTCATATGAGGCATTTCAAGACCATATGGAAAGTTGGTGATGGGATCAGAAAGCCTTAATACCAGCTTTGCTGATGAGTTTTACTTATTCTTTCAACCTAACATAACCCATTAAAATAAAAGTGGACCCCTACCTGGATCAGACTCGAAGTATGGACTAGACAAGCATGCACAATTAATTGCAAAGTATTCTGCTTCCTGCATAAAAAAAAGGGACTGATGTTTTCCTCTTCTCTGGAAAATGATCCTCCGGAACAGCCACAGTCAGCACCTGTAACACCTCCATAGTGAGCAGTGATCATTTACAATTCTTAATTGATACATGTGACATGGATCCCACCATGAGGTATCAAAAGGTCTCAATGAACAAGTCTCCCTTTTCACTGACAGCAAGAGATGTTGAAACGCTTTTCCAGGACAGGTCAAGCCCCTGGACAGCTTCCTTCACTGGGTAACTCAGCAGAAATAAAAGTTCTGTTTCGTTCTCCTTTTGAGCTTCCAGCTTCAGCAGAGGACTTGCTGCAGCTTGGGAAGCTTGCAGTAGCCATTGCCATGGTAGTTGTCTCCATCAGCAACCTTCCGTGGCAGCACAGGATGTTACCATCGGGCAGACTTGCATTGCTGCCATCATCTGACATTATGACTGAGCTGCTTATAGACTTTTCACTTTGGAAGATAGCCATCCCTGTAAGATATGGACACAACAATGCTGAGAAAACAGGCTCCACACTTCCCTCAAGCTCCTATCCTGATGGCATAGGATAACAGTGTCCCTTCCTCTCCCACTGCACCTCTTCACAAGCCCATGCAAAGCCTCTCATTCCCCATCACTGCATACCCTCCTTCTGGCCTCTTTGTGAGGGAGACCACAGCTGAGAGCCTGTATTCTCCATCCCAAGCATCAGGCCTTCCTCCAGGAGCTTTTTACACCTCCACGAGCATCCCAACTACCCACAGAAAGAACCAGCCTCAAACTGCAATAAAGCTCCTTCTTCCTCAAGCACCAGACTCAATGATAGGGCTACACTTGCATTTCTAGGAAGCAGCAGGTTTCATTAGGTATACCCATCTGCCTGCTTTCTTCCTTTTGTTAGTCCCTGAAATGGCTCACCTGAAGATAAGTGACTTCACAGAACTACACTCTGGTTGATCAATGACAGAAAAGCCCCCAAGCACTGTGATGCTCTCTGGGCTGCCCCAGTTGTGCTGAGAAATGCACTGATTTGGATTTCTAGGGTTTTCTAGAAAGACAGGCTGGAGCCCAGCATCACTCACAATCAGACAAAGCTCAGTGTGGAAACTGAGGCTTGAAAGACAAAGTGTCTCAGCAAAGATTCACCGCTTGGAACAAATCAAGTAACTTGTAGTAGAGCGACTTATGCAGAGCCATGAGAAGAGGCATTCCTTAAATCAAGTTGCACTTAAGTTGGACTTGCTCCAAGAAGATATTTGACTCATGAGTTTTTTTTTTCAATAAGAGACAAAAAAAGGAATTAAAAAAGCTTTTAATCACTGTAAGAATCCCATTTAATCAGACTACTATCTGGCTTTGTTTCTTTAGCACTGATAAAATAACCTAATCACAGCTTGATGTAACTAAGAGTTTTGATACAGTAATATTTAAGTTTTTCAGTAGTTACCTTCATCTCTTGCTTGAGGAAAAGGATTGATAAGAGAGGTCTTAAATGCAACTCCCATGACCAAATTTATATGCATTTCCACGTTCAGACCCTGCTATTCTTATTTTCTAAATGTGTGTATTCAAATAATTACTATGAACCAGCCTATGATGGATGTAAAATGATTCTGTTCCCCAAACTTTAAGTAAATAAATCTAGTGTTTCCTAACTGGGGCAGATATCTAAAGAGGAAAGGAAGATAAGAATCTGACGTAGCTTCAGCCTTTTTCTAGCATTATATGACTTACGTCATCCTCATATTCCTCACTTTTTCCCCCCCCTAGGGTATTAATTCAGACATTGGATTCATAACATTTTGGGTAGCTATTTTGAAATGCAGAAGCTAATTAAAACCAACCTGCTGCTGAATTTGTAAAGAAAGATAAAATCACAGGTAAGACACAAACCGATCAATGTGAAATCAGATGTAACAACAATATTAGAGCAATTTTAAACTCATAGCCCTGTGGAATTCTTCTGAAACCATATGTTATCTGCCATAAGAATGTTAAGAAATATTGTTCCTAGCCACATAGCTGTTTGAAGGATGGCAGATGGATCAAACAGTACATGTGCCAACACGTCTAATTAGCTCACAGACTCTTAATGCCTTCGTTGTTTATAAATGCCACTCTTTGGAAGTCAGATCCAATGTCCATGGAAGAGAAAGAGAATTTTTCAACTGACTTAGGTAAGTGCTGGCCTCAAACGCACACAGTGTATGCAGTAAAATTTGTGGCTGCTGGCTAAGTGCAGAGTTTTTTGCAAGACACAGGCAAGAGAAAAGAATGGATCAAAAGCAAGTTGGAGACTGGGCTACTTCTGACCATTAACTGCTCAGGGCTTTATTGTGGGTCTATAATAATTAGGTGGATATTTCTCACTAAGTCCAGATCAGGAGTGCTCTTGTGTGTATGTTGATATCAACAGAAGGATACACTGAAGGCTTAGTTTCCTTTTCTTTTTCTCTTCCTCTCAGAATAGATTTATTTTGCTCTCTCAGTTTAAGTTCTGCTTCTTCTCCTGTCCCCATGTTTTCTTTTCTCCATCCCATGCTCCTGCACACTGACATGTTACAAGGCATCAGTGCCAAGTATCCCCCTTCCCCCAGGGTGGCTTATTCTCACAGCAGCTGACTGGCTGGGTCCAGTTACTGTACTTCATCCCCTGCCAGTTCTTGTCCTCATAGGAAAAAATAGGAGTATAGCAGAGGAACAGTCACCCACTCACTGAGTGGGCTCTAAAAACTTCAAGAACAGAGTTTCTTCTGCATAAGGGGATCTCTTGCTGTGATGATTCATGACACAGCAGAAGGATACAGGCCAGTTGAGCAAAGAGAGCATTTATTTTCCTTGGCTTTGGGAAGAAGGTGGCAGATTGTGCAGGAAGGTTTGCCCCAGAGAGATGCTGACCTTGTTAATGGTGCCTGATCATGCCAGGCTCTGAGAGATCCACTCACTTTATCTGTCAAAAGGAGCCAAGCTGATACTTGCTGTCAAGACAGCCCTCACACAACCCAGTGTAACCAGTCACTCAGATACAGCAAAACAGTTTAGTACAAGACTTGCAATCCAGTCCTAAACATTGTCATTCAGCATCACAGGGCATCTTGAACTCAATTTTGAGAGGAATCTAAAATAAAATCGGGTCCTGTGGCTGTAAGTCATCTGGATCTAGAGATGAATGGTTGGAATAACTGCTCTTTTTCACTGTCCTGTACTGGAGAATATCTAGGTGTTGGATAAAGTAGGAACATTTCCAGAAAAGCAGCCTGCTTTTGTTTTATCCCCTTTATGAAGTCAGCAGTCTGTTCAAGATTCCAGACGTTTATTCGCTGCACAAGACAAGACCAGAGTGAACACAGTCTGAATCAGTCTTTCACTCAAAGAAAGGAAGATGCCATTCAGACTCTGAAAATGCAGTTTTTATAAGCAAAAACAGAAGTAAAACCCCTACATAATGCAGTTAAAACCATGTAAAGAGCAGAGGATTCACTTACACACATGTCCATTGCTGCTCAATCCTATGACAGGAATACAACTAAGTTTGTAAAGGCTTAAACAGTTCCTACACCAGAATAAGATCAGGAACTTTATTGGCTGAGCAGCCACTTATTTTTTGGTGGCTGTTTTTGTTTTCCAAGGAAAATATTTTTTGCTTTTATGTACATTATTTCCATAGCACACAACACAGGCATATTCTCACATTATCTGGACTAGCAACTGTGCTGGGTGCTATACAGTTCTTCCCCCAACGCACTAGTTCCAGCTCATTAGTTTCCCTTTTAGGATTACTGCCGAATGGGAAGTTAGATCTTTAGACACTCTGAGTTTGTAATTGAAATCTTACTGAATGCTATGTTTCTGGCTTGAGTTTGTTTTACTTGAGGATTCTGCCTTGATAAAAATGGTTAGGAAGCTTCATGATCTCTAAAGAGGTTTTCTCTGCTCTTGGAGGATTCAATATTCTTTAAATCTTCAGAGCAACTCTTAACAAGGTGATTCCTAAACCAGCTAAAAAACCCCAAAACCCCAACCAACAAAAAACCTCACAGAAAAACTTCAATCAGGCCCAATATTACATGGGCTGATACGGGATAATTTTGTGTTTTGACTTAGTTCATGAATAACCATAGTCAAAACTAATAAATATTTTCCTTCCCTCTTCATATAACTAAATATATTAAACACACCTCCCAATGTAACCAACCTCTAAACCCAGAGAATTTCTCTTCTGACTTGATGTTTTAAATTGTATAGGTTTTTTTGAAGGTTTTGTATGAAAAAAAGATTTCCCAACAGTAACTTATTTTTGAGTCCTTTTTAAACAGACTTCCTGGTTTTGCTTGACATTTTCTACTCCACAGTTTAAACCTCATTCATTATCCACTGAGCATATGGTAAAATCTAAGAAAATTCAGTCAGAGAGCCATTAGAGTAAGTGGAATGAGACATATTGCCTATTTAGCCTTATATATTGCCTGCAGGAATTGCTTTTGCTTCCAGGGAAAGAAACTTTACTTAGCATGTAGACCTTCAATTATGAAGTGTAATGACTCAGAAGAAAATGTTGTTATTTTCTGTCCCCTGGAGATAAGTAGCTTATGACTTCAAGCACAATGGTAAATATCCCAAAGCTTGAATTCCAGATAGCAGCATTATATCTGCAGCTTTGCAAGTCAACACAGAATTCCTGCTTGTTTAGCAAACCCCAGTATTGTGAGCATTGAGATGTGAAGCAATTTGCAAACACTCTTCAGGAAAACAAAAACTGAGCCTATCAAATTACAGAAGCTGCTCTCTAAAGGACTGACAAGGAATACTTGCTTTCCACTGCTTTAAAGGTAGGTCAATCATCACCAACAGACATAATCCAAAGGTAGTTTTTGAAGCACTTGACTCAGATGGGATGTAGGATTCAGAGGGATTTTGTCAGCCGCTGAGTTGAGTCCCTGCATTCGTTGTGGCTGTGCATTAGATCAGACCCGACTGGATGCAGGTGCACAGACAGTCCATAGAGAGCACTGCCAGCCATCAAGCCACAATGCTGTGGTCCTCCTAACAGCCCTGCTTGAACTGAGAAGTATCTGTACTCTGGAGGTTGAATTCATCAGCACTTGTATTAAAATTTATGGTTTATTTCCCCCAAGGCAGATGGCAAAAAGCTTTCTGAAAAAGCCTGTCACCTGTACGCTACCCTGTCCAGAGACAAAATGATTACTACAGAAACCAGAAGAGTTCTGTCATTGTATTCTTGACTTCACACTGAGTATTAACAAAAACTGATCTGTGCATATTTAATAGCTTCCTTTAGGCAATCCTTATCCTGACCTTTGAAAGGATATTTAGAATTTATTATACAGGGATTACCCTTGCATTTCCAATAATACAATGAAGCTGATAATACAATGAAACTCTAAAACACTGATTTAATATATAAGAAAATATGTAATATTTTACTACTGGAAAGTTTCTTGAGAACCAGTAAAGGAAATAAGTTATCCATTGAATGGGAAGAGTTCAGATCTTAAAAATATTACTTAAGCATCAGCTCCAGGTGTATTACTCACTCAGTTCCTTTGGCAGCAAAACAGTGATCTTATTTGTAAAAACAAATGAATTATGGAAGTGATCAATGCCATGGCAGGTATCCAGAACATCAAGCTCTATATGCAAAGCACACAACGTCACTGATGCTCAACAAGCCATGGGGGAACTTGGAATTATTTCACTTCGAGAAGAGAATGGCAACAAACTTACTGCGTATCAGGAATGTTGTCTTTCATGTTACTTGGAAAAGATGAGTTTGTTGTGAAACTTCTATTTACTATTCAATAAATAAACAGCATCTGAGTACTTCAGAACCAATATGAATAAACAATAAATCACAGCAGCAGCAAGGATAACAGAATTGTTGAGGAAAGATGGCATCTGTGCTGAGAAGGGACATATTTCCAGACGCCATCCCCTCAGGAGAGATTCAGGAACATCATGAAGTGAATGATGAATGGCATCACTGCTTATCAGCTTGGGTTGATCATGGACAGGAGCACTTTTCCAGAAAGAATCATGAGATTTGGAGAAGAGGTTGTGGAAATGGCACCATGCCCTGAGGTCTCGTGGAAGCAGAAGCAGAGGTGGACAAAGCAATGCCTTGAGCTTCACTACAGGCACCACACCCTGTACTCCTGCACGTCCTGGGCCACGATCCCCAACTTGATGTGTTGAGCCTGAGCTACCATATCAAGCTCAAAGCCAGAGACTTAGATGATTCTAGCCCAAAAACATGAAACTTGGGTATGTTTGTTATATTGTAGTGCTCAAAATTTACCATGGTATAACACTCAGTCATACTCCAAAAGGATACTTTTAGATATCTATACCAGTTGTCCTAAGAATAAAACCAAACCCAAATCAACAAAAAAAAATTAAAGTTCTGGATACCATCACAGAGATCTAAGTAAAAATGTCTGATTAGGATACAAGCAACACAATAGACAATAATAGTAAAGAGGGAAATAATAGGGATATGGCATAGCTTGGAAATATAATAAAAATGCATGAAAAGAGTATTTCAAGATTGAGGTTTTCAAATTCCTCCCATTACAGAGGGAAATAAATGTTTTCTTAATTATGTGCAGCAGAAGTTGTCTTGCAGTGCAGGAAATATTCTTCAAGGAACAAATAGATTAGAAAGACTAAAGAATGAAGAGGAAAAAGTCAACAACAAAAACCAAAGCAAACCCTGAATAGAGCCTTAATTATACATGTTGAATAAGGGAGCTCTCTGGCTGCTTTTGTTTAACGTAATTTTAAAGAAAAGCCCTTTAAGCACTGTGGAGAGAACGTAGATGATAAATCAGGCTGCTCCTTAACTGCTGTAATTCTAAGATATTTTGCATTTTCTGCCAAGGTCCTGTTTTAGGCCCTTTTTGTGTGTGCATTAGTGATTAACCTCTGCAGGGGAAATGGAAGGGGCTAAATGAATAATCCCAATTAAAGATGACAAAAACATTTATCAGCCTAATAGTACATCATCTTTTTCTCTTTCCTTGGGCAATAGATAATTGATCTCTGCAGGAGGGAACCCTCCAAAAAAAAACCCCCAAAACCAACAAAAACCAAACCAAAACCAAAAAAAAAAAAAAAAATAAAAAATCTCCACACCTGACAACTAGCATTTTTCAATCATCAGAAAGACTAGTACAGCTGTACAAAGGTCTTTCCTGATGTATTTACAGTAAGACTGCAAGGTGTGTAACAGTGTTCTTCTGAAGGCTCTCCTGAAGCCCTTGGCTTCCTTAATTTAAAATAGTTCACACATCAGTCTCCTATGTTAAATGTGTGTATATATACATATATATATATATATATATATATATATATAAAAGCACCATTATGGCTATTTTTCTGCAAAACATCCCATTATCTGGGACAAAGCACATGGCATTTTGAGGGAAAATGTTCTTTGACACTGTATCTGAACACAGCTTCTGACCATGGAAACGTAGCTTTCCTTTCCTCTCCAAAAGGCATTTCTTTGACCCCAGCACTACTTCCCGCCTAGGAGACACCATGAGAAAGGACAAATAAGACTAAATCAAAACAGAAGGTCCTATCCAGGCAAAGATTAGCACCAAAAGAAGACTCAGATTTCATGAGATCTCTGAAGTTTCACCACTGGTTTCAAAAAGAAGACCTTTTGGGAGGAGTGTGAACTAAATCTCTGAACAGAAGAAAATAGTGGGCTATAGTGAAGACTAAAGTCCCCTTGTACATGAAATAACCTAGAACTAAATGTATTTCAGTGTAATATTTCCCAGATCAGATTGAAAGCTGAAGTAGATTATATCTTATTAAGCCTTGTCTAGACACATTCAGTCCAATATAGTTTATTTTGTAATCATCCTGAAAAATATTAAAATTCCTGTTAGGATTTCTAGGATTCAGTGGTTTCACCAGCAAAATACATTATTCAGTTTCATGGTGTTTCTGGATAGAACTTGAACCCATGAGAATACAGAAAGAACTTTAAAATAGCAACTTATTTGCGGGCCAGTATCCATTACATTCAATAGGACAAGAAGAAGTTGCCTGAGGCTGCACCAGAAGGGGTTTAGATCTGATATTTGGAAAAATTTCTTCACTGAAAGGGTTGTCAAGCTCTGGAGTTGGTTGCCCAGGAAAGTGGCACAGTGACTGCCCCTGAAGGTATTTAAAAGGCATGTAGATTTGGCACTTATGGACATGGTTTGGTGGTGGAGTTGGTAGGGATGGGTTGATAATCAGACTCAATGATCTTGGAGGGCTTTTCCAATCTAATCTATTATGTGATTCTCCCCTCTGCCCACTTGTAAAACAATTTCAATCACATTTTGTTTGCTTTGATAACACTAACTTATGTAAGAGAAGAATAATTTTCACACAAAAAGATTCACTGACAGAAGTTCCAAAACCATGTTATCTAGGGAGGGTTGTGCTAAATGGCCACCACAGTCCTTCTGGCCTTATGGTCTGTTTCCATTTTATTTAACTAGGGGCAAAGATAAATACTCCAGGATCAAGTAAACAAGGGTCAAAAAAATGTGTGGTTTTTTTTTTTTTTTTTTTTTTAAATTATCGATTTAATGGGAAAAAGTCAAGATATATTCCAAACTGTGGTTTGTACCTGTTAACAAAAGCAAAGCTAAAGCTTCAAAATGGTTTAAAAACAAAATACTCAAGGAGATCTATTAGAGGAGCACTTAGAAGTGATTCCTAAACCATCCATATCCCAGCAGACCTACTCATGCAGAATAGTCGGATAAAAGGGAAGATCAAACAGAAGTTTAAGGAACATAATTTTTACCTCCAAGTACTCAATAGATTATTAAAAAAAGGAGAAAGGTAAGAAGCTAATTCTATTGAAATTCCACAGTGAAACTGCTAATTTTTAGTCTTTCAGAGCAAAATAGATGAGCATCAAGCTCTAGTGCCACAGACACATCTGATCCTGTCTGACAACAAGGGGACTTGCGCTAAATGAGCTCTTGAGATCTATTCTAGTTTAACTTTTCCATTTTTAGTCTGCTAGAGAGGATGAGGATGGAAGTTAGCTTCAGAATGAAATACAAATAATTCTTTGGTGTTCATCTCAACCTCCCTGGGAATGTAAAGCCACACAGACTCTTGACATTTACAGCTTGCTATGTAGATCTCTTCCTGCCTAATTGCAACGAAAAGATATTTGTATGAATTGAATGTCTTTCCAGTTTAAATCTTTCTTCGATTCATATGCAGGGGGTTTTGGGTTAGATCTTAATATTTGAAATAAAAATAAAACACTTCTGATGGTGTTTGGTTTTTACCACCTGCTCTTAAGTAATGTCCTCACCATGTTCCTCTGATGTACTTCACCTCTGCAAGCTCATTTAAGGGCATTAGGGCAGACTCCAACCTAAGCATAGAAGTGATGTTTATGGCTACACACAGATTAAAGATAAATGTCAAAGTATAGAAGGAGACATATTAAAGGTTAAGTTAAAAAGTAATAACACAGAAAAGAGGTGTTTGGAGTAGGTGAACAGTTTCCCTGAAGTTTCCTTTTTGTCAGACTGTGGACTTTTGTCCTTTGCTCCAGGTGAGAGGGAAGGCAGAGAGAATAAATCCAAAAATACTTGAGAAAAATGCAGAGAATTCTGAGTTTTATCATAAACAACACATTCTCATCTCTTAAGAAAAGCTAATACACTTCTTTCTACTCAGAGTTACTAGTGAATATAGCAAGAAAGAAATTATTTCTACGCATATCACAGAAAATATATTAAAAATAGCTGTGGGGTTTTTTTTTCAGAGAACAAAGTTTTAAATAACATTTTGTGGGACCGTCTGAATCTGGGCATAAAAAAACATGAGGAACCTTTGTATTAAAGAGAAGCAAAGAAACACAAAAACAGGGAGATATGACAGTGGTAAGTTGCTCAAAAGAGATGGGCAGGAGGTAGAGCAAGAGAGGGATGCAGACAAAGCAGAAAAGTCCAGCTCTATTAATCAAACTATAACTAGACTGTGGAAGATCTGTATCCAATGAAAAACAGGAGTTCCAATAACTTAGACTTATTGATTGAAGAATGCTTGGGCAGCCTGTTACTCCTCAAATATCCCCAAACATCTCCTATTATAATTCTCCTGTTGAAGAAAAACTTTTCAGAAGTTATGTCCTAGTCACCTCTTCCCTCCACCATGAGATATACAATAGAAGCTACAGAAGCAAGTAAAGAGGCTCTAGCCAACACTGAAAGAGCCAAGAAAAGAGTGGCTGATGGAGCAGTGGGGTGCTGGGGCTGTCTCTGCTAAACACCTGCTCTCAACA
This sequence comes from Lophotriccus pileatus, assembly GCA_035583135.1. Classification (NCBI taxonomy): domain Eukaryota; kingdom Metazoa; phylum Chordata; class Aves; order Passeriformes; family Tyrannidae; genus Lophotriccus; species Lophotriccus pileatus. Next base: position 27,019,067 of record JAWWES010000169.1, read on the forward strand.
TCTGCTACAAGAGAATCCCGCAGTCAAGAAACTTGCCTGGCTCCAAGGACAGAGTCTGCTCATGGCACTGGTACAGTATTTCTTTGATAATTAAAGCAAGTAACGTAGTCTCCTTGTCTTGTATTTCCTCATCTGGAAAAGCAGGTCAGTAATTTTACTTGTATTTATTTTGCCTACTCTAATTAAAAGTCCCCAAGCCAGACTTTCCTTCCCTGTAGTTAACTCCAGCTGTAGAAAAATCGAGAACATGTGTTCTCTGAACTTTAAGGAATCTCTCACTTGAGGAAGTTTTTCACTGCAGGGGCTGGGAATTTAGTGAGGTTTCTATGAAAGAAAGGTCATATAATCATAGGGCTTCCAGAGTTGCCTCTTTGAAGAGGCAGCCAGCATTAAATTGCAAAAAACAAACCCACAGAAATGTTGCTTGGTGTTTACAAATATGTGGATTCCATCTACTTTAAGATGCTGTTTTAAAGAGTTATGAGGAAATCTTCCACTTGAGGTTTTCAGTGATGAAAGGCTTGCTCTTCAGCCTCTGCTTCTCCCTCTTTCCATCTCACTCTGCCATAAGCACATCCTGTGCAGAGCTAAGCTTCAGGCACAGAAGCAGCGCTTTGAATCAAGAGATTCTGCTGTATTTGCAATAGAAACACATTCTTACTGCTGTATCTACAGAGCTCTGCCAAAGAGGCATGTTTTCCCTCTGACTTTTGGTGTTCAATGGAAAGCATTCAGATAGAATGAAGTCTCCTGAGATCTTGAACACCACATGATAGGATGTACTTACTGCGACTGCTATGAAAAACACAAACAATGGGATTAAATTCATTTACCCCAAGGCAAAGGAAAGAAGGTCATTCCAAAGTCACAAGGATGTAACAGTACAGAAATACAGGTTCTGCAAAAGTTACAGAAACTAGTTCTGAAAAGGATTTCTTGCCATCAAGAAATGCTACCTTTTCTTACTGAAGGGCTAATGGATTAATTGTGTCCTTAGAGCCATTCCACACTACAAATCTTCCAGATGAGCTGGTCAAGACAAAAATTAAGCTTAAGAAATAGTTCAGTTAGTAGAGTCCAGATGAGTAACTGGATGATTTAGATTTCCTCACCACAAATTTTGGAAGAGGTCACAGCTATTTCCAGGCAAAAAAACCTGGTTTCAACTTGGTGCACCCCCAAATACTTAAAGTGAGTTGTAAAGCCACACCATTAAACATCACAGTCAAATTTAACCACAACAGAAGTCACTTTGTGGAAACCTCTATGCTACTGCAGCCAGTGGAGAGAAATGAAGATTTCTAGGTAGCATTACTTTTTCCTCAAGCTAGTAGAAACTGAAGCAATCACTTGGAGGTGCCGACCTAAAACTATCCTCACTTTAGACACAGAGGCAAGACAAACAGTTACAGCCTTCTTTCTAAATGCAATGCAATAGTTAAACTGAATTGGGTCCCAATCTTTGTTCTCTCCCAGACTCATTCTACAGGTAACTTCTTATCACCGAATTTTGTCTCTGAGATGCCTGGAACCAAAAGAATATTTCCTATAATAAGTGACAAACTATAAAAGCAATAGATTGTCTGACTCCAACAGTGTTTCTTTCTGGCACTTCATATATTTGCTTTTTAAGAGTTGTGTGGTACTAGGAATTATGACACTAAAAATCCTTCCAGGTAATAAGTCGCAGATGGTTTTTGCTATGCATATAGAACAAGGGGCAAGGGCTATAAATTGGAAGGGAGTAAGTTTAGATTAGATATTAAGAAGACATTAATCACTATGATGGTGATGAGGCAGTGGCACAGGTTTTCCAGAGGAGTTGTGAATGGTCCATCCTTAGATATGTTGAAGGCCAGGTTAGATGGGCTTTGAGAAACTAGGTCTAGTAGGAGGCAGCCTTGCCCATGGCAGGGAATCAAAACTAGATCTTTAAGGTCCTTTCCAAACAAAACCATTCTATGATTTTGCAGTCTCTTGTGTTTCAGTGAGAAACTCCATCTAAGGCTAAGCCGGGAAAAAAGACCAAAAACAACACAAACCATTTTCTTACAAAAACCTTAACTCACCAAGACATTCCTAACCCATTCCAGCTTTAATGGCATCTTCTGACCTTTGTGTCAATTGACTGGCTCCATTGTGACTTTAGCTGTGTGAAAGGTCTTTAGGACTCAACTAGGTCAACCAGCTCAGAACGCCCCATGTGGAGGGGAAACTTAGAATAGCACAGAGGCATTCCTGCAAAATTAATCACTAATCCTTTTGCACATATTCCTTACCAAAAGCACAAGTTTTAACAGTGTCTTTTCCTGGGAAGGACATTTGTCCATTGATCTCCAGATTTAACTCATTTCACAAATAATCATAACTGATTCTCACCTCAGCACTAGACCAAGGAATTTGATCTTTTCACAAAATAGACGTGAGTTCAGTCACTTCATGTTCACTTTACATATAATACAAGTCACAGATTTATGAGTGAAGACAGTTTGGATAAAATGAATAATAACCTTTACAGAATGTAGCAGAAAAATTTACAGCAGGCGTGCCACTTTTACAGGTGAGCTTCCCCTTTTTATGATGTAGAATAGCATGCACACAGACCAAGAGTTCTGTAAGTTCACATGTTAATGTATTTTTTTTAAATGCAGTTTCCTAATTAAAAAAAAGAAAAAAAAAGTAAATTTACCTGTCAGGTTGTTGGTTGCAATGTTATTTCTGGGGAGCTGTGGAGAGCAAAGAAAGTCCTCCACTTTAGAATTGTTTAAAAAAGTTTTCTGTGAAAACAATTCTTGGTTTTTTGTTTGTGATCTGTCAGTGTTGCTAAGCATTTTCCCCTCCCAGCCTGCATTGTTCAACATTAAATCTTTCCCCAAAGTGATTTAGAGAACTAAACTAGCTCTTTGCTGCTCTTCTTTTGAGAAAGAAACAATACAATCTCACCCATCTCCAGTGCCCAAAATGTTTATTACAGCCATTTGTGCCTGCCCAAACAGCCTTTCAAACTACGTGCCTCTGAGATTGGCTATTTTAGGAAAGAAGACACCATCATGGAGGGTCCTTCACTATACGCCCAGGGAGTGTATGGGTTTGCTTCAGCCTGGACACCTTGCTGTGAACAGAAGAACCCAGGACCTTCACCAAACAAACAAGAGCAATTTTCAGCACTCCAAACCCAAGAAAATAACATAATAATAGACACAAAGTGAAATCACTGGTTCACATGACACAATATCCTGGCTTTCTCATTAATTTTAAGTACTTAGTGTGGCAACTTCAATAACAGACTAAAAATAAGGACAGAAATCCAGATTCTTTCACAAAAAGGACCAATTTATCTGACATTAATACGAAGGCCTAATTAGGCTGGAATGTCTTTTTTAAATAAGAGCAGTTGGGTTATTTATGTGTTTCACTGCTGCCACTCTTGGGACTCACTGTTACTTTGCTTTGTGCGGAAACCCCAAAGTACAGGACTGGTTGAAAGCGTTTTACAATTTTTGTTCAAGAGACTGGTGATTCACTCACATTTTAAATTTTTCCATGGTACTAGAGGGCTTATCTTCCTTATAATTTTCAAGCAGATAAGGGGCTCTCTTTTTAAGTGTTTTAAGTGTTCTCTTTTTAAATCAGCCTAAGCAAAAGAAGTTAAACCTAACCAGCAAAGCGACATAACTTCTAAAGAATAACCCATTCCAATTTCTTGGGTTGTCTATTAAGAAGGTTATAGCATGATCAAAGCAAACCAAGAAGAGCCCCAGTTTTCATGAGAAGGTGTTTGATAGGTGACCCTGTACTGCAAAGTCAAGAGGAGATAGTTATCCTTGAAGATCTACCAAGTCTGGGAGAGTGATATAAACTAGAAAAAAAATGCTTGATCACATCCCTCTGCATCCAAATAGCAGAAAGGTCCATGCAGCCCAAAATAAGGGAAGCATAGTCTTGGACATGGCAGGAATTGCTTGTGGATGTTCTAAAATTAACAAGGAGAATGAGCCTTTTTCATTTAACTAAACCCTACACGAAGTCATGAAATAGGAGGTGGAAATAGGGAAGAGGAAACAGTCACAAGATTGAAACCCACACCCAGGGCTGACAGCTGACCTATCCCCTCATCATGGTCAAATGGCATCATGTCTCTGTAGTTTCCCTTTGTCTCTTTCTAACCCCTCCTACTGAAGAGTAAGAGCTGAAAGATCAACTAATTTGTGTCTAATATGTTTGTACAGTAATTAGCATGTTATCATCCTTTGGTCAGACATTTAACAGCAGTAATAAAGAGTCCAGTTTTACCCTCTGATTAAGAAATTAATTTCAGTTCATACACTTACTGCTTTGAGTTTCTCTGTGACAGTGTTATACATGGATGTAAGCATGAAAGGAATTTTGCCTGTTTATTTCGACTGAAGCTTCATTCCAAAGGGTGGTCTCAGAAGCTGATGTTGAAGTCCAGAACACTGTTATTCTTAAGCTTATCCAATCTTCATAAATGGTTTGAAGCAAAATTACTTGGTTTTATTTCTGTATTAATTTAAAAGTTGAGGTATCAAAATATTTGAGTTGCCTCTTTTATAGATATAGTAATAAAATCTGGTCTAAAAATAATATGTCCTATGAGATTTGCATTATTAAGCCATTTTTATCATTAAAGTGTTCTGTTTCTTGCATTGCTAAAATGATAGGGAAACAAAATAATAAAAAAAGTCCAACAATTTGCCAAGTTTTAATTAAAAGATTATAGGGCTGGAATTCTTCATTTTATTTGCTGCTAGATTTAGCAAGTAAGTGGCTATCTAAGCTTCCTTTCCCAAGCTCTGCTCTGCTCTGAAACACACTGTCCTGTGGTTTCTTCTTCTGAGTTTATGCCAATAGTCAGGAATGTATGGAAACTAAGAACTATGGAAGGTTTTGTGCTGAGTTCAGGAAGAAAGTATGTTAATGGATAACTCTCAACACAAATCCCAAAATTAAAGAATAACAAGATTTCCAAATCTATGCTCTTTTCAGAAAATACTGAAAGGAAGACTGTCTCCAAAGCACTGATTGAGTCTCTTGTTTAACTAAGTGGTATTCATTATCTAGTACAGCCTTTGAACACAAAGTTTTAATTTCAGACAACTAGCAACAAGCCTGCTTAAGGACACATATTGCCTAAAAAGAAGTGCCTATAGACTTCTTTATATTGTAGATTGGTATCATTGTCATTCAAAAGGCACAGGATTAAATCACCCAGTAACACTAAAAGTATTAAGAAAAGATTACCATTAAACAGCTAATTCTATAGTCTATTACAGAGACTCCTCATAGTTCTTACCTTTGCTTGCTGAATCAGGGGTGATTTTTGCTCAAACTGCTCCTCCATAAGAAATTAGTCTCCAAGTAGTCTGCACTGATCACAACAAGATTAGGTTTACTACATTTATACTTTTATACTGGTTTGAATTCCTCACAGCTGGTTGTAGGGATTTGATTTGGGATTAAATTCACCTGCAGGATTGGAGATGAAATTCACCTGTGGCAGAAAACCAGTCTGTGTAAGATATAACAATTCCTAAGAAGCATTTTGAGTGGATCACAATATTTTTTTTTGTTTGTTTTACCAGAAGAAATGGGAAGATAAAATTGAAAGAAGACAAATAGTCATTACATTCACAAGCCGCTCAAAAGTGAAAAATAAATGGTTAATACATTCAGCTCAGCTGGGTTGTACAGTGATAGTAAAAACCTGCAGGAGCAGATAAGAGATTTAAAAACATCTGAGACAAAACCCTGCCTTTGGATTTCTCTGTATTAAAGACCTACTATCCTGCAATGCTAACAATGTAGAACAGAACCCTGTCTTTCTCACTTAATCCCATATGGGTTCAGATAAAAAAATATCTGGGCTCAGTAGAGTGTTCTCTCATACAGTCAAAGAAAAAAGCTGGTTCAGTTTCATTTTCTGTGCAGATTGGTAATGTGTATTCACATTTCAAAACTGTTAGTGGACTCTGTCCTTGTAAATCCAATGTATCTGACTTATTATGGTTATATGGATTTTTCCTGGAAATCATGGGAGACCACTATCAGTTCAGGAAAGTCTTGGGAAACCTACAAGTGTTCTGCAAACACTTGATGGGCGAGTTGCAATATTCAAGGAGGCTACACTTGGTTACTCAAACATTTTAACAAGAAACATTCTCCGAACAGAAACAAAGACTGTTGAATAAGAAGGATGATTGCAAAAGGGCATCAGGCTGAACCCCTCTACTGAAATAGAAGGTCAGTGCCCATAACTGAACGTAAAGAGAATCTGTTTCATCACAAAATGATATTGGGCTGTGCCATGACCTCAGATCATTATTTTTAATAGATTTAGCCATGTTTGCTGGATACTTCATAATATTCCAGGTATAAGTCAGAGGGAAAAGCTAATGCAGAAAGAGATGTGGAAAACAGCTCCGTTGTCACGTTCTGCTAGTTCTGAAGCTGTGGGAAGTTTCCCAGCTGTATCAAAAGTCTTTATCCATCCTTAGGTTAGGTTGAGTCAAGTTTATCTACTTATGACTGAAATTCAAGAAGTTAAAGAAAATATTGAATAGCCACGCATATGTTTTCAGTTATCCTCCTTCCTGAAAAGGAAGTCAGTCAGACGACCATGTGAGGTGAAATAAATAGAAAGTACATTCTGAACATACAGCTCTTCTTGTGAATCTTTTATGGGAAATGGATTTTTTTTTCCATACAGAAGTTGCTTACAAAGTAAAGGTCTTATTTATAAACTGTAAAATATTCAGGCTAACATAGCAACTTCAGAGGTGTATTTTCAAACTTTTGATCCCCTTGTAACATGGGAAAAAAGAGTGTGTGAAAGGTTTTGATTAGTATTAGAAACCTCTTGATTCTTGGAGCACAGAAAAACATTAGCTCTGGGGTTTTTTTATATTAACTCTATATTAAATTCCAAGAGTAGCATATTTCTATGACTTCTGCATAAGGCAAACTCCAATATTGAATTCTAACTACCATTATATTACTATGCATACATTACACGTTAACAATTCCATAATTCTAATTCAATACTCTGAAATCTGTAAATGTCCTCGGAGCCTGACAGAAATTCCCTTGAAGACAGTTCAGAAAATGTCTATTTATTTCAGTGGCCTCTGCAACAGCATTCTCTAAAGAAATTTAGGCCACCCTCTGTTAGACCTGTTTGTTTCCTGCATTTTCTCAAATGCAGCAATTGAGCCCGAAAGGTCCTATAAATCATGTAATTGAGAAACCAATGCACATAAAAGGAATCATAGCAAAGTCATTTTTATTTTGTAATATCCTGAGCCAATTCCCAGGATGGACTGTGCTCAGGGTTCCCTAGGTGATCATTGCTCTTCAAGAAAGGTTTGGGGAAAATCATTCTACTCGAAACAGTAAACATGTATTGAGTAGAGCCATGGAAGTTGTTTATGTTTCAACCACAATAGAATGTACCTAAGGAGACAGAAATTGCTACCTAAACTCATGACCAGAATTCAGAATTACCAGTGGTTTCACTGGCTTCAAGAGAGTCACCCAGAATGACAGTGGCTTCTTGAAGGACTATTTGAATTGTTATTTAACTGTTCAGTTTTGGATCAGTTTTCATTTCAGTGGAATTGCTATGCATTCACCTCAGTAGATCTAATCTTTCCATTTAAGCTACACACTTTTTGTTGACTGCTTTTCACATTATTACTATGAGTCAAGCCTTTCCTTAATCCATAATCAAAAATTTTTCTTCTGACTTGAACCCTGATGTTTAATTTCACTGCTAGTTGACGAGTCTGAGATAAAAAGAATACAGGTTTCTGTATGTCTGCTTTATTAAGGATGTGCATCTCCCAGTGAGTGGATTACAACTGAACAAAAACTAGATTTTCTACAGTCTTCTTATGCAATTATAACATCCTCCTCTGCTGTTTTTCTGGTTTTCTTCCTTATAGCAGAAAAAGTGGTGTTGATGAAATTTGGGCTGCTGTTTTTGACTGAACTGGCAAATTGTGTAGGAACTAAATTATTTTGGCAACTCAGCTCCTTTGCTACCCTGTGGAGACATTGGCTGAAAGGGTTCAAAAGTTATTAGGTGACGCACAGAGTAATGTGTGAGCCTTGCTTTCATAAGAAGTCAGGCTTAAATCAAACTTAATCTTTGCATGAAGTGGTATTTTTCTCTGTGGTCACAAAAATGGGAAAGGACTGAGTGAACTGTCCATATCCATCATTAAAGAGATATGAAGAAGACTTCAGAATTCATACAGTTCCTGTTCCACAGTGGTCTCCCAGTGAAAAATTGCTCTACAGATTGGAATCACCCCACACAACTTAATATCCTCAAGGAAGGAACTACGAATGAACTGTGCATGTTTCTTCCTGATGTTCTGGGTAATACTGTCATGGTTTGCCACTAATTGTCAGCAGAGTGAAGCCTCACACAGTGACATCACTCTTCTCTGCACTACTGTCACTGAAATACTGGGAGATTTCCCAGGTCTAATAAAAGAAATGGAGCTCTCTGTCTCCTGAAGGACCAGCATTAGCAGTGCAGCAGTGATGTGAGCCACTTGTCTGAACAGCACTGAGTTGAGCCAGTGCACAGTGGCAACTTCTGTTTGTTATTTCTGTTGTCTGTGACCAATATTTCTCCTGCTAATAACAGACTGGTATGAATTCAGGAATCCGCTGTTTTCTATAGAGAAAGAAAGGAAAGATAACCCTACAGCCAGTATATATCAAAAAACCTTTAAACTTCCACCATGATTCTGGCATGTACTGCCTTTGCACTTCACTGGGAATGCTGATGTTCCACCAATGAGAAATCAGATGCGACAGCAGAGCCCACTATACAAACATAAATAAATGGTCTAAATAAATAATAACAGTAATATTGTACACAGACACAGGTCTGCACTAAGTGTTCCCCAAAATATGAAATCATTAAACAGGTCTCATATAATTGACAGTCACAAAAGCCAGATCAGGAACTCCCAGCTCTAACCTGTTCAGACTCCAGGTTTTGCCCTATCACTGTTGTGGAAATGTATTTTTTTCTGCTCTGGTTTCTCTCGTGCTTTCTTATTTTTTATGGTGCTTATGAAGTGACTCCTGCTCATAGGAAAAGTGTGACTGGTTTTGTTTATCCTGCTTATTACATGAGAACAACTTGCTGGCTGTCATTTCATTATTAAATTTGAAAACAAAGCAAACACCAGATCACTGCAAGACTAGTTTATGAAAATAAGCCCATATTTGCCTTACCAGTTTCAGCAAAACTTAGTATGAGTGATGGTAGGTAAAGTTTGTATCATCAAATACCAAAACTATTAAATGACTAATCCTCGTTGTCAACAAGATCTGCTTTCAAAGTTAAGTCCTTGTCTACCTTCCAAAAATTACTGGGAAATTTATGATTCAACAATGAACTCTTAATTGCTTCCTCTTTATGTTGATCTATTTTCCTGGAAATACAATTAATTCTCTATGCTGAGCCTTTAAGAATGAAATAAATTGTAGCCCTTGCTCACTTTGGCAATGCAATCACTTTTAATCAGTGCATAATTAGGATTTAAACAGTATCAACCTGTCCCTGTTGCAAGAAGGTAACTGCACTTAAACTTCAATTACTCCTAAATTTAAAAATCAATTGCAAATAAAATGTCCTGCTGCTGATGCTAAAGAGATTAGAAAGACCAAAATACATTCCCACAAGAAGCCAGTCGTGTCAACACAATTGCAGCAAGCAGCTGCCATAATGTAGGTAATTCTGCTGTAATGCAATATTAAGGCCTTTATCTAATCAAAGGCTGTGGGCTAAGGCTGTCAAAAAATACAAGATGCCTCAAAAGTCAGAATGCTGTTGTTCTCTGTATATCTCTATCTTGTGCAGGATAAATGAGCTATTTTCCTTTAAGAAATGGATTTATTGTGAATGCTTGAAGAAAGTTTTTCCGCACAAGGACAGCGCTGCAAAAGCACACGGTGAAGCAGTGATCTTGCAATGGGGCACGAGAGAGAGTTGGGATGGCCTTTGGGGAAATCTGGCATTAAGACTCCAATTTCTGGACCTCGGTTTTATAAGCTCACCCCTGCTAAGTGTGGGGTGAAAGGGCTCCCAGCTGCTCAGTATGTGGCTGAAGAAGCAGGCAGTGGAGAGAAGTGTGCTCCTCCTGGGACCTGCTCCAAGTGGGATTGCAGCACACAGAAATACTTAGCCCTGGATCTGGGCTGAAAGCCAGTACTGCCCTGTGCAGGGAGGGAAGGACCGTGAGGTCTCCCTGCCTTAGGCACCATAATACTTGAGGGAAAACTCAAGAAGTTTATTCATATTCTTGCGTGGAAAGTGCCAGAGAAGAAAAATTAAAACTTCCTCGTGGCTACTTGGAGACTGTCACTTCTTAAACAATTCTTTCAAACCCTCTCTCTGGGGACGTGAATTTCATGTCACCACGGTAGGGAACAGTAAAGAGTTAATGACAGCAAAACACAGCTATACTGAGGTGTGCTGAAAGGAGATTCCAGACTCTATGTTGTGTGAGCACGTACAGTTCTGCAGGCCTGGTTGTCGTGCCTCTGCCTGCTAAACTACATTAATACTTGTACAATCTGGTTCCTATCGAAATGATGGTGGGGAAAACCCCCAAAGCATTGAGATGTGTGTCAAGAAAGCAGTCAGGTTTGTTGTTCTCATCATTTTTTCATGTTTAGTATTTTGGAAATTAGACAAAGTACACACTAAAGATGGCAGATATTTGATAAAAATCATGGCAAACCTCACATGGAGATTACCTGCCTCTTTCACATTTCAGGGTGGAGGAGAATACTTGTTTTCCATCTTAGGCATACCTTTGACTTGTCTTCCCAGAAACCTCTTTATTTTTTTTCAGATGCTAAAGGGACAGGCACATGGCAGCTGCATCAATACCAAGCAAGGCTAGTGGGCACCTCTGGTGGCACAAGAACAAACTCTTTCATTTGGTATACCCTAGGATATCCTAGTGCTACATAATGCATCTGGGAAGAGAGAAAACCTCTCAACCTCTTCTTCATTTCCACATACCCTCACCTACAGCCTGGGCTCTCTCTTACATATACCCTGGGGTCTCCAGCCAGTTTTTGTTCTTCCTTCACTGAGGTACATCTCCCACTGAGGCACCATCACCTCTGCACTCAATTCTGTCACTGAATATCCTAAAATGAAGTACAGCCTGACATCCTACAGAGTGTGAAAGTGAAACAAAAATGTTTCCTTTTCTCCTGTGTGATGCAAGTGCAAAAATCCTTATCCCTCCCTGTGGCTTGGTCATTCTAACCTGATCAAGTGCCACTCAGTGCTTCCTCACCTTGGACAATGTGTTAGAAGCTGCAGCCCATATGGGACAAAAAAATCTGTGTAGAGAAGAAATGATAAATGGCCTCAAAATAATTAAGGCCAGGTTTTCCTTTCCTCGTTCTCCAGCCCTTGTGCAATTTCCTACCTCTTAAACCTACCAAGGGCAAGAGAGATAAATTTTCCTTAGAAACTAGGCAGTTAAGTCCATATCTACACAACACAGCCCCTGCTCTCTGTAAGGAGATTAATTGTGTCTTATTTTAATTGCACCCTAGCCCTGTAGAGAAGAGGAGGAATCTTTGTACATATACAGGGGCCCTTGGTGCCAAACCTAAGGGTTTGCAGAATGAGGTTACTGACACAGCAAGAATAGAATGACCTACATCTACATCCACTGTAGGGTAAGTGAGCATGAAAACAACCAGACAAAAAAACCATCTTAAAGCTGTGTTTAATGCCAGTAGCCAACCTGGTTCAATGTTTGTTGTTACAGAGTCATAAGATTTGGGCACAACAGGAAAAAGGCAACGTTTTGTATTAGATGAGATGGAGCTGCAGGTAGGGGAGGAGCATTACAGGTATTTCATCACCCCCCAGGCTTGTAGCAGCAGAGCATAATCATTTTTATTTCACAAACCTGATCAGTTACACAGCTTGCTCTGCCTGGGAGCAATGCCAAGATGAATGTTGTTTTCATGAGGATTCCCATGCTCAGAGGTACTCCTTTCTCCCTGCAGTTGAACAACCAGTTGTTACTCTTTTTCTTTTAAGATAATTTTCTGGCAAATACAATCAAATTACTTTTTTATATTTGCCATGTTATTTGCTCATTACAATTAATAATGAAATCACTGAACTTCTACATGCTACCTAATCAGACAGCTCTCGCAGCTAATGTTCTTCTGTAGGACTGAAAGTCCTTCTTTGTGTTTTTACATTATTCAACATGATGGCCTTTGATCAAGCTCAAGCTTAATACTGCTGACATGGGACCAATGGCACTGATAGGATATGAAAAATGCTTTCTCCAAGAATCTCTGAAATCAGCTGGGCTACAGTTGCTGTCTTGGCAGCTCATGCTGCCAAGACACTCTCTAGTGTCTGAGTGCCTCCCATATTAAAGCAATAGTCACATATACCAGTAGGAATAGAATGGAATAGAATAGATTTCAGTTGGAATGGACAAACAAAGATAATCTAGACTAACTGCAACAAAGTATTGAAAATCTCAGTACTTTGCTAACAGTCAAAAGTACAGAATATCCTAATTTTATTTTTTCCCCAGATTTGGATCAGAAAGTGTTTCTTTAATGTTGTCAATATTCAGAGTTCTGTTATGACCCATTTTTTTGGCAAATGTGGAGAACCAGTAGAGAGCTCTTAATAATGCATTTGTAGAAAGCATGTGGCAAGGCTTTTTCAGAATAAAACCTTCCAAACAATATCTGAAGCATCTGAAGTACCAAGAATAACTATTCATAAACACAGAGCAATTTATCCCTAATTTTCTGTGGCAGTATGAAAATGGCTTTATCACAAAAATATAGGCCATTTCTTTATCTTGTAATATTTTTTGCTTGACCAAAAGAACCTGAGTTCTGATAAAAAATGGTTACAGCTTGTATCGTATCAAGGTTCAAGTGCTCTACAAAAGCCATAGGTAAACATTATCCAATTGTTTTTATTATTATGAATTAGTTCTTATGCTTATGATTTTAACTTGATTGATATTATGATTATAAATTATTTTTTATTATTATAAAATAATTTTGCAACCACCTTTTCCCACAATGATTTCTATTGATTTCACAAACAGAAGAAATATCCAAACAAAGGGAACAGGCATCCACTGAGTAATCAGAACTGCTGCCTCACTCTCATGCCTCAACCAAAGCTTGCCATCATCTTAATGTCCACCTCCCTACATAAACATGATGTTTGATACCACAGATTCTTCACAAAATGATCATCCATGGCACCATTTATCTCTTGGATGGCAATTCTGTCACACATTTAGGAGTCAGTAAAAACCTTGAGGGTGTAATTTATTTGGGCATTCTGAGAGAATTTTGCTCTCAAGGGAAGGTGTGAATAAACTGGCTGCAATGGAATTTCCACTGAAGCCATTAGATAAAGTTTAATTCACTTCCCCAGGCTTTGAGTAAGTTTTTGCCCAGTTCCCTTTTTTTTCTTCCTGTGGCTCTGACATGCACAATCTCAGTCCATCACACTGAGAATGAGATGATTATTTATTTCACGATGATATTTTTGATGGTTCAGCTGCTCTTACTGCCTCCCATGTTCAGTTTGAATTTCCTGGTACCTCTGGAAAAGTGATATTTCTCCTCTCAGTTTCCCAGGGTAGCTCTGGCTGTTTTCTCATTAGGCTCACAGCAAGAAATAAATGAAGCAGGTGACTGGCACTGAGATTTCAATTCTGATGGGATCTCTGCTACACAGTGAGTTATAGCTGTAGTATTAAGTATGTGCATTTAGGTGAGAAATAAAGATACAAAATAAGCTGAGTATCTAAACTCAACTGATACAGTTATGACACTATATAAAACAAGACTGTGCATGTTCTAGTGGATTCCTCTTGCTCATAACATCCTTTACCAGGTTTGACTGAAATTGTCCAGCGATGCCCCATTCCAGTCCTTTCCCCAGCACACCATCATAATTTGTATTAACAAGAGCCTACATACTCAAAAGCCCAAATCTGATTTTGCTGTAGTCTGTATACATTCTTATGTTGTCTCTAGGGGAAAGTAGATTGATAAGTCAATTGAAGGGATGTCATGTTCAAGCAGAGACAAGAAGCTTCCTTACCAACAAATTTTATCATCGGATTTGGAGCCACTTGGTTTTGTGCACTGTGGAGAGCTGCCTATTTTGCTATTGTTGCCAAGTAAGTGTAAATAGGTTATTTAGTAAAGATTGTGCTTATAATTGAATTGTAATTGTTGGCAGTGTTTTTAGTGGACATTCTGGTTCTGATTCTACTTTAAGAAAATTATAAGGAAGAAAAAAGCCTCAGATACTGGTGAGAACAAGAACACTGAAACCCTTGATTAAGTTTTCAAATCTTGAGGCCTTTGTTTTAGTCTACAGGGAGAACCATGACATTGGAGATTATTATTATGTGCCATAAAAAAGATCAAAAATTCTTCTTATGCATATTAAGGATAAATGCTTTCTAATATACCAAGAGATAATAAATTTAGCATATCTACTAGGAACAATTTAAAGGTGGAAACACCTACAAGAACATCCTATCAAAGTTCAGTAAAGTAGCTGTCCTTAAATACTGGAAAACATCATATTGTTGAGAATTAATACAATTAAGTGTCATTTGGGCTTTCTGAATCTGACCTGTCACAGCATATACAACTTGAAATACCTTCTTTTCCACACTATTTATGTTTATATGACTGTTTAAATATTTTCCTTTTTATCTTAGTTCAAAAGATAACACTTGTGTGGACTTTATTATTTATTATTTATAACCTTGATACATATTCATTTTATACTCCATTCTACTCAGACACATTATTCATTTATATAGTCACTTGGTTGTAAGATCTTTTAGACTTTAGAGGTGGTTTATGAATGGCACAATTTTGTCTTCACTTCTGAAAATAAGGAGTTCCTCATCTTATTCTAATTTTGTGTTTCAATCCTGCCAGAAATGCTTCTGAATCCATTGAATTGAGGTGACACACTGGGAGAGAGCAAGACCTGATTCCTTCTGGGTTTACTATTTTTATGTCAGTGAAATTTCTTGAAAAGAGCTGCTCCTTCCTTAGTTTAAATTAGAATAGAATCAAACCTAGCTGAGGGCTAATTCTGAATTTGTCACAGCATATATTTGAACTATAGCATTATTCTCAGGTTCGGAGAGAAATCTATAATTCAGGATTCAAAACAGGATTTCTAGATCCTGCCCCTAAGACTTCCATATTTGTGGGTTGTTTATTCAATCTAGCTTTTAAGCCCAACAGGAATTTGGACTCATCATGTTGTGGTTTTGCTTTTATTTGACACTGACAAAAATCAGCTATTTTGAAGCCAAGATTATTTTTGTAAATAATATATAAATAAGTCCTTTTTTCCCCCTTCCATGGGAAAGGTTGAATGTACTTGGTACACTGTAAGCTTTCACTATTCTTTTCTCTCTCTTTGAAGAATCACCTGAATTCGGAACTTACACTGAGAAATAGTCTGAGACTAGAACATGTGTCCACTGAGACACCACACTGAAGGCTGTGGTTAAGGATGTCCAAGCCTGATGCACTCAGCACTAGTAAATAGACAATTAAGGTTCCCAGTGAAGGCCTGCAAGCTATATAACACAACTATACTATTTATTGCATTGATCAAATGCAATCAGGCTGTTACAGTTACAGGAGAAAGAAAAATCTATCCATCTTGTTGAAATAAGATCTTTGCATGGCATAATAGACATTAATTACGCTGCATCCATTAAATGAGTCACTTCTGATTAAGCTGACATACAAGGAGTGTTTTTTATGTGCAGCTATTGCTTAAGCTAGGAAGTGAAATAAGTAAACTTGAAGCAATCAGTTCCTTAAGCAGCGCAAGCTGATACAGCCTTACTAAAATTCAGTGGGACTTTGCAAACTTACTGTGGGGAGACAGTTGCCATTCAAATTCGGATTTCCTTACTTGCAACCTCCTGCATAGTGATTCTTTCACAGAATGAAGTTTTCTTGCTGCTAACACAGGAATCTTGGGTGCTCAAATTATGTATATTGTTATTATGGGAAGCACCAGCTGCACTGCATGGAGACAGGCAGTGTCCTCTGGAAGCATAATGGGTTCTTCCCAAGGGGTCTGGCTGTCAGCTGCTTTTCTCCTAGATTTTTGTAGAGAGAGTCAACTTTTACCACCTGCTCTTCAGAACTGAAGGGTAAAATGGAGGCTCTGTAAATTTATTACTGCTAAAGACCACAGTAATGACCATGTGTGTTTGTCTCAGAGAACTGTTTCAGGAGCTATTCTGTTCCCCACATGGATCATATGACAGCACTGTGAGAAGCCAAGAGGGCACATTATTGGCAGCCTCCTGAGTATGTGCTAACATTATATTAAATGGGTTGGTGGGTGCAAGACCGATAGCACCTGTCTAGACCAAGAACTGGGTCCCCGTATGGGCAGAGAACCAGTGAGGTCTTTGTGGAGTTCCTGCAAATCACACCCTGCACTGAAGTCAGGAGTCTCCTAAATTGCTTTCCTGGGAAACCACCTTTCTTTGTTTGGGAAATCCTGATTTTCTCTGTTGCTATAAATAATATTTTCCTTCAAGGAAGACTTTTCTGTCAGCAACACCCCCAAATTTAGACCTTATGACACTTAGGATAAATAAAAGCCATGAAATCAAGACTTTGTCCTCATGGTTGCTATGGCCTTGCTGGGAAAAACATATTTTCTGTGTATTTGAAGTTGCCTTCACCCCTTGCCCCATGCCTGCCTGATTAAGTAGACTGAAAGGTTTTTTGTGTTTTCTATACTATTGTAATCTCCCTCTGCCCCGACAGAGCTTGGGGGGTCAGAATGCTTCTGTAATATAAACTGTGGTGTCAGACTCTATACACTTTTGGAATGAATTGTAGGCTCCTGAACACAGTCCTGCGCAGTGTGAAATAGTATAAAGAGAGATGCTGTAATAAAAAAAATTAGTTTTTAACAGACATTTTACCTAACTGAAAATGTCAGTGTTTTTCAGTTCCTCCAGTGAAGCAGCTGATCCATACTGGTAAACAAAATAATCACAGAGTAGCTGGCCTATTGTAATTTAGGCATCTTCAAGGAGATGATCCCTTCCTACTGGAAAGGATCTAACAACTTCAAAACTTCATCATGACAGAGTCATGCATTAGTCACAAAATCAAAAGGACTCTGACTAGGCCAGAGTTCAACCCTAGTAGCTGCTAATGAGAGAAAATAGGAAATAATTTGAAATGCAAGAGGATTACAACAGAAAAAGTCTCAAAACCTTGTCCAAAGCAGCAGAAGATAGTGACAGTAGAATACTGATTGGATCTGACAAAGATGAAATACCCAGGTAGGTGTTACAAGGCTGTAATGTTGTTATAAGCTTGATGCTCACTAGCAATGAACTGACACTACACAAGTTTCACCAGCCTTATTCTGAGCTTGCTGTAAAGAATACAGCACAGAAAATCATACTTTCAAGTGACAAGTTTGCCTGTGTACCTGAATAAAGTGAATTACACAGAGATTTCTTCATCCTCAGTGCAGACCATAGTCCACATAAGTCTTTGGCTAATTATGTAAATATGAGAAGTAAAAGTCTACCATGGTCCCTCTCTCCCTGTAATTCCAAACATTTCATTAAATGCTAAGGTGCAAAAATCAAGGAGAACATTACAAGTTTATCCTTTCACATGAACATAACCACTGTGAAGGCATGTAACAGAGGAAAGGCCAGCAAATTCTTTATATGGACAAACAGTAACATCTGCCCCAGATCTGTAAAATTATTTGGATCTTCTGTCTCATCATCCTAAACTCTAGAGATTTTTTATGTTTGCACCAATGATCCTGAAAACGTCTTTGTTCAGCTGTATGCCAAAGGCAGTGTGGAAACTGTTACCTGATAGGACATCTGCAGAAAACATGAGCCTTGCCATGGGTGAAGCTACATGTACCTGCACATGCATCGTTGCCAGGGGCCCTTCCTAAACTGATAGACTCTTCAAGCAACTTAAAGTCTCTGCCTTGCTTCGTGTTTTAAGACAGTGCTTGTCAAGTACATAAGCAAAACTTACCGGTTTGTACTACTTATAAGAGCCATTAGTTATCACCTTAGCGTAATTTTTGTGTCCTATTTTGCTCTTACTAATGAACCTGACAAATACATTTTTTTTTTCTTTTCAGAAGTAACATACAAGAAATCTTATTATCACAGTTGTTCATCTGTCCACACATCGTGCTACTGATAAAAGCTTCAAATGCCAGGGAGGGATAATTCAAATCTCTTGCATTAAATCTCACATTTTAAATAATGATTTTTCACCTTGGAAAACTTCAAGAAAGGAACTACTGCAGTTTTCAATTTCACTCAGCTGGGGATGATAAGAGACAGTGTCTATTTCCACACAAACTGAGAAAAATGAATCTCATTATTTTTGATGATGTAGCAAAGAAGTAATGACCCTGTGGGATCTTATTACATGGTTGAAAAGTGAATTAACTTTGGCATAACCATATCGAGTGAATTACTCTAATGATCTGTTTCCTAACTCTTATGGGTGATCTCATAACAATGCTCTCATAATCCAGGAGTACGCATGAGAGCATAAATGGATTTTGCTTTTCAAAATCCAAACTTTCTCAAAGGAAATCACTGAGACACTTTGTCATCACACTGCTGAGGGAAGCAGTTGTTACTATAGGCAATGATGACACCTTCTGTGTCAGTGATAAAACCGGTCCAAATCACAGGCATTCACATATCTCATATAGACGTAAAACTGAAGGTGGCCTCACAGGAGAGAGAAGGAGGAGTTACTGACTTCCCCTGACTGGTCACCTTATTCACAGGACAGGCTGAAAAGCCACTCTGCCTGAAAACTTGCAATAAACATGAAACGAAAATAAGCTGGAAGATAAAAGGTGGAAAGTTTTCACTTTTACAGGAAAGTAAAAGTGGATTTTTCAGCATGGAGATCCTCAGGACCTTCTGTTAACCACATCTTCTGAGAGACTTGAAATTATGGACACTCAAATTCATTAGTCATTTACAAATTAGCAGATTAAGCCCGTACCTACTATTTTTGTTGGATGATAAATAAGCATCAGAATTTGCAATAATGTTATCTAGGATTTCTCATTCAGCAATGATGAGAGCAGGGTGTAACATGGAATTAACTCCTTGCTGTTCTCTGACTTAAATAAGCATTCTGGTTGTATTTAAATATGCCTACAATGTGGCTGACTTGCCCTGGGTCAATGAGTTTCTGCATAGCACCAAACCTCCTTGGAGGCTGGTCCTGTGCTTCACTCTGTTGCTTCAGTGTCCTGGAGTCTCAACATTATCCACTAAATTTACGTTAACTCTAATTGAGGATGTGATCAGACAAAGTAATCTGCAGTAGTTCTACCATGCACTGTGATTATTTCAAGTTGAGATGTGGATAAATATGCAATTTCAGCACGGGGGTTTTAATTCTGTAGCAGCAGGATTAATGAATTTACTTTGCATTGGTCATCGCTGACGTGCAAAGTGATGGAAAACAGAGGCTGGCTGTGTAGCAGAGGTGAGCACAGAACACGTGTCCATGGCTGTGCTCACTTTCCCCTTTCAGATCTTGTTGTTTTAAACAGTTGTTTATTACAAAATTATTGATGGAGACAAGGATCCTTCTGGAGATTAATTTTCTGGCACCTGTGAAAAGACCAGCTGTTGGGTGACAACCTGTCAGATTTTTTTAAACAATCCAACAATGAAGGGCAAAAATACTGTGTCTGACAGCAGTAGCAGCAGTGGTTTTGCCAGGTTGCTAGTACAGCAGGTGTATTGTGAGGTACTGCAGCACCACACACAGTCTGCCACAAAAGCCCTGCAACAGGAGATGAAATACAAAACTGATCCGTAAAAATATGGATGATGTAATGCCACTCCCCTGTAGTCAGTGAACACTTCACTTGTTAAGGAAATAATTGATTTTTATCCTTCTTTCATCAAGGTAGAACTGGAGCAGAGTGCAAGAAAATGGCAAAGTTAAGAGGAGCCAGTGGCTGCGCTGGGTACCAAACCTCCTTCTGTATGCCTGGGAATCCCTCAGCCCTTACACTCACCAAGAGGATATTATTAGCCAAGAGCTGTTGGCAGGTCATTGCAAAGATAGACAATAAGAGGACTCTGAGGCAATAATGTCCATTATCTGAGCAGTCCAGGTTTGAAATGCTGATATTTTCCACAGCACTTTGCTTACCTGTTTGGGAACAATAAAAGTCATAGCAGTCATTTGAAATAGCAAGGAACAGCTGTCTGCACTGTTGGCCGGCATAAATCTCAAACCATTTATAATAGCAGCAAACTCAACCTGAGCTACAGCTTATCTCTAGTGATAAAATCTGATTTCCTTTTTGGTCACTTTTCCTGTGCCTGGAATATTTCCAACGCAATCTCTTTCTTGAGAAAAGTAGTGAGACACACTCATAAATTCTCTGAAGCAGATTCTCTTGGAGATGATGAAACATCATTTGGCACTTCAAGCACCATAAAGGATGGAAAACCACTTTGTCTGTGTTGTGTGTTGGTCCATCTTAATAATGAAACTTTTGCAAGTGCCTAAACCACAATAACACGTTCATAGCTGTCACACTGCCTCACTGGGGAAACCATCTGAATTTCCTTCAGAGAAATCAGTCAAGACTGATGTTTCAAAAGTCATCCACTCCAGTCTCATTAAGTCGACTCAATCTATGAACAGTGGACAACTCATTCCTTTCTTATCACCTACCAGTGAAGAGCTCTATCACTTTAACCCCTTCCTGAATGCTCCCTTTATTTAGTCTTTTTGGCTCCTGATCTGATAATTTTCCCTCTGATTTTCTCCCTGTACTCACTCATTCTTCTCTGTCATACAGGTGTTACTTTTGTCTCTCCAACCGCTGTTGTAGAATAGAGGCACACTAGAGCAGAGATCTTGCAGTCTACATGGCTGCTGTTTACAACCGAGCAAACCCACCACAAACTTTGAGTGCTACAACATTATCAATTATAAAAACAAAACGACTATTTGACATCCAAGAGATACAGATTAAACTGCTCAAAGAGAATGCCGTTATTTTAGGGACAGAGGGACACTTCTGATTTTGTTTGATCTCCTCTCAATATAAGCTGTAGAATGTCACGAATCAGCTCCACATTCAGCCCAACATTGTATCGGAGAACCAGGACATTTCCTTCAGAAAGTTAGCCAGGCATCAGATTACCTCTGGGAAAACAACTACCCAAAGCTATGTGAGGCTGTGTTTTTCAGGAATATGTGGCTTAATATATCTGCAGCTGATGGTTAAACACACTGCCCTGAGTGCAGCACTCCTCTTTTCTCCTTAATGCCTCTGCCATACCAGGATTTGAAGGGGGAGGAGAGATATTAATTAAACTATACCCATGTCTAATTCCTCGAGTGGGAAATGAGCATAATCCAAAGGCACAGGACAGAGTATTACTGTGTTGATGTAGCATTTGGGAACTTAGGTCTGTTATTTCCTCTAAGTACAGCTGTGCATTACATACAAACAGGTTAGATAACTGCAAGAAGAAACACAAATTTAGGACAGCAATACAAATATTTTTTACATTTAAATATTATCCAGTAAAGGTGCATAACCATTCTATGTGACAGAAGTGAATCCTAATGACAACTCACACATTAGGACTCTCCTGGGGTAAAGAGAGCAGGGAACATATTTCTATTATTTCACATTTTTTTGTGTAACAAATTGATTCCTTATTATGATTGGGAGACTAATTGATTTCCCCTAATGCTGGTTTGGCCGTGGTTAGGTTTTTTGTTTGTTTGTTTGTGGGTTTTGGTGGTTTGTTTGTTTGTTTGGTTGGTTGGTTGGTTGGTTGTTGTTTGTGTGTGTATATGTGTTTTTGGGGTTTGTTTATTTGTTTTTGCTTGTTTGTTGTTGTTGTTGTTGTTTTGCTGCTGCCCAAGTGGTCATTGATTAATACAATAGAATATTCAGCATTGTAAATGTTGCAAATATTGCAAATGGAAAAAAACCCTGGAGATGATGTAGCTTCTGCCTTCCCAAAGCCCA
This sequence comes from Lophotriccus pileatus, assembly GCA_035583135.1. Lineage (NCBI taxonomy): Eukaryota > Metazoa > Chordata > Aves > Passeriformes > Tyrannidae > Lophotriccus > Lophotriccus pileatus. The sequence continues at coordinate 27,041,238 of JAWWES010000169.1, forward strand.
GTTTCTGTCCAGCTCAATTAACCTCCTTCCTCTCCTCAGTCTTTCTTCACCCACAGGTCTCTTTGATATGCTTTCACTCCATTGTATGCTTTTTCTTGCTCCATGGGTAATGTGTCCTCCTTCTAAGGAAGCCTGATGACACAGCAGAATGGGTGGAAAGCTTGACTGGTTTTACTCATAGATAAAGTGAAGATCTACTTTACCAGAGTGCATTATGAGTGACAGAAATCCACACTGACAATGAGGAACCTAAAATATTCCCTATCCCATCTGTGGGATAACTTGTGTGGCTGTAACCACTATGTGCTGATATGGGAATACGCAGGATGTGAGATCCCATGGGATCTCAGAGGCTGATCTTTCACTATGCCAAGTTTCTCTGTAAAAGTGAGTTTAGTTGAACTTGATTTTGGTGGTGACCTTCCCAGACTGTGACCAGGGCAAATGTTTTTGTCTTTTGCTTACTTTTCTGTAGCTAGGATGTGATTTCTAGAAATGTTCCTCTTCTGTGCAGCTTGTTGCATATTAGGGTAGTAATTTCAATTGATAACCTTGCTGTCCCTGTAATACAGAAAACAAAATTATATCAACAGAAGATAAGAACATTAAGGAAAGAAGAAAGGTTAAAAAATACAGCAGTGTTCACTCAACAGATCCAGCTCACACAGCACTGTGAGACAGAGCATGTATTTCTACTCCTTTTAACAGCTTAGATATAGCTTTAGAAATGTCATGTAAATGGTCTCAAAAAGTGAAAATGCTGATCAAATTTGTTCCATGCTATACATCAAGTTATTGTTAATCACTGATACTGCAGCACCTTATCCCATTTACTCCTACTGAGGATCTTTCCCTAACAAATACTGCCTCTAACAGATTTTTCTTCCTTGTCATCCTGGCCCAATTCTGCACTCATGTTTTTCCCATGCTTCTAATTCGTGGGTTTGCAGCCCATGACAGGTATATTGAGTCTGACTGAGATGAGCTAATCTTCCCCACGGCAACCCTCATGGTGCTGGGCTTTGCATCAGTAGCTAGAAAGGTGTTGATAACACAGCAGTGTTTTGGCTACTGCTGAGCAGTGCTGGCACAGCATCAGTGCTGTCTTTCCAGCATTGCCCCATCACCAGTAGGATGGGGGTGGACAAGGTCTTGGGAGGGGACATAGCCAGGAGAGCTGATCCAAACTGACCAAAGGGATATTCCACACCATATGATGTGTGCTCAGCAATAGAAGCTCAATGAAATGAGGAGGGGAGGGGGAAAGCATTTATTATTTATGTTGTTTATCTTCTTGAGCAACCACTACATATGCTTTAAGTCCTACTTCCTGGGAAGTGGCTGGACATCACCTGCTGATGGAAAGTAGAGAATAAAATATTTTGTTGATAACAAAATAACATGATAACATGTGTGCACACATGTGCACACACCTTGATAACCTGTGTGCACAGAGGCACCATATTCTGCCAAAGAGTAATGACCAAACAGAAATTAGCTTTGTTGGCAGTCAAGTCTTCTAGGCAGGAGCTGAACATTGAGGAAACAGAACATATTGCAAAGGTGTCAAAGGGCTTGAGGAGACTGGTGAGACAGCCTCCTGAATGATTTAGACCTTCTTTATATGTATAGAGGGGAATCATCCAAGGATCTCTTGGTGCTTTACACAGAGACAAACTCAATTCATGTACTTTGGGAAAGCTCCAAAGAAACAGAAGTGCAGGGGAAAGTAGATGAGGGGCACCACAGGGGAGATCACATGGATTTTCCCCCCAGATATTCCACTGCCTTGATGGGGCTTTTAAAGAATTTGTAATGCTGTGTCGAAAACCTTTCTACAAACCAGGAGAAATAATGTCTTTTTTCCCCAAACAGAAACTATCTTTTTCCCCAAGAAAAGTTGTCAAGTCAGATGAGAATTTTCCCTAAAATATCAAAATGTTATTTTTGTTGTAGTTATGCAGGTTATTTAGCCTTTTAGTACCTATTAATTATTCTTCTTTGTCTAGGCTCGTTATAAAATATCCAGCTGATGCTGCTATTCTCAGCAGCCTGAGGAAGCTACTTTAATGTTCAATGCTGTACTGTCAGAAACATTTACAGAATTGGCCTGGGTTTTTTGGTTTGTGATTTTTGTTTCTTTGGGGTTTTTTTCCTTTATTTTTATTCATTTATTTCAAGCTTCTCTTAGTACACTTCACAAACCTCTTCCCCACCTTTCTTTGTGCTCATGGCCTTCAAAGGTCTAGATGTCCTTAAATATTTTATCTTTTTTCATGAATGAATTATCCTAATTTGAGCTGGCTTAATTTTATCTTCTTGAATTTATTTGTCTCATGTGTCCGTTGCTTATCGAACCTGAATAGAATTTGCCAAAACTTTGTACTAAACGAACAGTATTTTTCTTGTCTGTAATATGTTTCTTTCTACAGCTGTTTTTGTAGCCTTTTCAGGCTGACCTGTGAAACAACCATTTTCTGACCTACTTCAACACTAATTGTTCCTGCCCATCTTAATCACCCAGCATGAATTGTGTGCCTGAGGATTTGTTCCAAGTGATTAAGATGATTTCCCAAGGATGTCCCAAATGATCCTTATTTGTTTTACATCTCTCTTCACTTTCACTATTGTCTTCAAAATTATGAAGGTTCAATACAGGTTTTGTTGTTTGGGGGCTTTTTTTTAAAAGGAAATTATGCTGAAAACTTCTCACTGCCTTAATGTTTATGATGCTCAAGGCTGTTGGTAATTTGTGTGTATGTAACTACAAAACTCTGGTTTGCCTGAAGTTTTGTCCCGTTATTCACCCTGTATTAACAGTATCAGAGCCACTAATGCACTTCATGGTATTTCTGATACTTTGCTGAATTGAAGATAAAAACCTGATAGTAACCTTTGTCACAAAGCAAATTTCTTCCTCTAGAGAGATGATGAACAAGATTTCTGGTGTGCTTATCCAATAACTCAGCTGGTCACAAGGCTTCCGCATTGCCATAAACCCAGAGCAGGAAAATCATCTGAGTTATTCTGAAGTCACTGGTAGAATAATGGGATATGAAAATGTCGCAGTAGAGATAAAAGGTTTGAATAGGTGCAGTTGTAATAGCTGGGATAAAATTAAAAGTGTTATCCAATTTTGTGCTTTAGGATATGAAATGAACACCAGCTTAGTTCAGGAATAAGTCACTGCTCTGAACAGCGTATACCCCAGAGCACAAATAGTGACTGATTAGATTAGCTCATGACATGGCTGCAATTTTTCATCTTCCTTTGCTGCAAACACCATTGATCATTCTCAGAGATTAAATGAAGCAGTGGTATCTTGTGGTTTAGAAATTCCCTTGTTTTGAATGACTTGACATTCCTGTGTGACAAGAGAACTGATTTCAGCCTGGTCCTGCCTAGAGAAAAGCCTGGTGACAATTCTCAGCTGCAAGGACACTTCCATATCAGTTTGCTAAATAGAACGGTACCCAAATTTCAGAATTCATCAGCACAACATCAAGTGACCAAATTGTGTGAGATTTAGATATGCGGACATTTCAGAAGTATCTTGATCTCTTCTTTTCACCTGTTTTCAGATGTGCTTTTAGAAAGCTGAAAGACTGAGGAAATCTTTGAGCTCCTCTGGAGTTGGCAGTTTTACAAAAGTAGGGCCAAATATTAGGCAAATGCAAACTAGAAGAGATTCGCTGAGACTAATATGACAAAAGCAGGTGATTTTGTCAGAGCCACTCCAGTTTATGACATTTGAAGTTTTGCACCTGAACAGAATGGATGGATAAAGAAGATCCTTTACTTGCTTTTATGTCAAGTCCCATCTGTCAGCTGACTAGTACAGGAGCACAAAAGACATCCACGGTATCACAGTATTGGGAAAAGCATCCAAGATCTAGTACTCTTTGCCCACTTTTGTGAATGAGTGGTGCTATTTGAATGCCTGGATTTAGAGATAGTCTCCCAAAGTTCTTGGAGAATGGCACCAAAATCTTAGAACAACAATCAACTCTAAAACAAGCAGCTATGACAATTACTAGAGGGAACCACAAAAGGTAAGTAAGAAATACATCCACAACTTTAATGTGCCCTTAGCAATCAAAGTAACGCAAATCTGAAAGTTCAGACTCCATTACTGAGTAGTTAATACTCACTCTCTCCACTCTGCTGTGGCAGTATTGCCCGTACAGACAGCTCCCTGTACTGAACAAATGTCTGCTACAACTTAAGTCTCCTAACTAGTTTGAATTCAAGGGTGGACAACCTACCCAGTTTGCAAATTGTAAATGTCATAAGATACAACAAATTTCAAAAGATATGAACCATCTCCCTGTACAAACTGGATAGCAGTCAGAACAGACAGAAAATGGTTTCTGTGGATTCCCATCACTACCCTGCTGCCAAGCATCTGGGCACATTTTTGGCTTCCTCAGCTCTTGATGGTTCACTTTGCTCCCTAGTTAGAGATCAGGTCACTCAGCCACCACCATGCAGAAGGAATCTGTGCCTCTTTTGTGCTATAACCCTGAAATGGAGCCAGGTTCTGGTTCTTGGGAATGCCAAGATTGTATCCTCTAGCATTTATTTTGAAGCTTATCAGTCTAGACAGAGACTAAGCTGACCTGACACAGCTATGGAGCTCTCTGGACCTGTAGTAGTATTTCAGCACAACACTTCATAGGGTGGATGAAGCCTCTGTCACAAATGGATCAATAAAAGTCCTCTAAAATTAAAGATTTGAGGTTCACAACCAAAATGCTAGGATCTCATCCTTCTAAACTACTGATTTCAGGTGACATTTGCGCTGCAAAGTGGCACTGAATAGTTAAAAATAAATGTTTACCAAAAAAAGATAAAATCAAAAAATCTTGCTACACACATGAACTTCCATGTTCCTTTTGTCTGCGTGTGGGAGCCATTCAGTCTGCTTCATCTTCAGTTTTTGTGTCACAAACATTTTCTTATGACTAGTGAACTGAACTAAGCCTAAAGAAGTCAGAAGAAAGATTATAAAATTAATTTATTTCAGAGCAAAGGAAATAAAATATAACATAGTTCCCAAATAAAATCTTTTCAACAGTCTCTATTTGTTTATCTACATTAAGTAATAATGAATAAATAAAAATTAGGCAAGAACCAAGCCCTTTCTCAAAAAACAGAATCAGTTATCCACTGTGCTGACACAACTAAGAAACATAAAATTGATGTAAAGGAACAACAGACACTTTTTTTTCCTTCTAGAGCAGTATTTTCTTGTGATCGAAGCCAATTAGTGTTGCTCTCTGAGGAAACATGTAAGCATCAGAGAGAACATTTGTTGTCTGAAAAGAAACAAAAAGAGTGGAAACATTTTTGATCTAGAAGGACATTTTCACATGCCTCCAGAAAATGGAGAGAGGCAGAAGAAGAGACTACTGTGGTTTTCTAGAAAAACATAATGCAACTTTACTCTTGAAAATCCTGGAGTTCTGATTATTTCCATTAATAAAATCTACTGAAATTGTTCTGTTCCAGACGCTGTCTCACTTCGCCAAAATTTTCCAGCTGAATTATTTCCCTTAAGCAGTGAAGAAAAGATGCTTTTAAAGCATTGCTGCCTGTTGAGATCAGGAGTTCAGGTAGGAAGAAGTGTTTATTTCCCTCAAATATTCTTGCAAGAAGATTGTTGCTTGACTTCATTTTGAGGTTATTTTTTTCCTCTTCTGGGATGCACGTTCCTCTCTCCTCAGAAGACTCCTGTTTGTATTGGAGTGCCTTGAAGACAGATGTGATACTGCTCTGGGAGAAGCCTTAGATCCTGCCTTGGGAAATGGAAAGACATCATGACTCTATTGAGCTGTGTGCCTGTCCCTGTGCAAACATCTATTATGGCCTGATACATCTATTATGGTCTCATGCAGCCTGAGGTGGCTGAATGAGTTAAACAGTCAGGTAAATACCAAAGTAAACTGCCTATCTGTGCAAATAAGGCTTTGAATTGACATTTGAACGTGAAAAAAACCTGAAAATTTTGCAAACTAAGCCAGAAGGACCACTGGAGATGTACAGCACCAGTGGCACAGCTCCTCCGCAGAGCTCTGCGTGCGGCGGACACCAGCTGACAGGGGAGGTGGAAAGAGGAGGCTGGAGATGTGAGAGAAGGCACCACATTTTCAAAGTTTCCCCAAAATTCTGGGGGTCATTCTTAGTTTCCAGGGACAAATTCCAATTTGGACAACTTGCCAAGTGCTGTCAAACAGGAATAGAGACCAAGCAAACCACGCAAGCAAGGTCTTCCTACCAGCTCAACGGGTAGCTGTGTCTCTCTCTTTTGTGAGAGAGCCCTGATTGTCAGGAAGTACCACAATTATTTGGTACAGCAGACGAGACAAAAACGTAGAGAAGACACTAAATCCTTTGGAAGAGGCTGGTCAGAAAACTCCAGACAGCTCCAAGTGATGAAGTTGACACGGTTTAGGGAATTAGCACCTGATACCTGGAAATTTTAAACACAGTACTGAAAGCAGGAGCTGGCTGTATTCCTTCCACTATCCTGCTCATACAGAATAAAAACATAAATTAATCTTGTTTTTACTGGTTGATTTTGACTTTTTTTTTAATGATGATTTTTTTTGCTTATCTAGATATTTGAACTGTTTTAACCACACACATTTCTTGGCAAAGGGGAGGTTGTCTTGATTTGTTTGCACAGATAGCTAGTCCTTTGCTGAAATCTTTTATTTTTGAGAGACTCAGCCTTAAAAAAGTGATTTTGTTCAGAGAGGAATCTTATATTTTTGTGTTTGGTTTTTTTTTTTCTTTAACAACAACACGAGTGCATCCAATTTAAGATGAGACTACTGATGTGATCTTTTTGAGCTTCTCTCTCTCTTAAAAGTCTTTACCTTTTAAAATATAATATAAATACATGCTAAGATACTTGCAGCATAAAAGGAGTCAGACCTATTGTAGCAGAGAGGTCAATGGACGTGAATAAAATTAACACAGAAATAGCTAAAACCAGACAAGACCAGTGGCTTCCTTGCTGCTGCACAAAACTCTTGACATGGGTGATACTTCTTATTTTTTTCTAAACACCACTTGTTCTCACAGCAACAGCTGTGATAAAATATCTTCAGGGTGTGTACCTAATGCAGACATCTAAAGTCCTCCCTAGGCAAAGATGCTTTTACAAGGAATTTCTTAGCTTTTGAGAAATTAGATATACTTGTCATTACACTAATGTTGTAGTTTCAGGTTTTTCGTGACACCTAGACAAACAGAGTTAATCCAAAGAGAAAATACAGCAAGTCCCCTGTGTGAAAAGTCATCACATCTAATCTGATTTTAATAATACTATATTTGTATTTCAGGGTTTCCTGTTTGCTTGGCCAACAAAGACTATTATTCTGCAACCTCCCATCTGTAGTTGTGGTTGCTTTTTTGACTTGATTTGGTAACAATATTTTAGAAATGCTGAGGTCTTTCCAATGCCTTAATCCCAAAACAAAGGTCATGGGAAAAACTCTTATCCTTGAGTGTAACCACAGCAAAGTGAAACCGGGGCCAGAGATAATATCTTCGAATGATAAAGAAAGCAGATTAAACACATTGGACTGTCCAGAGACATTTACACGTAGGGCAAGCTGTTTATGGGCAATGAACTAATGATACATCTTCAGAAAATGTTCTCTCTGTGCCCAGAACCACTAACAAGATACGTAAGAGAGATCCACTTAGCCACATATTAGGCACTCAGCTTGGGTGACTAGTGTCCCAAGATACCCCATTTAGTTGATATAGCAGGATGAGCTTCTCCAGACAGCGAGTCAGAGCAGGAGCTGCAGAGGTGACAGTGAATATTTCTCATCGTGTTAAAGAAGAATTGAGTCGTAGCAGTTTAATATGTCAGACCTGACTGTAAAATCTCTTTATCTGCTTGGTGCAATCAGGGACTGAAAGCATATATCTGTGCTATGGAGGCACTGAACATGTGAAGGCACAAGCAGTTACCTGTGGGACTAAACAAAATGAGAACACTATGCAAGCAAATGAAAGAAGAAACAGAAATAGTAAGGCAGGAGAAAACAAGCCAAAATGTTACAAACATAAACATTTCTCAGTCCTCTTGTATTATTCCTCATGTGTATTCTGCATTGGTTCAGCTGCATTGTTCTGTTAATTAAAACCATGTGAAATTTACAAAGAGCTTAAATAAGTCCAGAAGAAACATCCCACAATTATTCTAAGCTGTGGGACAGACCATATTGCAGAGAGTAAAAGATGAGATGGGCAGTGCCTGTTAATAGCAAGAAAAGCCCATACAACTTGCAGCCTGGTGTTTTAATTAACAGTGAATATACCAGAGATGGACATTACAGATCTATGCTTAATTCTCCTTCAAGTCATTGCAATTCTGTAAAGGAATCTGCAAGGATACAGTTCTATCCTGTGTATGAATGGTTTTAACCCCTGTGTGGTGTCATCCTGACAGAGCTTTCCTCCTCATTTTGTATTCCTTATATATTTCTGGGCTTCAGCCAGAACCAGAACCAAAAATGAGACATTGCAAATCTGAAGGTATTTCTGTCTGGGAACCGAAACATGGAAAATCTCATGAGAAAGTATATTGTGCAACTGCTAGACAGGTTTGGTGAATTTGAAAGATGAGGGTAGCCTGGACAAAACTTCATACTGGTGACTATTTGTGCAATTTTGATGTAAACTATTAAAACTTTCTAATTAGTCTGAATAATGCCTGTGTCTATATTCATTCCACTGGGAATGGATATGTAGAGCAGAACAGCTGGTATTGAGGACCTGTGATTACTTGGCTTATTTTGGAAGAAATTTACATCAGATAGGCTTCCAAAAGGTTTGCATTTTCCAAAATTCCTCTGCAACAGTAACGAGTATGATAAGTGGAATCAAAAGCACACCTCTGACCCAAGAAGAGGTGGTAATGTACACAGGCCTGAAGGTACTTGGCAATGAAACCTCGTATCTGAATAATGCTTTAAATTATGAAGGTGTTTTACAGACATTCATTGTGGACAATTGGAAAATGGACTTTAAAAAGAAAATAAATTAATCCAAGATCTCCTAAATTCCAAAACATTCATCTGAGCTTTCAACAAAAAAAATTTTGTGAAAATTTAAACACTTCTTTTCCCCCTCCCCCATCAAGAAAAACATACCAAGATATTTTGATTCTACATTTCTTGGCTCTTTGCATCATGCTCATCTGATTCACTCAGTGAAGTTCCCAAATCTTAGCTCTGTAATTTGGAAAAACAAGATCCATCTGGTAGATGCAGGCAACACCAAACAAAAAGGACTAGCTCACATGATACTTTTCTCATTTTCATTCTTAATCTTGGGAAGGACCCAAAACAAAAGTCACAATAAGAAAATAGGGTTCTGTATCCAGTGGAAGAAGTTGAGTGCTCATTTGTCAGGTAACATTAAGGTTCTCCACAGTTTGCAGCCAATCTTTATAGCCAGCCTAGGGTGGCAGGCTAAATGGCTCAGTGTTGCACTAGACTCATGAATTCAATCATCAGAAGCTGAATAAAGAGAAAGCTGTGACTATTACACTGTCCAAGTAACTACTATTAATGACTATTACACTGTCCAAGAAGTGAGAAAACAACCAAAGTTTTCCCTCACTTTTAGCTCAAATTCAGGAAGGGTTTAATTTCACAATAGATGAAAAATAAGTCGGGTATTTGGATTTTGTAGCTGTGAAACCTCTAACTCTCTGTATGCTGCATGGCCTTTCCACGTACAAAGAACGGCCTGACCAAAAAGCAGTTCTTGCCTGCTGAAATGAAGGAGTGTCAACACTACCATCAAAAGTGTTATTAAACTGACACACATGTAAAAGCTGTGCTTTTCATACAGTAGAAACAGGGGGACACATGCAGCCAGTAGAGAATTACAATACACTGTGTTCAAAATAAAGAGAGGCACATCTCAATTCAGTGGTCATTCAGTGTCTGCAACACCTTGGGTACGGATAAAAGATTTGATTTTTCCAAGTCTGAATGCCTCTGTGGTAAAAACAGGCTGGGAGAGCATTACTTTGCCAAGGAGGTTGCTGTTCAAACGTGATGCACATAATTAAGGGCATTTGCATCCCATTTCCGCATCTTGAAGGCTCAGGTTAGAAACATACACATCTGTCACAACCTGACATGTTCAGTGAAAGAAGAAATAGAGTTGAAATCATTACAGAATGGTTATTTTTAACTAGAGAACCAGTCAAAATACAAAGGAAGGAGACAAGAAAGGAAAGCATTCAGGGACTGTCAAGAGCATGTCAAAGCTGCAATGTTAATTGTAAAAAAAATCAGCACAAAGCTTTTTAATTCCCTGTCCTTCATTTTCAGGTCTCAGCAGTTACAACAGGTCTTAAACATGTGATTTGTTTGTTAGCTAGAAGTTAATGATTTTTATTTATAAAAAATCAAGGAGAATCTCGTCAGTTCCCATGGGTGGCAACAATCTCTGGAATAGATTTTTAGTCATGGGAAATACTGGAAAGATTTAGCAAACCTGGGCCTGTTGATGCTGTCTTCTGCTTAGGGACTAGATGATGTCCTCTTTCAAAATATCTTTTAGCCTTTGTTGGTGTTTTATCAGACTGGCATAAAGAGGGCTTTTGGTTAGTAGTGCCACATAGCTCTGCTGTATGACCACTTTGCTATTAAAATTTTCATTTCTTGAGGATAATTTTAGGGAAACAGCATTTACCAAGTGTTCTGATTTCAGCTGGGATAGAGTTAATTTTCTTTCTAGTAGCTGGTACAGTGCTGTGTTTTGGATTGACTTTGAGAATAAAGTTGATATCACACTGATGTTGTAGTTGTTGCCGAGCAGCACTCACAGGATTTGTGAGCCCTGCCAGAGAGGAAGCTGGGGAGGCACAAATAGCTTGGATGGGACAAACCAGGACAGCTGATCCCATCACCATGTTCAGCATACAAATTAGGGAGAAAGCTGGCCAGGGGCCAACGCTCAGGGACTGACTGGGCATCAGTTGGTTGGTGGTGAGCAATTGTTTTTTCATTTGCTTTACTTGTTTTTCTTGAGTTTTATTCCTCCTTCTTTCTGTTATTTTCTCCTTCATTACAATTTTATTATTATTATTTCAATTATTACACTGTTCTTATCTCAACCCATGGGCCTTCTTACTTTTACCTTTCTGATTCTCTCCTCATCCCGTGGAGGGGAGAAGGCGGGGAGTAAGTGAGCAGGTGTGTGGTGCTTAGTTATTAGCTGGGTAAAACCACAACCTCCAGGCTGTTGAGGACCTCCAGAGTCCTGCTTTAGAGCCATTTTGGATGCCACACTGGTACTACTTAAAAATAATGCCAGTAGTTACGTGAGCAAATTTCCTCTTCTGAAGGTAACATCCTGCTTTACAGTTAGGGAATGTTCCAAACCACAGGCATTTAGCTGAGACTACAAAACCAGCTTAATCAGGGTTAAACTCCCAAATTCCCACTGTTTATTGCACTACTCTTAGTAGAAAAAAAATATGCAGAAGATCAATAGTTGAATCAAATAACTTTTCCTTTAAGCAAGGTTGAATACTTTGAATTGAAACCTTGGTCAACTTAGGTCCACGGTAAATGCTTATTATAATAGTCTTCTATTTAAAGCAACAGAAAAAGCATCCCTGGCAAACTAGCAAAACCCTAGACAGTTAAAACATTTAAAATTTAAAAGAATAAGGAAAGCTTTCATTTTAACACTAGCTCTTTTTCCCTTTCCCTTTGGATACAGAGAATTTTTTTTCTGATGCTGCCTCTTTGATTGTCTTTCTATTGGTAATGGAGGTGGCATTAATTGCCCTCTTGCATGTCAGTGTTATCAAAAATGAGCTGCTGAAGCTGCTGCTGTTGATCTCTCTTATGAGTATGAATATGTCTTCTTGGAGACATAATAGTGCAAATACCCAGAGAGTGAGGAAGAAAGAACAACAAAGATAAATGTGCTGCTTCTGATTCTGCAGACCACTGCATGAAGTGTCTCAGCAAGAGAAACACGTTTTGGTACACATCCTTATCAGCTGCCTAGATCTGGGTAAACATACTTCACTCACTGGTTATTTCAGACAGAGCTGCCTTCCTGCTCACAGGCTGAGAGCACCATAACCACAGTCTTCTTTTTCTCAAATTAGATTCTTTTCCCTAGTAAAATGCAAAGAAGGAAGAAAAGAAACAGAGTCAAGGATAGAAAGAGCACACACACAGAGGTGCGCAGCAGTGGAAAGATAAGTAATCCTCCAGGTGGGAAACATTATTTTTTTTTGTGGCACATTTTGTTCACTTTTCTCTGAAGGTTGGAGAAATAAAGGCATACTGACAACTCTGGTGGAAGCTGTGGTCTCAAAGGCTTGCAAGAAGGTCAGAAAGGGTGGAGAAGGATATTTATTTCCACCCATTTGTAATGCTGGTTTCAGCACTGAATTAAAAAATCTCAGAAGAGGTGTTTTCTCCATCCACTATTCCGCTCACACTTCTTTCTGATATTTCTGTTCAGTTCAGGGACTGCCATTTGTTTAATAGCAGAATGTAAGCCAGGTGCTAAAATAGTACCAACAGATTTAAAATTTGATTATATCCATCTTTACATCTTTAATTGTAAGCTAAATGCATAATTCGTAATTGTAATTTTTTTATCTTGGTCAACATAAACTGTCTGTTCTTCACAATCAACCTTGAAAATACACGCATTTCCTTTGAAACTTTTACAGGAAGCTTTGACTTTTTCATTTTCATTTATTTATTTACATCCTCTTTATGCTATAGAATAAGGCCTTAAGACACGAAAAGCATTTAATCTGCACAACTGGAGTTATTGGTTTAGCATCCAAAAAGAATTCATCATCAGATCTATATCCTGCCCTGTTAAATATGGTCTCAGCACTCACAGCAGTTCTGCTCTTATGATCCTCTGCCATCCTTTCTGACTTACTGGGGGATGTTTGTGGGACACTGGTCTATGGATGGATTACCTCATCCCAAGCATTGGGAGCACTATAGCATAAAGTTCATCCATCATAGCAACAACTGAATATGCCAGTGGGAACATAAACACAAATGACCTTCACTAAGACTGGAATGGTCTTCAGGACCCACGAGCATTGTTAACTGTCATGGCATTTATGGATGCTTTGATGTACCAAAAAGCATGATAGCTACATTCCCAATTATGAGTTTAGAAGGCTAATTTATTAAAACCATGTTTGACAATAATGCAACTCATTTGAGGCCTCATTTAGGAGCCCTGGCGTTATATTAGACATAAAGGACACTGCATGGGATTATTCCACACTCCAACCAAGTAACATATATATATATATATATATATATATATATATATATAATTTAAAGAGCTAGTTCTCTACAATCATATTTCAGACATTTGAGCTGCTCAGAGATTTTCATGGCAGCTTCATGAAGCAGTAAGGAAGGCTTTCCTGCAGTCCAATGCCCAGAGTTTGCTGCCATGACTTCCAGTAGGCTGTTTGAACGGGATGGGAATGCAGTTGCCCACTTAGATTATTTTAAAACCGTCACAAAACTGTAGCCTGAGGAGCCTAGTGATAGCAATGCTCAAGTACTTTGCTATGTATTTGGTCTCATTAGAATTGGTTTCTTCAGTCTTTTCTCTCTTCCTGCCTTTTCTTTCCCAGAAGCCCTTAAGTAGGATGTCAAAACAAACAGTACTCAAGTGGGAGACAAACATTTGCTTGCATGATGTTAAAGTGAGTTTCAGATGAGGCGAAACTGTCCTACAATGCCCCAGAATGCATCTCAGTTCACACATAAAAATGAAACTGCGACCTAAATCTACAGAGGGCTGCTAAATCACTTCCATATTGCTGCTGATATTATCATTTCTAAGAAAGCTCCACAAAGACCTTCAGACAAGTATGAGGAATGTAAGCTGAGATATAAACCTTAGGTTATTTGTGCAGAATGCCAGGGTCATGCTGAAGTGTTTTCCTATTTTTTCTGTTCTTCATGTTCTGTGAAAAATCAATATTCCTCTCAGACATGTTATATGGTACACTGAGTTGCATAGCAGTAGCTTTGCACTGCATGTACCTTACTCTCTTTGAAACTGCTGGAGACTTGGATAGAATCCAAAATAATGACAGGTTCTGCTAAAAAGTCTGAATCAGAAACTTCAAACCAGACCTGCTTCATTCAGTTGAAAATAGTGGACTTAGTCCCTCTTTTTTTAACTTTTTTTTTTTTCTTTCAGGTCTAGGATCAGTCCTTGAGGAGGACAACAAATTAGTTCGATTGAGCCATCGTGTTCTGACCAGGCAACAGCAAGTGAGCTGATTGCTGCAGTGGAACCGGGGAACATCTGAGAGATCACACTGACCTTGTAAAGTCTAAGTGACCCACACCACTGAAAAAGAGAGTGGCTCTTATCGAGACCAAGAGTAGCCTTGCCATAACAGCAAGACAAGACAGAAAATAAAATATTTCCACATGCAAATTGGCAGCAGTCTGTACTGCCTCGAACATAAAGGATCCGCGACCAAGATGACATTTCTATTGTGCGTTCAACAGCTGCAGTACAGTCACCAAGTCCCACTGAAGGGATGTAGTTTCCACATTATATGTCCAAACAGTTTAGAAAACTTCATCTTTCCTTCCTTAGTATTTATTCTGTTTGCCTTGGTTGCCTTGCAATACATGACCAGAAAAAAAACTTTAGAGAGAAAGCAGATTTTGAAACATTTTTACCTTCCATTTAAGGGTACACACACAAACATACAAAAAGGATATGAAAATTTTCACAAACTGAAAATCTCCCAAAAACTAGATCAAATTTTGCCTAATTTTATACTTTGTGTTCCCCTTCACCAGGTACGATTACTTCTGCAAATGAAATTTTAAAACAAAACAGCAAAGCAAAGCAAAAAGTGCTTCAGAGTGTACGAAAATCTTTGGTTGTTCAGTGTGTCAAAATCAAGCTTTGGATGATTTCCACATCAGCATATTGCAGGAACTGGCAAGTGAAATTGAAGGCAAAGTGCCTCAAGGACAGCTGTAATTTTGCCACAAAAATGGCACTTTTCTCCTGAAAGTCACAGTGAAGTGAATATTTCCTGAGAGGTCAATCAGAGAACATCTGTGAGTGCTGATGTGGTGCCATTGTTAGAAAAGCTGATGCAAACCTACTGGATTGTTCTTCAGTAAAACATGCATGAGGATCTGCAGAGTTGTTCTCTACCAGCTGGTTCCCTGGAAAAGGACTCAGTGGCATAAGTAGATAAAATTCCAGAGTTACACAGCAAAATTTATCAAATTAATTTTCAAATAGATTATGTGTTGACCTCAGCTCTTTCCTGGAGCAGGTTAAATTTTAACAAAATCAGTATTTTCCAATAGACAAATATCCTCAAATCCCTGCTCAACTCTCATAGAAACTTTCAGTGCTACTGGCCTTTGGAGCTATATTCGTTTGCTTTAGCCAGGCATTGCGCCATGTCTTCATCAACTCAGTCTCAGTTGGTTCATCTTGCATATTACATGTTACAAGTGAACCTGAAGAACAAGAAATGGATCTAAAAGAGGATAGTAACTTATTAAAAAGCCCCTTATAAAAAAGGGACATCAGCTGATCTGAAGGCAAAACAGTTTTATTGCAGTCCCCTCAGCAGTGAAATACAAACGACTACAGCATGTCTTACCATGAAAATTAAGCTCTGACCTTCTGTTCCAGCATCCAGCATTTAATACATTAAAATAAATTTTAATCTTCTAGTCAGGTTGGCACTGGAGTATTACTCTGACTGGTGTACTACCCTGACTGAGGACACAGGAGGTGTTCTCTAATGCCTTGGTACACAACTACAGGCCGACAGCACTGACATTTAATTTGCTGTGTAACCCATTCCCCATGATCAATTATTCAGAATTTTGGCTACCATTTGGAGAGGAAATTTATACCTTTTGTCTTTTTGCCTGCCCACCCACAACTGACAGACTGGGTAATTTCAACAAAAATTATTTTTTTGTCACTGCTGAAATTGTGGTGAAGGGAAAATACATTACATTGGTTTGATTGGGAAGAGTCCTGGTCTTCATCTTTCTTAATACTGATTTCCTCTTCAGTCTCTGGAGATGTCATTTACATTTGGGAACAGAATAAACTCTTGTCAATGTCTTTTGCCATGTGAAAAAGCTGTCCAAATTTGATCGAGATATAAGGCCGGAAAAAAGCAATTTACATACCACGTGTTCTCTAGAAACTTCATATTCTGCTACCCTAATCTTCAAACATTTCGTCTAGAGAGTAATGCTGTAGTTTAGTCTCAGAGCTCTGCTCTCCAAGTCAGGGCATGCTGAAACCTAATGTACTGACAATTCTGTGGAGCTTCCTTTTAAAAAAAAAGTTACAAAAGACAGTGAACATTTACTTTAATAACACAGGTTTTGTATGAACTAGAAATTGGCAGCAGTTAATTTAGTAGGGGAAGCTGTTTATAAAATGTAAGTATTCTTGATCATACCATGTATTTTGCAGTTTTGGAAATTAGCAAGAGAAGACTCTCAAGGAAAAAAAAAACAACAGGTAAGAGTGGTCTGAAACAGTGCATTGCAATAACAAATGAAATGACATGTACTACAGGAGGAGTTCACGAGGAATGGTAACACGTTCTGTGACCCATAGTCATGGAACTGGTATGTCTACCCAGAAAAATTAAGGAAATGTTAATTTTGGAGATGTTAAGATGAACACAAAAAAATAGGGAACCAGGAGCTTTAACAGATCTGGTCTAACACATTAAAGATTCCAACTTCATTTGTCCTCCCTTTTGGGATTGGCAGAATTTTATAATTGCAGTTTCTGTATACATCTGTTTGCTTGGCTTATCTAATAATTGTGCTCGAGAAAGGCTATAAGACTTTGTAGGCGTAATACTTGTGTGATATCTTTTGCTCTGGAAATGGATCTTAAATAAATCACCCTCATCAAATTGAATTCAAGTGAATTCCTTCAACGGCTGGGAGTGCTAACCAGATGTGTTCATACATCATTTTAGGAAAACAGCAAAGGCATGAGGAGAAAAAAAGAGATCAGAGACCAATTTGAAGGGAACAAAATGAAGTGCATGCACATAATGGAGAAGATATCTCCCCAGACATCCAAAAGTTCTTCAAGATTTCCACATCTTTGTTCATAGGCTGAAAAATATCAGCTGTGAAACAACCATGGGAGGGAAGGTTTTACTGGCTGACTTCTACAAAAAACTTACTAGGAGTTAAAGAACAAACCATTTAATTCTACAGAAAGGTTGAGAAAAACATAAGAACACTCAAAAAGTGGTGGTGGGCAGTGGGGGAGGGAGGGGGAAGAAAGATAGGTAGCAGGAATAACAAAGCACTGCTTTGGAACAGGTAAGAAGAGTTTTCTCCAAAGCCCAGCTGGAGAAAAAAACTAGCAAAGAACACCTAGAGCAGTAATAAGGGATGCAACAGGTATGATAGTTTCAAAAGAACTTCTGGGAAAAGTTAGGTCTGCTGCTGAATGGAGAGATGGTGTAGTGATGGATGATACAGGGAAGGCGAAAATGTTCCCTGCCTTTCTTGCCTTGGCAAAGCTTGCTTCAGTGCTTAAGTATGCACCAGCACAGCTGAGAGAGAGCCAGACATAGTGTGTGAGGAAGAGGTGTGTCACGCTGAGCTGCACTGGCTAATCACAGTGTGGATGGCTCAGTTTGGTGACCCCAAATGGGTGACATTATTTTTGTCTGTGGTCATTAGTTCTCTAGGCAATTTTGCGTACAAGAACAGGAAAGGTGGAAAGAGAAAAGGATGAAGCAACCCACAAGCATTATGTATATTGGGCAGTTCAAATGTTATTCCTGTATGTGGCACAGTACATACAGAGATGGCCCATTTCATTACATACAGGGATGTGCCCACCCTGAGGGCATGGGGTAGCATGCTGCAGTGATGGGTGCATGAAGAAATGCTTGTCTCTTCCTTTCTCCCTCGTCCTTCATGCTCACAACTCCCTCCTCCCCAAAATTAATGTTTGAATTGAAAGTTCAAAAGGTGTCAGGGCTAACAAGGATTACTCATGCAAATCAAAGGCAACCGAAACACCTGTCTGCCCAGTCATAATGTCTGCATTAATAAAAAAGCCAGTCAAAACTCAGTGTTTAAGTCATTAGTTATGAAAGCTCTTCATGTTTTCTGTGCTTGGAGAGCAGTATAATACTCTTAATCACAATGATGGAAAAAAGTCTATTCAGAAACCCACAATTTCGTTTCAGTGTGGCATCTGCAGTGACTAAGCTGGCAGTATCTTTCCTAAAGATACAACACAGCAGTTCTGCTCCTTCACCTTAAAAGACTCACAAATAAAACCTCCTGTGTACCCATTCACACCCCAGATGTTATTTTGGTAGGAAGCTGGTAGGAAAACTGTATCAGATGCTTTCTCTAGAGGAGAGAGGGTGGGAAGATTCTTTCCTGAGAAGTGAAAGCTCTGGGCACAAAGATGAAAATAGTGATTTACTGTTTGGCAGCTGATCATATGAATAGTTTTAGACAGAAGCAAGAAGACTTTCTGACATATAAGTTTCTCAATTTTTCCTTTTGCGAGGGCACTTTCACTACAAGACAAGACAATGTTTAAGTGCCAGCCTAACTTATTGTGGGCTTAAACATAAAGATGGTATTTTTCTCAGTGGACTTCCCCTGAGCCACAAATGTGCCCGTTTTTCCTGTGCTGTTGGTTGTGCATCCTTCCTGTTGTTTGGTTCAAAAACTGTCACCTTTACTCAGCCAGTTTTACCCCAGCCATCATCCTGGTCTGAGTGTTCAGCCAATACATGTCTGTATAGCTCCAAGGCTGTCAGCACAAGGACACAGATTAGGCCCATGTCTATCCCCTGGACAGCTTCATTCTCTACAAACCAAAAGTTTTACCCTTCTTTGCTTGGTTTAAGGAGAGCAAGTTTTGTCCTAAATAATTAGCTTAAAAAAATTGCTAAGCTGGTGTATGTTGGTATTTATGGTTTGCATTCTTGGTTGTTACAACTCTCATAAAATGTTCATAAGTTGTCACTTAAAAAGATACTTTCAAAGACAAGACATATGGCAAGTTAACCAAAGGAACAGTTATATGGATAGATTTGCTAAAAGAACTTTAACTTTATTCCCACTGCTCACAGCAGCTGGCACACAGCTCTTTAACGTGATACACTGCTCACTCCTGAGAGTCTTACCCAGGAAACATCCTGTCCTGAAAGTGCTGCACTTCACTGCAGACAGCAGTAAAAGGTAGACACAGCAAAGGAAATAATGTAGCTTGTGTAATAGAAGGAGTCTAATCAGGGCTGCAGAGACCTCACTGTGAGCTGTTCAGCAGAGTAAAAAATCATGCTTTCCTGACTGAAATTATCACCCATCCTTGGAAGTGGGACTGTAACCACAGCAAGTGGCAGTGGGGCTCATTTGGTGAGTACAAGGGAAATATCAATGATCACAGTAAGAAAACAAAGGACTCAAAGATGTCTCAGCAGCAGAATTTTAGCTCCATGAGGCCAAGAAGCATACATGAACTCTTTGTTGATGACTTCCTATCTCACATCCTGTCATCCAGGGACAAATGCCATTACATTCAAGATCATGGGAATTTTACAAATAATGTGCCTGCAGTGATTTTTCAACTACTGTAATTTATACCAGATGATTACTTTGCTAAAAGATCATATTTCCAAACCTAACTCATCCATTTAAAATTAATAAAGAGATTAATAAAAAAATATTCCGAAAGAGAGCTTTTTTAGAGAAAAACATTTCACAGCCTGCCATGAACACTTCAGATGATCTTTAAATAACGAGCCAACAAAAATACAAATTGATATATATGTTATCCCCAGGAGCACAGAAGTTACATTAACACTAAAAATATTTTATTGTTGTATTTTTTAATAAACTGGAAGGTGTCTGTATATCTACACTGTAACCAAAGACAAGTGTATAAACATCCAAGTGCCAGGAAAGCCTCAGGAAGACTTCTTGCTAACAAGTTGCAACTGCAATAATAGAAACTACTTGCATTGAATCCTTTTCCCTGCTATCCAACTTCCTAACACACAAACAGAGCTAGGGTGAAAGAATTATATTCTAATTTCCTTGGCCAGGTGTGTTCATATACTCAAGTGAAATTCTTGTGCAAATTTATTTATTTTTTACAGCAAAGGAAGGCTCAAAAGGGATTTTGGACAGCACCTCAGTAAGGCTCATTATTTCCTCTCCTCAGCAGCAACCTCATCTTGCTGGAGAATAGCAAAAGTAACAGACTTTAAAAGGATGGGAAGAGGTGTGTAGCTGGGCCTGGGGTGGGGAAAGATGCCTCTAATCTTGTCTGGGCACACAACAAAAACCCCACTGAGAAGGCAACTCAGACAGAGAGTACAGACAGTCTAAATTTGGAAAATCTCTCACTCTGAGGTGGAAGATTATTCCAAATTCCAGTGATAAAGGGCACCAGAAGAAGAGCCTGGAGGATCATTTGCAGAGGACAGGCAGCATAGCCACAACCAGAGCATCCAAGGGAGGTTAGAAACGTTTCTGTCAGAGACATGCAAGATCGCTGCTGAACTGTCATGTAGCCAAACCCTCTCCCAAATGCAACTTCACTGGCCCTGTGTCAAGTGAGTTGGAGAAGGATCAAAATTCACTGCAAGAATTCACAAGAGAAAAAAATCCCAAATCTAGAAGGAGTTTAAAAAGAGTCTAGGTTAAGTCATAATTTTTTCCTAACAGCTAAGTTACCCTAAACAGAAACTAACTCAAATTTCAGAGTTATTCATCATCCAGTGACAGCCTGTGAGCTGAGTTGCAAAAAAATAGAAAGAAACAATTTTTTTTAATATATAATTGGTCAAACCATCTGTAAACATCTCTGAAATGAGATCTTGAATGTAAAGATTCTGAGGCTGCCTCAAAAGTCCAGTGAAAATAACCTCATGGAATTTTTATTTAAAATCATCCAAAACTTCTTTTTTTTTTTTTTTTCTTTTTAAGCTGCAATATTTGGAACCAGATGAAACATAAATTCTGCTTTCCAGGGTTGTGGAAGATAAATATTTTTTACAAATGAAATAGATGCAGGAAATAACCCAAAAGACAAATAAAACACAATGTCTTTCTATTTTGTAAAAAAAACTCCAAAAATCAAATAACCTCACAATTTTCAAGTTCAACTCATGATTACTGAGCGCTTATGTTTGGTGACAGTACTTCAAAAACTTCATTAACCAATTAAATGAACCAGCCAGCCCTCTTCTGAGACTGGATATTTTGGAAACAAAATGAAATCTGTGGTTCAAACAGAGAAGACACTTGCACTTGTACCCAAGTGTTGTGCTGCAGTCTAATAACAAAGTCTGCTTTCTCTTTGCAGCAGCTGAAACCTATCGAATTTAACTTTGAAATACTTTGCTCACAGAGGCATATGTACATTTTTCTTAAACTACTGCTGTTGAGAGTCAAATATTGAATGTATTTCAACATTTGCATCTCAGGTCAAATAGCCAGCTATTTGCATTTAAATGGATTACCAGCATACATTTCTTATTCTTGTTATTCTCTGTGCTTTTCATGGAGCTGTTTGATATGAACAATTCTACTGATCCAGACAGGCTTTTAGTAATCAGGGCAGGAGACAGGTTAATATACTTAAAATTAGACTTAATGCTATTCCCATGTATACTATCGCACTGACATCCTTATATGGAGCATCTTTTCCTGGCTCATTCAACTCCATTCATGCAGGGGGGAGGCTCGAGAGGCAGGCTGATGCAGCAGCCTGGTATGAGAGAGAGATACCCGGTAACAGTGGAGTGTGGGTTATTGGGATACTGTGCTTCCCTGCAGTTAGCTCCCATCTAGCATTGCTCCTGCCTTTGAACCCGGACAAATCACATTGTGATGACCCTGCGCAGCCACTGCTGCCAGAACGACACACAGCTGCTCTGCAGAGATGCAACTGATTCCCCGTTGAGTGTTACATGCCTTAACTGGGTTGTTGCAGGAGCACAACAGAAAAGGTTGAGATAGGCCTTATGGAAGCTGATGCTGAACTGCTCCATTTTTATCCAGCCTGCTGGAAGCATCACACACTGTCCTTGCACAAATCCACACAATAATCTGTCAATCCAATGTTTTTAATTCAGTTGCAGAGAGAAGATCTATGTTAGATGTTAGCAGGGAAAAAATCAACCCTAACTTTCGTTTACTTATGGGTAACTTCTGTAATAAATCACCTTGAGAGGCTGGGTTCTCTCCACCATAAAAGCTCCATAGCAGCAGAGAAAGAGCTTTCTGAAATGGGAGCAGCAGTAAGGGAAGTTCATAAGGAGGCTGTGATGGAGCCAAGAGGGTTTCTCAGGGTCTGTCCAGCCTTAAATTCTAATGTTTAATGAAATCTGGTAGAAAATTCAAACATTTTGCTGGTTGCTTGTTGGCTCCTCAACTAGCAAAGAGCTGCTCCTCGGCTGCCCTGTGCTCTTGCTGAGGCTCTTGCTGGCAACAAACAGCCAGCCAACAATGTGGCAAGTCCTACCCAGTGCCTGATTTTACTTGTCTCGCTGGTACAACCACAGGGAAGAGGAA
>JAWWES010000169.1:27063983-27080106 GCA_035583135.1 Lophotriccus pileatus
TAAAAATCATGCACTTTGGTGCATGTCACCAGGCAGCTTTCACCCTTCCACAGATAAAGCAGGGAGAAAGGGAGAAACCTTCCCTAAATGATGTTTGTTTCTTTTTTATATTGAAGGTTGTTTGGAAATCCCACTGTTGAGTGAAGAAATCCAAATTCATTGAAATCATTTGAGGTAGCAAAAGAGATAGGAAGTTCAAATACCCTCTGTTAGGAATGTCCAGCCTTCATTTCTACAGGGACTTCACAGCAAATAAAAAATAATTAGAGAAAAGGAATAAAAATAAAATTTGTTTGTTAAATAAGAAGGGATGTATCTCTGTGAGGGATTCTTCTGGACTCTGGAAGAAGTCTAATTTCTTTCCTATTGATGAGGTAGCAGGCTTTATGGACTTAGATTATGCAAATAAAAATATTATTTTTTTTAATTTATCCAGTCCTTTCAGGCATTTTACAGCTGTGTATTACAGCTCTCAGTAAAGTTATTCTTAATTTACCCTAGTAACTGTGGGAGGAGGATTGAGGCTTGCAGAAAGCCAAGGTAAGTAGAGTCCAGATGTGATCTATGCAAAAGCAGCAGTGACAAAAGCTGAGATGTGTGAATAAAAGTGCCAGGTTCTGTGAGTTTATTGCTTACCAAATCAGATATTCACTGTCAAAAGTTCAGAAACTGACAATAAGCTTAACTGTTGCATCTTTAAACTTATTTATAACTTACGAAGAGAGTCTAGTGTCTCGGTTTTGTCTCTTGGATAAAGTTTGCAGCCAGCAGGAGATAATAAAATCTAGGATGAGCTCATATTGCCGAGAGAAAAATCAAGACCTGCATGTGTTGGTGGCTGTCAGGTGAGATATTTTATACCTCATTAGTGTCTCAGCAGTTATTGCTTTTTCTTCTTTATGAATAGATCATGTGATAGCATGCCTCGCTCTCACACTCCTCACCAATTTGTCACAGCAAACCTGGCTGTAACAGAAATAAGGTATTTCTTGCCCAACTAATTTTCCCTTCAAAATTTGCTTCTGATGAGCTATGCTACCCAAACCAGTTTAGTTGTTGTGCACACCTTTCACCCTCATATCCAGGTGTTGGAAACTGTTCCCCTTCGACCTCCTCAGCATTGGCAAATGTGCTCCTGCACCAGCATGGCATGGGAGGGCTCTAGCTGACCTTTCCTAGAAAGCTCTCAAAGTTCAAAGCACTGCAGTTCTGTGTATCATCCCCAGTCAAAACTATAGTTTTCAGAGCAGAAAAACCACTGCTGAGCAGTATTTTCAATTAGCACACTGAAGATTATTCAGGATAGTGGGTCAGTGTCTCCCTAGCAGAGAATGCACTCCTGGTGGAAGTTGGCCATATGTTCTTCCCTCAGATCTGAGCTGGAATGACCTTTAGTAAGACTCTGGCCAGACAACAGTTGCATTCTTTTTTTTTTTTTCTTTCTTTTTTCTTTTTTAGTTTTGTGCTGAGATAATTCACACCATGTCCAAACTGTGCAGAAGATGCTCCAGTGCTCTCATATAGTTCAAGGGGGGAGATGAAAAGGAGAAGTAATATACATTAATTTGACCAAGAGACAAAGCAAAATGGAGTAGGATTCTACAGACAAATAGTTGGGAAGAAAATCACGTAAATACACCTAGTCCCTATTTCCAGAACTGCTAATACACTCTACAATAATTACTCATTATTTTAAATCCATAATGAGCCCGCCTGAGGCAAATGGAGACCACTAAAGTTATTTTTGGGAAATCGACTATTTCTTTCACTCCGTGTTACTGCTTGCAGGAAAAATCTATTCAGTTAAAGAACCACAACTAAATATTGTTTTCCTTTTTTCAAAAATACACACTTATTATTACTGTATTGAGCGGAGGGCATGAAGTTGTGTGAGCTTTAATTAATCCACTGAAGCATCAGTTTATATTCCACTGCAAACACTGCCATCTGCTACCAGTCCATGCATCGATAATTAATGTCGGCTACAAGTTTGCTTCCCCGACATTATCTGATTAGGCAATTAGCCTATGGAACAATACCCAGTCTGATGTATTATTGTTCTATTAAGTGTGATCTGTTTGAGAACTAAAGAATGAGCTAATACTGTTCAATTCCTGTGACTCATACCTCAATCGACACCCATCCAGAGAATGACAAAACAATTCAGAAAGGAAGGGAAGGGGAATGACAACAACTTCAAACCACATGAAAGTCATGTCAGTAAAATTAGGCATAAGTACTGTTTATTTCAGAATAACCTGTGAACAAATATCAATATAAGCAGGACAATCTATAATCATTTATCTCCAGAGAAGACATGAATCAACACCAGTGATGATCTACTTATGACATAGGTCCCTTCAGAGAAGTATGATGAAACACAGTTTGTCATCAAAACTCAGGAATTTAATAAAATCAATGAAAGGTGTAATCAGGAAGAGGCATAACAAGGCAGCACAAAGGCTTTATTCACTAGTGTAAAAAGAAGCTGCTTCCAAGATTATACCTGAATTAAGCTTGTGAGGGAAAGAAGTAATGAAGATTCAGCAAAGAAGAACTGAAATATCTCAGCACTATCCTATAGTGTGGCTGTAGAGCAAAGTCTATCACTATTTGGCTGAGTGAAGTGGTCTTTACTTTACCCAGAACATTGAATCCATGCCTTCTTCCACCAGAGAAGTTTCCCAGAATTTATGCCATGTAATGTCCAAAACTTTGAATAGCGGTGTAGTTTTTTTTCCTAGAAAGTCCCAATCCCTTGATCCATTCCATTATTCCCAATCAGAACAAAATCCTATAGTAGGATTTCTTCAGAAAGGAACTCCAGGCTGTGGGAAAACACACATATTGAGAAAATCTCTTCTGGAATTTATAAAAAGGATACTGTTGAAAGGCAATATCCTACTATTGTAATCATATTGCAGTGGTAAAAAAGCAACTGAAATATTATTTTTCTATTTCAAATTAACAATCACAGTTGCCAATGACTGAAATTTGCCATCCTGCATCAAGCATTTTCTCTTTTATGTTGTTATGAGTTTGACACTTGGGACGCTCACATTTTCTTTCTAGGGTCTCTATCTTATATCTCCAAATATGAAATCTCACTCCTTACTTTGAAGAGACAAGACAGGTTGTTCAAACCTCTGAATGAGGTGCCTGTAACCTTTCACGGATTGTCAGGTGGTTTCACCCTAAATCTTTACTTAAATTGGATTGCTGTAGTGAGATGGTGTGAAATGCTCCCCAGTGCTCAAATATGAAGGAGATGCTTTGACAAGCAATTTCATCACAGCAAGAGGAGATTGTCAGAAGACGCTGTGGTTGATATTAAATAGCAGCTATCACTAATGACCATAAAAGCAAGGTAGATTTTTCAATATGTATGCTTTCCTGCTGTGTGATATCAGGAAGAGTGCTTGCACTGACACGGTTACTAATGTAAAAACAGGAGCAAAATAAGAGTGAAAAGGCTCCATGGTAAACTGAAGGTTGGAATGAAAGCCTGAAATTCAGAGGTGGGTGGGAACTTCGGATATTGTTTTATTTGTCTTGCAGTATCAATGACTAAACTAAAAAAAACACAACAAACCAAACCAACAGAATCACTGAACTACAATTATAATTCCATGTTTCCTCTTATGTCTATTGTTTCCCTGTTATCTTGTCACTTGGGCCCTTCAAATCACTTCAGGCTCTGTCCTTTGACTCGACACAGAAACGCATGTAGAATTTAGGATATCTGAATAGAGATCATATGATGATAGTAGGTATATTATTAGTTATGACCACTGTTATCTTTCTTACCATAGTTCCTAAGGCTCTGTCTGGGACCAGGGTCCTAGGCATTGGACAAAGAACAAGAAGTGATCCCTCCAAAACTTGTACTTTAAAGAAGAATATAATGTTATGCAAATATGGTCTGGGGTTACTTTGGTGATATCACTACTAGTATTTTATTCTGACACTACAAGCATTTTTTGATAAGAAAGGTTGCAAAGAAAGGCAGGACAACTACAAACAGAGCAGCTCTCTCTGTACCTACTTCCCTTGTAATTAAGATGTTGAGTTAGTGGGAGGGAAAAACATAACACTTGAGAATATTTATTAATTATTTTTCAGCTTCAGTGCGCAAGGTTAAATGCAGCCTCAGGCAGCTTTCACTGATGTGACTCACATCTCCACAATGTCAGAGCTTTCAGTGGCACTGATGGGGCCCATATTTTGCAAAGAACAAACCATCCTCTGGTGTGTTAATTAAGCACGTCCTGCAGTGCAGGCAATGCAAAACTATAAGAAGTTTTGCATGGTGATTTTCATACCTATCAAACATATGTCCTGACAACTGCTGAGCATGAAATCTCTAATTATTCCACAGAATGTGGACAGCATGGATAAGAAACACGTTTCCCCATGGTAACTGTGTCTTTGGTGGGCTTGGTCCTGATGGTGAGTCGGCACGGGCCCCTTCCCCACAAAGAGGGTCAGCAGATGAGCTGCTTGTTTCCAACCACAGCATTATTTTCTATTAATTTTCCCATGAATTCAAATGTGATTTTAGGACATTGGAAAATATTCTAATGGAGATATTTGCAGAAATAAAGAATTACTTTATACTTTTTTTGAATTGTGGCTGTTATCTTACTGTATTTTCTTACCACATTAATTCTTTGGTTTTTTTCTTGGTGCAGCCCCTCCCAAAACAAATAAACTCAATCTCCCACAAATCACAAACCAATCCAGCTATTCCAGCTGCTGCATGACCTCAAGTTCCTGTTCACGAGATTCATGGATCCTTTCGTCTTTCTGGAGGGCAAAACCATCAACAACAACAAAAAAATTCTTGCCAAATGTTCCACTGACTGACTTTCACAAGCTGATCAGGCTAAAAATCAGAGTACTACAGAGTACTACAAAGAGTGAAAAGACAGATCTAGAAATTGTGTTCCAAACAATATCTCAGTAGTTGATTTACTAAAGAGATGAAATTCCTTTCAGAAGCAATATCATTTTAGCAATTTTTTAAAGAAAAAGAACATATACTGGAGCTTATGCTCTCCCTGTAGTCTTCCTTTCTTTTAGAGTTCTGAAAAGGATACCATTTCTGATATTTTATAAAAATTTCAATTTAGACTTTTTCTATTTTCTATAATATTTTACACTAAATGATAAAGCTCCCTTACTCTTCCTCACAGTGTGAAATATGACACCATTGAAGAAGTTTGTGAATTAGACTGCCAATCACAGGGGTCCATTTTTGCCTTTTTGTTGTGTTACATTTCAGAAGTTTGACAAGTTGCAGAAAGGGGAAAAAAAGGAAAGCAAGCGAGTAAAGCTAAATTCAAATCCAAACTTTTATGGCTTGTATGAATATTTATTAAACAGCACTTCCCCTGACATGCTGAAGCTCTTAAACACTGGTATTGTGAAGGAAAAGGACAACATAGCCTGATACTCCAGGAAGACCTCTCTGATATGTCAGGTAGTTTAGTTGGCAGCTTAAAGGGTTCAATTTAATGAGGCAAAACCAAGCAAGTTTTGGGATCAGCAACGCAGACTGCTGCTGGCATGGACAGCTAAATGCAACTTCATCACACTTCTGTGAGCATTTCAATGTTCATTTTGGTGCCCCAAGCTGATGTGCTTCCACCTTCAACCACCTATTACTGAACCCAAACAAAACGAGAACAACATTTTTCCACCTACGTTCCCAAACATAAATTGCCTAAAATAGCAAGATCTTCTTCCTCACACACTTGTTTCCCACCTAATTCCCTGATCACCTGAATGCTTGGCATGAACTCCTGTGAAAAGGGTGTAATGTGGTCTCAACATTCTGTTCAGATTCTGGGTTAGCTGCGTTTTTGGTCTCCCTCACACGTTTCTCAGCAGCTCCCTCAAGTGGTCGAAGATCAGAATGTGTTGTTTCAAGCCAAGGCAAAGCCACCCACAGGTACCACGCAGGTCTCATTTACCCTTAGATCTGCTTCTCATCACCTTCAGTTGGTTAGGACCACTGCAAACACATTCTGAGATGTTCTTAAGGGAAAGTCAGGGTGGGGGAACAATTGCAGGAGAGAAGTACAGAAAAAGAAGGAATGGAAGGAGCGAGAGATTTGCTAAAGTTCAAAGGCCTTTTTTTTCCCGGAGTGCAAGCTTTTTGGAGGGATTTATTTTGGGATGTTCGCTAGCCTTCATAGTAAACCTTGTTTTCCAAGCTAACATTTCCTTAGCAAAATGCTAGGATAAATGCAGTTAAGGTTCCAAACAGACAAGGTAGTTGCTGTATGTCTGAGATATTCATGAAGCCACTGCTCAGGGACGGTTCTTCTTAGAGTGAAATTTCTAATGTCCCCCTGTGAGGTACAGTAGGTATCTGGCACTTCATATGTCTTGTCGTTGGAAAAAAGCCAATCTTTTCTGTTTCCTTGCATGTCTCCTTAGGTTCTAACTCACCTGGAGCACAAGCATTTGCTTCTAACCCCACCTCCTACATAGACCTTTTGTGAGATGTTGGGGAAAGTTACTGCAGTCCTCAATAATCTTTTTCTGCTCTGTTTTCAAATTCACTGTGCACTTGCTCTGCCAGCCTTGGCTCCTGAAAGGATCCAATAAATAATAACTAACCTGCAGTTCAAACAAAAGAATTTTACAGAATTATTTAGGGAGGGAAAAGATTGACATTTCAGAGCCCTGGGAAATATGAGCATTGTTCTTAAAAAACAAAAGTAGGAAAATTCTCTGCACGTGATAATTATCATTGCCTCGTTAAAAAGTCAAAGAAACTGTGACAGTTTTTACAAATTGGAGGTGTGGTTTCTCTAACACTAAGAAGCATAAATTCCCTTTTAGTTCTGCATTTACTTTTTTTAATATCTTAAATGGAATTATCTCTCCTTATGGACTGTTTTCAAACAATCTAATTCCTACAAATGTTTTTTTAATTTTCCTGAAAAGGCATGGGACAAAGCAAAGCTCTATGTAGTCACAGGTAGATTGCCTCTGGTTTCTAAGCTAACTGATTGACTCTGAATCTGCAGTTTGTGGTTTTCCCTGTCTCATAAAGTCTGAACATCTTCTAACAGAGGTGCACCCCCAGCCCCCTGAGAGCAGATTTACTCTACTAACAGTTAGCTTTTTTCAGCTGTGGTATGTGGATTCCTTTGCCCACAGGCTGAAACCCACTGTTATGTGCTCTCTGGCATAAACACATCTCTGTTCTGAGAAAAATAGTTCCCAGTTTTGCATCTTTGAAAAATACATCCGGATCTACCTCTTGAAATATGAATTAATTCTATTTTCAAGCCTTGGAGCCTGATCGTGGCAGCATAAACAAGTTACGTCAGTGGAGCCAGCAGATCTCCATGGGTGTGAAACCATATATAAATTAATACCTTTGTTCCCACAGCCTTCACTGTCAAATCTATTCTCAATGCAATCAGAATTTAGGCTACATTAGTAACTTCAGACCATGACATTGTTCCACACCCACTAATCAAATACTGAATCTAATTAGCAATTTTTTGTGCAATGTGAAACGCAAACACAGTGTTGGATTTTCTCAGCAATTACACCTTTAGACCTCATCTACCTGCTAGTTTTCTCCTTTTAATATTGCATATTTGTTTCTCCACTTCCTGCAACAATATTTACATCTCTATATTTTTTGTAAATAGATACGATTTTCTCATCCACTACAGGACTGAAGTATTCATTTTTGAAAAGCATTGCCTCTGCTATGTATGATTCTCACCAAAGGGAGAAACAGAACACCATTTTTTTTGTTCTCTCACTTATGGCCCACATCCAACAAAGCACTTAGCCATATGTTTGCTTTTCCCCCTGGACTAGGGATTTAGCTACTGGATAGCATGAATCTATGCACCAGGAAAAGGAATGTCATCCATTACTACTTGAAGAGAATCAATGCTAGATTCCTAAATACCTGATTTAGGTAACTGGAATGTGACAATTACTTGATTATCCCATGGAAATCTGGAGGCTAATGGGCTCAGGGACGCTGTTCCTAACGGAGATGCATAACAGGCAGCAGGATAAACTCAACGGACACGACATCACAGAAAATTGCTTCATCTATGGCACTCCTTATGTTTCCTGATGATCACATTTTAGAAATGAAAGCACTTGATGAAAACCACTGGACTATAATTTGGT
Source organism: Lophotriccus pileatus (assembly GCA_035583135.1). Taxonomy (NCBI): domain Eukaryota; kingdom Metazoa; phylum Chordata; class Aves; order Passeriformes; family Tyrannidae; genus Lophotriccus; species Lophotriccus pileatus. The sequence continues at coordinate 27,072,159 of JAWWES010000169.1, forward strand.
GCCTTCAACATCTAGTTTCCTACCGTCATGGTATGAGCTGCTCTTTATACCCCTTTAAAAGGGTAAACATGACAAGATAATGGATTCATTTTGGCAGCAGCTATACACTTTGGGTTCTTTTTATTATTTCTACTTTGCTATCTCACATTGATAAGTCCAAGGGCTCTCTTCAGTTGCTAATCTATGAATGGCTAATGGTTAGACTCTCATGTTCTGAGATTATTGTCAAAAAATAACAGAGAAATTGCTCACTAGACAAACAAGCATTGGTCATAAATTTTGGGGAATTTTTTGTGCAAAGTTTAGCTTTACTCTTTAAAAATGCTTTTAAACATGCTCTCTAGGAATGCTTTCCTACTTTGCTTGTCAGATTATCTCAATGTTTATCTGAAACTAGATAATTTTGCACACTCTTGAAGCTGGGGGTCTGAATTTATATTGAAGTCTAGACCCAATCCTTGTCAGTACCTCAGATCCCTTTCCTAGGTGAGCTAAAAGCATTGCTCTTCTGTCTTGGCAATTTAAATGCATCACTGAACAATCATGTTTCTAGTCCACTTGCACAGATTTGTGTTTACTGCACATGGTCACGTGTCTAAAGTATGAAACATGGAACCAACAAAATGCTGAGGATCTACCTGGTAGTTTCCTTGACCCTGAAATTAAAGGCTTTTGGTTTTTGGGTTTTTTTTGGTTTTTTTTTTTTTGGCAGTATAAACTCTCCTCTGAAGTCTCCTCTGAAGTCTCCTCTGTGTCAAAGAAAGTAAAAGACAGGAGAAAAGGAGAAAGCACCTTTTAAGGTTCCTGAAGCTGTTAATTGAATCAGAGATTCAGGAAATCTCATTCTCCCTTCTGCTTGCTCTGAAACGGAGAGACAGTGAGCAGATTTCTGTCAGTTGAACAGATGCGCTGTGCACGCAGACATTTTGGTGTTTAATGATAGCTTTGACATTATGATGAGTTTTGTGTGATCTGCTGCTAGGGGTATGAGTAAAGGACTCATTAAATGCTTTCCCTGTAAAAATTTTAAGACATGATTTTAAGCATGAGAAACTCACACAAAATTAGGCTTGTAATGATACCTCACTTTACACATCAAAAGACTGCACTGGCAGTAAGGTTTTAATTGCTAAAAGTTCACATGTCATAGTTATTTGCATTAATTTCCAGCAGGGACAGATCAGTAAAGCTGCTGTATCACCACACCGTGCACACAGTTAAGATTTACGGTATGGTTAAACTTCATATGTCCTTCTATAATATGATTAAAAGGAATAGGCTACTAGATAAAGTTCAGAACTAAGATGAATGCGCCTTTTCAGTCTTCAAGTCTTAGCCTATGTATTTATTTAAACTGTATGAAAAAAACATCTTCAGATCAGTTCTTTAGATGATGCATATTTCTCTAACTCCTTATTTAGGCTGATTTATTTCATATCAGAACATGGCTTTATTTTTCTTACTTATAGTAGAAACCAGTGCTACCTCTTCTTTCATTTGGAGCTATGTAAAAAGATGCAGCTCCATCAATGCAAAGAGATTAACACTTTTGTGCTTCACAGTACAAGCCTCTTTTTATTTCCATAGTGAAGCTGAACAATAATTTCTGCTAAAAAAGTTTTGCCTGTAATTTTCCTCCATCCATTCTTCATGTAGTAGTATAAGGTTATCTCTTAGTTTATGTAGCATAGGCTAATTAAGCAGAGAATGATTTGTACATACAAAAGAGCAGAATACCTTGGTAAATGGCCACTGACACAAAGTTATTTAGAGAAGGAGACAGTGAGGTTTGTTTGCATTCTGACTTTTTACCAGATGGGTAGTGGAGCTTGCTGGAAAGCAGCTTCAAGTGATAGAACAATAAAAGTATTCTTAATCTCAAGCATTGCAACTGCTTTACCTCTCTGACCAGGACTAACAATAGCTTAGTGGAGGGAAAGTTCATTTACAGCTTCTTTTTGGAAAGCCAGGCTCTCCTCTTCAGACCTTGGTCTGCTGTCTGCAGCATCCCTAGGCTGATCAGGCAGGGAAGGCTCAAAAGAAGCTTTTACACTTAAATACTTCTGTTTTTTTAAGTCCTTCTGACAATATGAAGGGTGACTGTACCTTAGAAGGACAGTAGGACGCTGAGAAAGCTCAAAAAGCAGTGCTGTTTATCATAAGAGACAACTGTAAGGTGGACTTGGGCTGGAAAAGAGGAAAAAATGTGATTCCTGAATGAGTTTTAGCAGTTACCAGCAGGACTACCCTGGCATTATGACCTTTACACCTGTGACATGCTGGCACTAAAGTAGGAAGGACAGCATGAGTGTGAAGGTGTTACCCCTACATTTTACACACACGCTTGTAGTACGCTACAAGAGGGATACAACTCATCTGGACTTTTCCAGTCATCCTTGACACACTTCTTAATCCTGCCCAGAAGTTTTATGCATTTGGATTTTAATAATTTGCCTAAGTAGTTCTGTAAGCTGAAATGTCTGGTTTCTCTCTCAAAACCCAAACTCCTCTTCACCTTTCTTAGCCATCCTTTATCTTATCTTCTTAAGGAAACAGACTGTTATTCACCAGGAATGTGTTCAGTGTGCCATTCAGTAGGTATTTTCTCCCTCTCAGCTGGAAAACACACAAACAACTATGATTAAAATAAATCAAAACTCATATAATGCTATTTGTTATCATTGGAGAGGCTCCACATGTTTTGTCCTCCGCATTTAACATGTCGTGTGATAACCAAATTTCTAAGTCCAAGATCCAGTGTTTAAGAGGATTTTCCACTGCTTTTATTTGGAAAATATTTTTGTTAATAGAGCTACAAATTAAATTTCGAAAACTGCAGGAAGGTACTAATAGCCATAGTAAGCTTGTACTCTTTAAATAGGTTTTTCAAATTTCTACAATGCAATATACATTATGTATCACAACCTAAAAAATTGGATTCTTTATGTTATTTTTTCATGGCTACCAAACTGCTTGTCACTTGAGAATTAATGAAAAAAATATCATCTGCTCTGATGGTGATAAATGCAAAATACCTGGAAAGTTCTGATATTTTAACTTCACCTGCTTATTTGCTAAATTTTTAAATTCACATATCGGAAAACTCTTTTGGCATTATCTTTAAAACAGAGTATCTTTGAAAAAGTGTACATTTAAGAAAAAAAGTAGAGAGCTCAAATAAAGAGTGACAGAATGAGCAGAGAATTTCTCATTGGCTCACAGTGGTCACTGGAGTAACAGGTGTGAAGCTCTCCTGTATGGCAGGATGTCTCCAGAGACAGGAATGAGCCAGAGAGGGCAAGAGATTAGTTCAGGCCTTGAAATAAAAAGGTTTAAATATTCTCTGCTCAAGTTGTTGTCATTTAGTAATTCCAGATATATTTGTAAACCTCATTGCAAATTCCATCCTAGACTGTATCCCGGTTGTTTACATGAACTGGACATATGAATTGGACAGAGTGGAGAGTAGCAAAGAAAATCAGTTGGTTTGAATCCTGGATGACTGATCTATGGTTGTTAAACTGAATTAGTGATGCAAAAATTATTAGTATTATGCCAGTTTAAGAATTTTTTAAAATAAATATTACTTATTGGTTGCTGAGATACAAAAATTAATTTGGCTAAAAGCTATGTTGCAATCAAGATGACGAAGAACAGCATCTGACCCACAGCTGAAGAAAAGGGATTTTCTTGCTATGAAAATGTATTATTCAATGCCTGAAAGATTTCTTATTCACAATAAAAATTCAAGCTGAATGAAGTTACACAGGTGTAAAGGTCGTAATTTCTGCAAACTAAAAAACTGGGATACAGTCCCTGACCAAAGCGAAGTCTCCTCATATTCAATAATGCTAATATGATGTTAAGGATCAGAAGTTGGTTAAAACTACATGCCTCTGTAATGTTTTCAACTTTTTAATCTACGTATTCCTGTTAGGGGACTAAATTGATCTCCACATAGTACATTCAAATACCAATTAGTAAGTCAATATTTCTAAGTGACCAGAACTGACTCCACATAAATATAGAAGATAAAGGAGAAAACATGTTTAAGTGAATGCATTTTATAACGGGGGGTGGAGGGCAGGGAGGTGGGGGAAAAATAAAAAAAGAGGAAATTAAAGCTGATGTTAAATTTTATTCCATGCAGAGTGACAGCTGTTAGAGCAAGCAGGTAGTATAGAAAAGGTGAAAAGGTTAGAGGAGCCTCATGAATACAAAAAGATTTTAATTACTGCTCATATTGATGCTTTGTGTGACACAGGACTGGACCCTACAAAGCACACCAGAAGGACAGGGCCACCATGTGGGACACTTGCTGATTTCAGCTGTCCTGTGCACTCACAGCATCAGGAACCCATCTGCTTCTGAGAGCATGGCTACTGACAGAGGAATCAAACCCAGAAACAATAAGCCACCCCACCACAGTATTTCTGAGTTTGTAAGATCCTTTACATGGTTAGATGAGCCATGATTATGCTGATCACTGAAAGCCCTCAGTCAGCCTTTGCTAGTCTTTAGTTCATGTTCAGCTCAGCCTTTGCAGCTGAACAAGCTTCTGGAGAAAGCCAAGCAAAGACCAGGAAAATCTGTTCACTCTGACATCTCTCTGCCTGGGCAGCAACCTGTGCTGCCCACCTACACCTGACCAGCTTTGTAGCACACACCATAAAGGTAATTCACTCGTATCAAGACTTGGACTGTGGCTAGGACACATCTTCTGGAAAGGTGCCTAGACCTGTCCTCTCAACCTACTTCATGGTAGCATAATTTCTTTCCTGCCTCTCACAGTAAGCAAAGAGGAAAGCCTGGCATATCTCAGCATGAGGAAATTGGAATCCCCTTGGAATTAGCACAGAGAGAGAGGATTTTTCTCCCAAGAAAGGCACTGCCACTCCAATTCTTTCACCTTGACAGCTGCTCCAACACTGGTGACTGCACCCACAAATCCTACAAGAATCAGTGGGGGGGGAGGGCATGTAAATTTTATCCTGTAGAAAACAGAAAAAACCTGTTCACTGAAATCAGCTATCTTTTTAAAGATTTTTTAAATCTGTCTGCATAACCTAGAAGACTTAATCCCAGTTTTATATTTTCTTCTTAAGCACCTAGATGTTACAGGTTACTTCATAATAAACAGAAACTTTTTCCTTTCTCTTCTTTCACTCTGAGACACAGTAAACAGAAGAGGAAATTTAAGTTAAAAAACTGGAAGTAACAGAAAAATAAGTCCTTTTCCTTTTTGGAAAAAAAACACAAAACTATCACCAGCAGTAAATTTCAAATGTCATCTCAAGTTAGGCACATAGGATTGAGCTATCAATCACAGACAAAATTCTGTTTGCAGCTGCATAAAAAATACATTTCATCAACTTAGAACCACAAACAATCCCACAATTCCCCCAGAAATTTTTCTCTATGTTCTTTACTGGATTTAGTACTATAAAACCGGAGTGTATTTTGGGCAAAGGATATTTTTCTGAATTTACTCCAGAACATCTAGATAGGATGTGTAAAATAATTCTTCTACTCTATTTACTGTAAAGAGCTGCAGCCCAAGAAGGCTGAGAAGGCTGTTGAGGATAGTATCTTAAAGACACAGATGTCCTAGAAAGATGCCAGGGAATTAACAGAATTATTGCAGGTCTAGAAAGCACAACCTTTGAAAAAAGATTAACAAAAAAAAATATTAAGCATAAATAAGGACATGGTAAATCTTGAGGTACATAAAAGGCACTTACAGAACTGTTCTTCTTACAGGATGTAATGGATCTTGGTGCAGCCAGAAAGACTGAGATGAAATAATAGGAAAATTTGATCTAGAACATTGAAGCACTGAAGTTTTTTTCTAAAAAAGCCTTGGCAGACATTTGTCAGGATGGATTAGATAAAGATGATGTAGGGCAAAGAATTGGAGAAATTGATCTCTTAAAATACTGTCCAGTCCTCTTTTCTTTTCATCTGAACTCTTTCCTGTTGAGTCAATCAGATTTGCTCAGCATAAATACTGTAATAGCCCTGTTAAAAGGACTAAATTCTTTAACTGCTAGTTTCTAAAGATTAACTCATTTGAATATCTTTCTGTATTATGTGTAGATTATTCTGTGAAGACACTTTATCATTACTGTGTTATGTGAACACTTGATAGGTGTCAGATTTTAAAATAGAGGGGTTTGGTTAATAATAAAGATGCAACATTTATAATGCAGAAGTGTGAGAGACTGACTATTACAAAGGCATTAGAATCAAAGAAGAAGAGATTTCAATTTATGACAGAAGGCTAGAAGAGCAATCAAAAATAAAAAAAATCTTGGTTTATGACACATGAAGAATAATAAAAGGAAATGTGCCTGGAGCACAGTCTGATTCATATAATTCTACAGCAAATTTCAAGTTAATCTCTTATTAGTTAAGTACTTAGGAAGATGTGTAGAGTTGAGTGTGAGTTCAAGTGTTTGTTGATTGCTGGAAAAAGACAGACCACAGGTAGTAACTGAAGGGATACTCTGCTGACAACAGTACCTGAGGCATCTTTTGAAAGAGACCACTCCAAATCCTTTAATGGGAAAAACCTAATGGACAAGACCTGATGATGTCCCAGCTATGAGAGTAAAATGCAACCACATAACAGGTCAACCATAACCACATATTGTAACTCATTAAAGCAGGAACTGTTCTACCCAGTGCTTTTGTATCTCACTTGTGTGCAGGTTGTTATGAACGGTCCTAATAGGAAACAAAACCAGGTGTGGTGGCAATAACAGGTGAAAAGCAAGCTTGCAACCAAGCAAAAGAGTCTTAGGCCTGAAATCAATCTGCAAGGCCAAGTTCTCAAAAATGATCCAATGACTCGGCTGACTCAGTCTTTGTGCTCTTCTGTTCAGAGACATTAAATACAATTAACTGATGATTGCTGAGTCTTTCAGATTTCTTAGGTAATAGCTGTGCTGAAGCCCAGATTATCCAAATTGTTCTCAAGGAGTCTACTTGCAGAAATGTAAAAAAAAATCACAGCTGGTACCATAAAATGCAAGCTAGATGAACTTATTAAAAGCAAAGCATCCCAATGCTGTCTAGAAAACAGTGGAGAAGGGATTTCCTTCCAGTTTTAATTCTTCTATTTCATTACCTCTTTTATGAATCCATCTACTACTTGTATCCTACTTTGTTAAGAAACAAGTTCAAATGCTTAGAAGCATATCTGCTTGATAATGTTTTAAAATCTCTTTGATCTTGTTTAAAAATCCTTTTATTTTGCCGAAAAATCAGGACTCTAACTAAATATATACACAATACTCAGAAATACTGTATAGTTGCAGCATATTAGGCATTAATACTTCTGAAACAGTGACACAAGAAAAATATCCATGGTGTTCACATTGTTTTCCATGCTATACTATAGAGGTAATAAGCATTTGCTCATTTGCAGTATCAGATGCAATTCACTAATCTAGAAAATTAGATTTCTGAAAGTACAGAGTTTACATTTGCCAAGTACCAAAAATCTATCAGAATCACACCATTCTTTTTAATAAACTTTCTCTGTGTGACAGTGATATAGAAGGAATCAATATGACTTTTTTAAAAAATATCCCTGTTGTCATTCATTTATTAAAATGAGAACCTTAGCCTTAATTAAAATGGAGCTGCAGGGACCCGAAGGAAGCAGATATGTGTAATTCCTACAATTACTTATTTATTATTTTAATTAATTATTTATTACTAAGAAGGTTTTTTTAAAAAGCCTGCAGAATTTTAATTAAAATTACAGTAGATTCTGAGAATGAAAAGCGCACATACAGAACACTTTCATATATCAAACTGAAATCAAAATCATTTCAGTGTGTGTTAATGTGTGTGAAATTCTATTCCTGTAGAAGTGCAAATAAAGTTACACACAGTTAAAGACCAAAACCCCAGCTGCACACGTCAGTTTGGCTGAGCAGTC
>JAWWES010000169.1:27080206-27092898 GCA_035583135.1 Lophotriccus pileatus
CTGTAGAAGTGCAAATAAAGTTACACACAGTTAAAGACCAAAACCCCAGCTGCACACGTCAGTTTGGCTGAGCAGTCAGATACTTCCCTTGGGTAAGGGTCTGCAGGGCTCATGGCAGCCCGGCCTGGTCCTCCTCTACCTCCTAACAGAGGCAGGATGGTAAGGAGATGGAGAGCACAGCTGCAATTCTCCCATGCCCACCATGCACTGTCAGGGAGAAGGACTCAGGTCCGTGGGCCTGGAAATTCCAACAGTAGATATTAAATAGCAACAAAGCATGTGTGATGAGGGTCCATCTACCTCCAGCCACCTCCTGAATCAAGGGGGCACAGAACCTAACCAATGGACTGAAACATCATGCTTGGCATGTTGTATCATCAGGGACACTTTTGGAGCAGATTATGTGTTCAGTGATTAAGTTGCTGCAACACCTTGATTGTCTTTTGGAGGCTGGTGCAAATTTGGCCTCACATCATGCTGAAGTCAACTCTTGTCCCAGTCTGCACTAATTAAGTGTGGTTTGGGCTGTTTCTAAAGTAACCTCCCATCAACAGGTTCTCATTACAGCATGGTCAAACCATGCCAGCAGTGCAGCTCAGGAAAGTTTATTATGCTAGAAGACTAGTTTAGAAATATCCATAAAGATACATTAATTCTGTTTAAAAAGCGAAGCCAGCTGGTGTCCCTGGATATGCACAGATGTGTGATAATTGACTGCACTGCAGACTGTGTACAGATGTGAAGGCACATCGGCCAGCTAAAATCTTATAAAAGCAGCTTCCTTTGGGATTATACTCCTATCAGACCAAGTACCCAGCAGTATTCTGCTGAGTGTTCAGTGGAGAGTAGGGAAAAGTGAAGCCTATATTTCAGTGCATTGTGAACAGCTGTTTCTCTTCTGTTTTAACATTCAGTACAACCGCACTGGGGAAGTTGTTAAAAACCTTCATCTTTTTGTGTTTACTACTTAAAACACACTACTTAAAATACCACAGCACTTCACAGGACTTTCTAGTTCAGTCTTGCTTCAAACTCAAAAGGCCAAAGGTAAGAATATTTACTCAAGATCTGCACAAAAAAAAAAAATCTCTCTGAAAAATTTGCCACGATATCTACAACAGAGATAACTCTAAGGTGAGTCCTACAGCCTTGCCTCTCAGATATCACTAGATACTAATTTAAGGAAGTAGGTTCTCCTTCCCACCCTGGCCCTTATTTACAGTGATTGAATACCAAAGGAAAAAAAATACAGTCACATATTCATATTGCATCTTCTTTAGGCCTAAAAGTCTTTGTAAAAATGAACTGTATGAAATTGGATCTGAATATGCACATATGCAATGACATGAAGGGTTTTCCCATGTTGATGCAAGTGGCATAATGATAAAGCATAGCCCAAGGTTGCTTTAAGAAAATTGGCACCACAACTGTAGCATTTCTTTGTACTGGGCATTAAGGCATACCAAGAAGACAGAAAAATGGATGAGGCTGGTGATGGCCAGCAAAGGACATGCTTTGTACCAGGGCGTGGCTGGTGCAGAACACTTTTAGCTTACTGACGCTACCGAAATGTTTGAAGAAAATAAGATAAGAAATCCACCCAATCTGGTTTGCAAGATTTTGATGCACATATGGAACACCCTGCTGGTGAGCAAGTGAAGTTTACAGCCATATGCTCAGCCAGTCTCTGGTAGGAATACTGCAGGTCTGCAGTACGCCAAGAATTGATAGTGTATATTTATATTTCTGATTATGCTGTATAACAATCATCGTGACGCAATTGAGCTTAATCAATCTGGTCACTCAAGCAAAAGAGGTTGGGAGAAGAATATATTCTTGTGTCTATCATTGCTTCTGTTGAGCTGTTTGGTGTGGAAAGTTTGGGATTTTGCTTTTGTTTGTTTGTTGTTTCTGTGGTTTTTTTTTTTATTTGCCATGTCATATATACCTGATGTTGAATAGGAACTGCAAAGGCCAGTTTAAACACTAAGCCAGAGATGTGTTACAAAAACATCATCTGCTTTAAGTGCATATAGTCCAGAAATCTAGTGATGTCCCACATACACTGAGGACAAGAAAAAGGTGGCACCCAGGAAGATTAGAGACAAGGACAGAGAAATTTCTTGGGAAAGACAGATGGCCAATGCCTGCCAAGTCCCCTGAGAGCTGAAAGCATTTCTTGGATAAGGCTGGGAGATAAGCAGTGTGGCTTGTTTTCCAAGGTCTAAGATGGTTAGATCTAGAAAGAACCACAGAAGTATTAGCGACAGATTTTCTGAGGCTGGAAAAGTCTGAAAATTTTAAATGCTTGAATTTTGGCTACATCTGGGCTGCAAAGGAGTACTCACTGTCTGACTTCAGCAAACAGCAGACTTAGAGCCACAGGATCTTAGGTCTTGATGAGTCAAAGCACATGGGAACTCCTGGAAGACCAGCCTGGGAGAACTCTCTTGAATGTGGAAAGAGCAACTTTAGTGGCTGCAATGAGAAATAGATTTCAGACTGGAAGAATGACTGCCTCTGGGGGCATCACCCAAGCAAAGAACAGTGTTTGCAGCAATTGAGCTTAATACGCAGTGATGAAGACTGCAAATACAGAGCAGGTTCTCTAAGAGAATTAGTAAAATAATGGGGATGGGGCACGTGAGGTTCCCATGTGGGGAAATTACCTTGTTGAAAACATCATCAAATCAACTTGGAGATCCCCAAGGACTGTGCACAGATACCCACTGTGCTCAAGATGACACACACCTACCAGGGTTACAAGAATAATCTGCCCAAGGAATGTTTTTCCTAACTTTCCTGGTTAAAGGCTTTTCCCTGAAACAAACATTTTCTATATTATTTTGTTTCATGGTCCCTAAAATTCCTATTAACATTATGACTTATAGTATATCTAAATATTATATAAAGAGCTTAGAGGTTTCTTAACTCTACAGAATACTGTCAGTTTGTTGAAATCTGTGGTTTATTTAGGGGTAGCTTTTTTTTCCCCACAATTCCATTTAGTAAAAACAAATTGAAGCCCTATGCCTCAGTATTATTGGAATGGAACAGTGTTTTTTTCCATTTCCAAACTTTTTTTACACTTTTTTCTTTCTTACGTGGCAGAAGATTTTCACTGGATTTTAATTTCACATCTTTCCTCCTTTTTTTTTTTTCCCCCCAATTCCTTTTTGTTGCCAAAAAATGAAAAAAGAAAACCCAAAACTATTTTAGGGTATTAATTTATAGTTATACAGAAAATTTAAGGTTCTGTTTATCTGCAAAGACTGCAAATGCACTGTGTATAAAAAAGCTGTCTTATCCATTGTATTATTACTCCTTACTGTTCAAAGCAAAGCACACAGAGGACAAATAAATTCAACCAATAAGTAACTTAGACCCACTTACAATTGAGTTTATGCTAGTATCCAAGGTGAGGAAATCTCTAAATCATATCCCTTGGACCAAAGCAGAATGCATAGGGCAAAATACACATTGTCATGGGTAAAATATCAAGTGAATGTAGTCATTGCATTTCAAACATTTTACACGAACCTACTTGAGTCGAACTGTTAAGATGGACATTACACGTGCACAGCTCAGTAAACCAAGCTTATTTTTAGACTGTGCGCAATGTTCCTGCTGGAGTTTTCTCAGAAAAATCATCTGACAGAAGAAAGTGTTTGTGTATTGAAGAATACTGAATAAACTCATTAAGAACTAGTGCAGAGGGAAAAAAGTTGTTCTGATTCAAAAGAGAGAGTAAGAATGGGACAACAGCACTGAATATTTTCCTGTTCTGTGGTTTCAAGTGACAGGATTTTTTTTTTTTCCAGACATAATAAGCTAAAAGCTTCCCTTAATCTTCTAAATAACACTGATTTGGTCTCTGCACTCTTCTTTCCTTGCTACACTCTATATCTCAAGAATTAAATGACTAATAACAAATTATATTACATCCATCTTTTCTGGGCTCTCTAATTGTTTGGCTGACATTGACAACATTTGTGCTACAACAGAAGAGCTAAAGTGGAGAGTCAATAAAATAAGAGTATGGGGAAAACTTGTCAGATGGCACTTGTTGGCTGTCACCAACATATACTGGTATCTAAAAGTGTGATGAATAAGATTGTGCCAAGACAGTGACAACTTGGAGTTACAATACGTTAAGCTACTTTCAGGTAGATGTTGACAATTAAAAGGTGCTGAAGTTATTAAAATATAGTATTTATGATTCTTATCTGTCTCTCTATGCATGAATATATAGAGCCATGTTTTAGCAATAGTAACTTTTTTTTAATATAATTCAGACTATTGGTAAAATACCAATAATCAAAAGGACGTTAAAACAAGAATATTAACATTCACAATCTGTAAGTTTTCAAAATAATATTTTTTAAGGTTTTCCTCAGTCATCAAGTATACCACTAGTATGATACCAATGAAGATGTAAGAATTTGCTGTCTGTGTCAAAGTCACATAATCAAATAAACTGCTTGTGCAGTATCACTCCAGCAAGATATTATTTCACAGCTATAATAAGGCCAAAGATACACTGAGTTTAAACAGACAGGATTGTGTTTGTAATGCATTATTAGGCAGAGCCCTTTCAAGGAGCCCAAGATATTTCAATAGAACTCGAGGACAAATTAGATGTGGTCAGCAAGGCTCTTGAACCACAACACAAGACATCTTATAAGTAGCTTAAGATTTAACAACTACCTCAGAGAATTTCTGAGCGATACACAGGGTACTCATCTTCTGATCCATTGCATCTTAAACAGAAGTGGAAACAAACCAAACAGATGAATACTCACATGTTTGAAATAAAAAAGTGAATCTCTTCATATTCCCAAATGTCAAACCAGCCTTAAAAGAAATGTCTTCTATATACATTATTTACTTGTTGTCTTAATCTCTGATATTTTATAGAACAGTCAAATGTCTTGACTCCACTGACAAGGGGAATTGAATATGTTGGAGATGAGGCAGAGGAAAACTGTCATATTCTGTGTACAAGTCCATTTTCAAAAACAACATGCACAAACTCTCCAGTTCCCATTTCTGGAGAGACTAGTTTCCTCTCCCTCTTGGTTTTGACTGAGAAGTCTTTTATGACAACAACAGTTTCGTGCCAAGACTAGGTAAATTGCTATAAGGAAACCATAACAGCGTTTGTGTGCATGGACAAGGCACTTGAGCACAATAATCCTTGGGAGGCTTTACTTACCCTCTTTCCCCTTTAATATCAACAGAGCAACCAAGTGTTCTGCAATCCTTTATAAGAGGGAAATTCAAAGGAAACCAGGTTTTAGACAAAAAAGGTGAAAGCTCAGAATCCGTTTTTCTGACTTAATAGAATTTTCTCAGTTCCTGTAGCAAAGAAACTGTGTTCTTGTGTCAGTAAATACCTTACACTGGAAGGAAAGGCTGTTATTTTGTTTTATAAAAGCCTAGATCCCAAATCCTAGTGACTTGCATCTTACACTACGTTCTTTTGACTAAGGGACAGGCTGCACTGATACACAAAGATCAAAAAGAAGTGAAAGAATTCCAGCAGAGATTAATGTTATGACATCAGGCTCAGTATTTGAGATGAAAATATTTCTTAAAAGAAATAACATGCAAAAAGAGCAAGACAACTGTAAGAGAACAAGTTGGCCATATAGAGAAGCATTAGCACCCAGTATGAAAAGGTGGGTCAGACTTTTTTACCACATTGAATTCTTCCTCTTCACTACTTTTCTGTTATATATTTAAGGTTTGTTTTCAGGATTCTGACATAGATTTTAAACAATTACAGAAGGAATCATTGTGCCTTACAGGGACCGTGATGGTAATCTAGATGGACTACCTGGACTATCTAGATTTAAACAACTTTTTGGGGTAGCAAACTTCTCTTAAACTACATTTGACAGCAAATGGATGACTATTTGCACTGTGCCCATCAGATTCACTGCCTGAAGGTTTGTAAAAGGGTCCTCAGAAAGGAGACTTTCAGCTGTTGTTTAAAGTATCTGCATGTGGCAGCATCCCTCTGAGAAAGCAGAGGACGTGTAGGTCCATCACAGGACTAGAGGAACATCACAGACATGATAAAAACGGAGTATTTCTCAAGTCTGTGTCTGTAATTTCAGAAAATTTCTGCCAGATCTCATAAACTTTTAAGAAATATGACATTTGTTTTATGTCCCATAGAATATCATCTAACAGAACAATAAAACACATGCAGACAAACTGAGAACCCAACAGAACTCTAATTCACCGCAGATTTTTCAATATGATTGTATTATATGGCATTAGCTCTGTATTCTTTGGGAAATAATTTTCTGGCAGGAGTTTATTAGCTTGCCTTTCTGTTAAAAACAAACAAACAAACAAACAAAAAACCCTTGTCTTTGGAGCAATAATACATTATAGCTGTTCCCTAGTAGCTGAAAAGGAACAGCATGAGTGAAAGTGGTGAACACAGGCATGGAGTGGAAGAAACCAGAACATTACGTCAAGCCCATCTCCTTGGAATGGCTGATCATGGGAACCATTAAAAACAAGATTATATTCCTATGGGAGGTATTCAGGGCACAATGTTTAGAAAAGGCTGGGCTGGCAGCAGTTAATAAGGACTGACTACATGAGGTTTTTCAGAAAGTCTGCAGCACTTGAAACTATGTCAGGCATTGCAGACAGAGCCTGTCCAATGCAATTCTCTCAGCTCTACTTTGCACACTATGACCTCAGCTCTACTGTGACAAATACTCCCAAAGGGCTTAGAAGACTGTTAAGGGAAAGATCAAAGACAAACATCTTCCTCCTGGTTGCTGTAGCCTTTACATCCACTTCTAGTGACTTCTATTTTGCAATGGGCAGCCCCTCGTGAAGTCCTGTGCTTTCATGCTAACTTCTGCATAGACATCAGCTTTGGGTTTATAACTCTGTGATAACACCTCTGAGGCACTGACTGTGAAATGGCAATTCCTAGCCAAGAGACCATATGAATTTTTCTTAATGTTTTCTATAACTTCTAGCATTAAAAAAGCAGTATTTCACGAGGCAGGAAATTATTTCCAAAACAAATGGTTATTTGCTTCTCTTTGAGGAAAACATCTTCCAGGGGGAAAATAATTCAAGAATTTTTCATTATCTTTAAAACAGATAAGAGCTATATCAAGAAAAGGTGAAAAAGGGCATTGTCTCCCTTGGCTGCCCTAGAAATCTGATACAGTAAGAATACTCGAGGCTGCTGTAGCTCTGACTTAGCTTTGCTAAGGCTCAGCAAAGCAGAAAGAAAGTACAGCTAAGGAAGCAGCAAATATTTTAGTCCCACTGTAGAGTCCTGCTACAGGACTAGAGAGCACCTTCTTTTGGATCCCAGTACATCTCATGCTTCTGAAATTGTTTCTATTACTACAGAAGGTGCCCAACCCAAAGCAAATCTCCAGGCTTCCCATTTCACAGTCTCCCCGCTCCTGTCACAGGACTCCTCTAGGCATTTCCCAAATTTTTTTTCTATTCCTCAAGGACATACCTCTCTTTCCAAGTCATTCTAACCCCAAACTGCTCATACATCAGCCTTCCACTCTCCTATGCCTCAGACATGTCTGCACTTATCAAATCTCACCTCCATCTTCCTCCCTCTCACAGAAGACCTGGTGCCCAATGTAACAGATCACGTCTGGGATGGCAACTTTTTCTATTAAAAAACATGGCCCAGAAAATCAATTAGTCCGCCTGACATGCCTTGTTCTTCACAAATCCAGGTAGCTGTTATTCACCTGCATAGTGTCTTCTGGGTTATTCATCTGCATAGTCTGCTCTTATGCATTGCTTCAATTATTATTTATTCCTTAATTTATGCAGCAATTAAAATTATTCAGAAAGATTTACAATCCCCTAGCCACTCTTTCTTCAAGGCATAGACTGTGCTCACCCTTCCCCTCTCACCCCTGAACTCCCAGGGTTAACTGCTAATAGTTCCGTGATTGCTCCACAGACTACCAGACCATGAATCTTTAGTCACACCATCCCACCAGTTTAAAAGAGTAACTAGGACCCCCAATAAACTGGAGGGCACAGGTGGCTTCTGGCATGAACAGTTGGGGTTAGCTGGCATTGAACCCTTCATTAATTAAATCAGCTTCCAAGTCAACGCATAGAATAAGTTCAGGGATCAGGAAAAGAATTAATTAGCTTCTTATTAAAAACTAATGAGCAAAAATAAAGTAGATTCAGATAGGTTGGAAGTAGAGGGACATGATCTTTCTCTGTTGTTTTGGTTTTTATTTTTCAGGTGAGTGTGAGAAGAAATCATTAGATTTAGAAAAGCTGCTTCTGCTATCTCTATTTGTATTGCACCCGGGAGACAGGAACAAGCAGCAGTTCTAGATCCACATATTTAACTTCTTACTTGGAAAATCTAAAGCTATGGGGAAGCAAGTGTCACAGACAAGGTACGTTACTACTCCAAAGGAGAAAGCACTTCATTCTTACATTTGGTAATTTGGAACACAGTGTCTTTCCTAATAACATTGACAGCTGAGCTTGAGGAGGGTGAAGATAGAGTATGAAAGGAATTGTTCTGATGTACATTTTAGTATAATAATTGCTGGTTAAGCAAGACAGTGCATCACTAGAATTGTGATTAGTCAGCAATATTCAGTCATTCCTTCTTTCATGTTGTAGTAAAGACAAGATTTTAACGTGAGTAGATGCTCTCTCAAAAAGCAGATATTTCCACTGTAGCCTGCAGGGCCCTACTCCTACCTGGAAAACCATGCAGGTAAATTACAACCAAACCAGATGCCTCAGATGGACATTAAAAATAGTATTTTTTTGCTATATATCATTCAGCTGAACGCTTCAGCATGATAGTCCTGATAGATGCAGGTCTGTCTGCATTTTCGTCTTCACAAATGATGAAGTTACATTTAAATCTATTCCCCTTATCCATTCCTGTGAAGTCATCATAATGGCTTACATCATGAATATGTTCTCCTTAGAAACCAATTCTGTGATACTGTTTTCTCTGCCTCATAAGGATGGGGGAGAAAGCAAGAGGCTGAAGTTTGAGTGAGTAATCTTATTCAAACATAGAAAAAAAGAAAAAGGTGCCAAGAAAAAATACCTTCCAAAGCAAATTAGTTTGCATAATGCAAAGAAGAGAAGGAAAGATGGCTTAAGGAAAGATTTTGGAAAAATTTTGAAAATTCCTTCTTTAAAGTCCACTAAAAAGGTATCAATCTACCACAAAATGAAATCACTTCTCATTTTTATTTGTGATATATCCTAATTTGACCTTCAACAACCTGACCTAGTATGCCTGGATATTCATACACATTTTGTTGTGAATGATTCTGTTAAATTTCCTGCCCACAGACATTTTTCTAACACAGATGAATGGAGAATTTGAGAACAGACGCCACTAAATACAGAAATAGTAACTGCATGACAGTAATGGCAACATTATAACATGGGTAGTAATTCAGAGTACAACATGTTCATGTTCTCTGTATTATTCTGAACAATAAACGTATCAAGAAAATATGCTCTCATCACTTGAGAGCGTACATCAGGTTAAAAGGTGAATTTAACCAAGCTCAGGTACATGATTTCAGTTTGAGTTTATGAGAAATGAGGATCTAAACCTACATATTTCAAATCAAAGTCCACAGCATAATAACAAAAAAGTGATTTGGAACATTTTACCTATTTCCTAGGGGAAAACACAGCACAATCAAAAAATCAAAGAAACTTTTTGAGTAAAAGAACCAATTTAGCCAAAATGTTTGTTTAGGTATAGAGAAAAAAGGGAATGAATCTAACCAGACTCAAATAAATCACAGCCTTTTTGCTCTGTTTTTCTCCCTTTCTCTGTACTTATAAACAATACATTAAGAAGCATAAAACGAATTATTCAGTTCCAAGAGACCTAAATGAAATATTTATCTTTCAAAACTCTGTATGTCTCCAGCTGAATTCAGGATTAATTCTGAACAGGAGAAAAACAACGTTTATAACACTTCTCAGAACTGGATTTTTCACTCACAACAGAGTTTTCTGGCAAAGTCCATCACTGAGAGCCAGGAGAAGAATTCCAGGGTCCTTAGAACTACAGGCTCCTCCCACACTAGGGAATGGTATAATTACTGAAGTAGCAAAACGGGGGAGGGCTTAATAAGAAGACATTCTTTTCACCTGCAAACAATTAGGAAGAAACCAACAAAAACATCATTGCTAGAACATCACTGAACTTTGGTTTCATTGAAGATCCCCAAACTACAGCTTTTGGCAAAAATGCAGGTAAATATTCAGGTTTTTCAGACCTGTCCTCAGTCCAAGTCTTTTTGAGTGGTCTTCACTGTGTTAGCTTGAAGACAGAAAAAAAAGGGGAGCACAGAAATCATGTCACAACCTCACCTTTCTTAATGTCAGTTACTTAATTCCACCTGAACAGAAAGGTTATATTTTAAGAAGCAGATGCCTCACACAACTGATGTTTCTGGAAGCTCTTCCATATCTTTCATGCAGTAGTGTTAAAGCCCAGATACCTCTTCTTTAGGATATTGCTTTAGGCTTTGCCTTTGTCATGTACAGTAAAACAGCATTGTTCAGTGTATGTTTGCCTTTCCCTGCAAGCCTCATATGAACAACTTATAAGGCAAGGAAAATGCCTTTAAAGTCAATGTCTCTTCAGTATAAAAAAAAGTAAAACACAACCTTCTTCTGATACTCTGAGCATCTGAGGCTATTTGAGCAAAATCAGAAGGATTTGCTGATTGAGATTCAAGTACTGAAAGGCTGAGTTGAATTAAAAGAAAATGGGGAAAGACTCAAATGTACAAAGCCATATCCATTACAGCCAATGGCTAAATTTACCTCAGTGAAGAATTTTCCTCTTAAACTATTGAATTTTGCCTTCTTCACCTAAAACAGTTCCTATTTCAGTATAATTCATAATCCATGATAAAATATTAAAAAGACTGTTATGAACTTTTATAATTTGCATAGTTTTAATGCTAGCTGAGGGGGGAAGATCTCTATATTAACAGCTTTAAGAATTCAAAGTAAGAACATGAGTAGAGCAAAGCTTTAGAAAAGAGTAAGGAAAGAGGGGATCTAATCAATATTTCCATGTTACAGAAAAAAACTAGAAAACAGCACTACAGGACAGCATCTACCATAGGGCTGTAAACTAATGAATTTACAAGTCTTGTGATTGTGACTCATGATCTGTTCTGAACTTAAGCCACAGTTGGATTTAGTCGTTTAAGTGATGCTGCTCTATGGAACCACACTGGTTATCTTAAGCCTTAGAGCTGAAGATGTTAAACTCTCCAGATGCCACAGCAAAAACCAAAGGGTACCCTGGATTCTCAACTGAGATTTATTAATACAAACACTAACTGGTTACAATTTATATTACCTGATGTGAAGCAACACACCCTAAAAATGTACTGACTCTCAGTTGCTGCAGAAGCTCTCACAGTTACCTTTATCCACTGCTTATAAATAACAGATAATAAATTTGCCAAAATGCAGCAACTTCTCCTTCTATCAAAAAGAAATTGAAGAGAAAAGCAGGACTAATTTCAGTCTAGTTCAGGACATGATTAAGATTACTAGTTTTGTTTTGGTTTTCAAATGTATTATTTAAATGCCAGTACCTAACCACGGAAAAAATTACCTGGATCATCTAACAGTTCTTTCAAGTGTTGTCACATTTAAGCACAATGAAAGCAACAATCTTTGCAGATGTACTGACGAGGACCCTAATACATCCTTTAAAAATCTGCTCTGAAACATTTTTGGTTTAGGTCTGTTATATAATACAGTGACAATTTTTACATTTCTATGTACTCAATGTACTGTATTGGAAGTGGCGAGTAGTTTGAGAATGGTTTTCAGGTCAAGTTCCTAGTTCTTTGTACTCGCCTTCCTTGAAGTTTGCTATAATTCCTGTCTTGCCTCAGTCACATGGCTATATACCTGAGAGTGGCTGCACTCAGGTAACCCTCATTATTATGGGATACAGAATGTCATTCATTATTACTGAGAAGGCACAGTCTCATCTAAAGCAGAAAACATTGTGACAGATTTTATTCTTCTTGAGAAACCATTATTGCTTACTTACTTGCAAAGTTTCCTGGAGAGTTTTTTAAAAAATATTGTTGTTCAGTATTTGTGTTTTCAACATACAATATGTTTAGATGTAATATTTTTAGTCCTGTAACAACAAAATATTTTCAAGCAGATAGCTTTGACAGATAGATTTCTGTGAACACAGAAGTCCTCATCGGTTTATTGTGTACCCTGACAAATGAGTTTTGGCAAGAAAACTTTTAATTTCCTGAAGCTACAGATGCATTCACTTTCACCATAGCCCTTATCCTGCTTTTTATATGCCAGTTTATAAAAATTACTGTGTAGGTTTGCCTGCTGCAAAGGAGACAAGATGTGGGCATGGAAAGTAAAGCAGATGGATGCAAAGGAAAGGAGGAGAGGTAAAGAGGGTGACAAGGTTCAAATGCTTGAAAAATAAAAGAGCCCAGAAATGAAGAAATACTTCCAAGACACAGAAAGTGCCTGATTCATATGAATGTTGTTCTTATTGTTGTCCTTTTTATCGTGCTGGGTGAGGACATTGCTTCTTCCTGAGAAAACAGGACTGACCAACAGCCTGCTCACTTGCTCAAGTCAGACCAGGTGGGTGC
>JAWWES010000169.1:27092908-27215921 GCA_035583135.1 Lophotriccus pileatus
GAGCTGTGTCACTGCCAGGTTCTCAGGAGCACTATAATAAGGTGACTGTTTTCCTCCTGGTTTGGAATATTTTACATTAAGATGGTGAAATCAGAGCAACATCTCTCAATTTTCTGTACTCTGAGGATTCTGGAATCTGTTCTGTTCCCTACCCAAAAGCTTGCCTACCTTTTACTGGGCATGAGGAGAACAGCAAGCAGGTCACAGCTGCCTCCTCCTGCCTGCCAAAGCTGACACTGCCTCATCGCACTGATGTTAAGAAACAAGGAAAATAAACTGGGGAGGTTTTACTAGTCTCCACTGAAGTGTTTCTCTCTTGCTGTGCTGTGAATAAATGAACTCATTTTGAAATTAGTCAGAGAAAAGAGGAGTGTGAAAGCTTTGAAAGTGAGTAAAGAAATGAGCAGAGATGAACCCAGCTGGAGGTCTGAGCACCAGCCATTCTCCAAGATGATGACTGCATTCATCTGGGCAAATAGTGCCTGCAAATTAGGGATACATACTTCTATGCTCTGAAATTTTCATTTTAAACATGAGCCCTAAACAAAATTATGAGTTTCATCACCTCAGAGAGACTAATACAGTGCCTCAGCCATTATGAGTGTATGTGAGCACTCCAGGAGCTCTGCCTGAGCCCAGCACAAAATATGGTGGTGATCAAGAGACCCTGAGAGATGCAAACTGGCCAGAGAAACGTGTTAACAAGCGATCTGTGGCAAGGAGATTGAAAGGAGCAATTCAGTAGGTTTGAAGTCCTATGGAAACGTCAGCCCTCTGTCTTTTGAGAGAACAAGAGATACTTTAGAAAGCAAGTAAATGATAATTCCCAGATCTGTTTTTTTCCCAGGGAGTGCAAATCAGTTCAAGCTGTAGTTTGTCAGTGCATAAGAACTTGATAAGAAATAAATCTTTTAAAAGTTGAAGGATTTCTCTACAACCATGAGAGTAGAGATGTTGGAGTTGTTTTGTACCAATGGGAAATGGTGCTTACACTGTGGGCTCCAGGGAAAGGGCAGTTGGCATTAACCCATTGCCATACAAAATGCAGCCTGGAAAAACAACTCCTGAAAGTTCCTGCTTGACAGGTGCAGAAAAGGGCAGGGGAAAACATCCTGCATATCCTTGCCAAACAGTACTTGGAAATTGCTGGACTGTCTCAAGACAGTTACTTACCTCTGAGGAGATCCTACTAAATTCAGAGAAAAAGTTAAAAAGGAAGAAAAGAAAAATAAATAGAAAGGAAGAGAAGCAACAGCAGTGAACAGCGAGGCCAATGTAGTACACTTACTGCTACATTAAACATGTTAAAGACTAAAGTTAGAACTCACTGGCCTTCTTTGACTTCAGTGAGCTTTTCATCAGCCCCTTACTGCAAATGTGTTTTAAAATGACAGGGAAATCATAGAAGAGGTGATATTATATAATTGTGTTTAGAGATAGAATGTGGCTTGTAAATATCTTGTATGGCTTTTGGGAAATATCTAATTCAATTAAGAAGCTGAATAAGCCTGGACTGTATTTATAAATTATAAATATTCTGCCAGAGAAGTTGACAGTGATGATGCGACCTTGGCAACAAGAAAATCAAGGCCATATTAGTTGCTATTCACAAGCAATCTCATATTTGGGATTGGGGTATAAATCAGTATAGGTTAACTGACATCTAGAAAATAAGGCAGATTAACACTGGCTGAGGACTTGACCAACAGGTACAACTATTCCTGCTGATCACTCGTAGTCTCATGTTTCTCCCCACATCAGCAGCAAAACTGTAGTTTTATAGGGGGTATTACTAAACCTGGAGTCCTAAAAGTCTTCCTTAGGGACAGAGCAGGGAACATTTACACCAGGTATTTTTCTGATATTTTTTTCTGCCTTTCCTATTGGTCTTTCATAAAAATTTGGAGTGATTAAAATTATTTCTGACAGATAATTCTACAAGGGTCTGAAAGCCAGGACCTTGATTCATAAAACTGGACTGAAATTAAACAAATTACACTGACAGATGTGACAGAGGGATCTGCTGTAATGTTTTGTATCAAAGCTGCTTGCAGAGAAAGTATGCCAATTATTCAAAATAATAAAATGAGGAAGAGAAAAAAAATTAATAGATCATAACATAAACAGTGCTTCATCTTACAACCCTGTGGGAGTTATAACATCCTTCCCTCCGTTTGGTTAATTTGGGAAAAGCAACTTACTAAGTACACAGACTGACTTACCACAGATTTTGTTTTATTTTTAGTCTGGTGACTTTAGTTGTACTAGATAATGTACTTGCATACAAACAGAAGGACATGAAGTTCAATTGCTTGCTATTGTATTATCAGCTGCATTCATATATTTAATAAACTGTGTGTCTAATGATCATTTTTTTACACCCACTATTTCTAATGGGAGGCTGACCCACATATCACTCCTGGGTGATTGAAGTTCTCAACTCTCATGTCAGTTTATTCCTGATTCATTTATGGTCAACTCTTCCAGACTCTGTGCCTTAAATTACTTCTCTTGTTATTTCTGTTCACTAGCAGAAAACACTCATATCCCTTCTCAGACTTCATTTGGTCAGAGCACACATCAAGTGCCTTCAGTCTTTTTGTGCACAATATGCTCTTCATTTGTCTGATTCATCCTCTCAGCCCACTTTGCATCTGTTCTGAAACATGGGTGGCTCCCAATCAAATAATGTTCCAGGAAATCACGCAGATTTTCTTTCCAGGTCTCATCTTCACTTGGAGCCACCTGAACTAGTAGTAAAAATTCTGCTCAAAAATGCCCCCATGCACGACCCTGTGCTTTGCTCCATTAAATTTCATCTAATTTTTATTACTTCAATCCTCCAGTTCTTCTGGTATGGTATTTCAGTCTTTCTCTGTACTGATATCTTCAACTTTGTGAGATCAACAAATTTATTTAAAAGGCTTCTCTACTTTGTGACAAGTTTATTAATGGAAATATTAAGCAGAGAATTCAATTGTAATCACCCTTCAGTCCAGGAGTTTCCTTTCCAGATAAATCCATCCCTTTCAGCCATGACTGATTTCTCTCTTTTCCAGTTTTAATAACTATCACTGTCTCACACACTTTACTGAATTATAGGGAATTAGACCTAAGGAACTTCAGCTATCTAAACTTAATTTGAGAAAAAGAATGAGTAAATTTATCTTTGGTAAATCTTTACTGCCTTCACTCACTGGCTTTTAATCTCTAAAAAATGCAAGCACAGTCCATTTTTTTTCCTTATGTTTTAACAATGAAAGACCCACTTCTACGTTTACAGTAGTATAGTCAAGTCCCTATTTTACAATTGTTTGGCAGAGAGCACTTTATTTTCTTTTAATTATTTACTTATTTAGTGCCTTGACAGTTCAGTGAGGTCCATAAGGCCTTCCCTTACAAGTCAAAAATCCCAGTACAGACCCTAGAACACATCATCATGCAACACAGAAACAAGGAATTGCAATTGCCTTACTGGAACACAAGTTCATTCCTTACTTGCCAAACACAACTGCATCACCTCTAGTTTGCTATGTCACCTCTTCAGGATTTCTTGCTGGGAGACAGCAGTTGGAAAAGCAGAACAACAGAAGTGGCTACATAAAGACTAGATAAAACCTAGCTCAGTAGATCTAGGTTGGCACAGGCCATGATTTCCCCAAATTTCCAGGTAACTAACCATGTCAGAGATGCAGTGCAGTAAAAACTGAGGTATTGCCATTCACTTTGGGAAATGGAAGCGAGAATCTGTAATGGACACAACTGTACAGATGAGCTTCTGTTCCCTACAAACCCATACAATGCCTGAAAGACCATTATCCATGTTTTCAAAGGATTTATACAACTTAACAGGGAAAAAGGTTTTCTTTCATATCTGACCAATTGTTGAAGGTGAAATACATATGTTTGGGCATTGATAGAATCAAGCAAAATAATGCTTCATTTTCTGAACTAGAGAATATACTCTGTATGTGTTAACAGCACTCCATTTCACTGCTGCCAAGGGGATTTCAACATTATATTTGCTATAGCAACCCCTGAAGATGCTCTTCCTGCCAGTGAAAGTTAGTTCTGTGCTTAGAATAATAATTTCTTAATAATGTTAAACAGTACAGGAGATTAACATCTTAGGTAAGAGCTAAATACAAATTACACAGCAAAACAGAGGTGAAAAGAGCTAGTTAGCTCAGGATCTCATCCAGACAATGCAGTATTGCACTGTCAACTAATAAAATACAAGCTGAAAGCCATATGTCTTCAGAATCATGACAATCCTTCCTCAATATGAACCACACAAATATTACAGAAAGCTACTTTCTTTGTGACTAAACTCTTTCACAACATATCCTTTGCAATAGTTGTTTTCCAGGCTCACAACACCAGCATTTCTCTGAAAAAACTCTTGCCTGCTCTCCCTACCACCCGGCACAGCTGCATAACTGGAATGTTGACTCCCAAGACTAATTCACAGTCATGCAAACACCCATTGACTCTGAGAAGGATAACTCTATTGCACAATCAACTTGCAAACTAAGAAATTCTGTATCACCTTGTGGTTCTGGGTCATTCACTGTAGAAATGGTTCATTCACTGTCAGAGTTTAGGATCAGAGATTACTAATAATGTTGCATTTTACACAGGGTCACACAAGCGACTCCAGGAAATGCTCTTGTTACAAGACTGCCCAAGGCAGGAGACAGGCCTGTTTTAAGCTATTTTGTAGAAGTTTTTCAGCAAGCCTCAATTTAAACCAAAGAAATACAGAATTTAAAGGACAATCACAATATGATACTGGCAACTTAAGTGTGAAAGAGCAAGTAGGGCAGAGTCCTGGAAAGAATTTGCCATCTCCGTCTGTCTGCATTGCTGTTCTTGTACAGGGAGGACTGGTTTTGACAGGGGAGGGTGTCCAGGTGCTCCGTGTTCCTTCAACATGAATCAGAAGGCAAACCTGGCACACAACTGTTTTATGTAATTCCAGTGGTAATTGCACAGCAAGTCTAATTACTGCAAGGTTACTCTAATTAATCTAATGATTTTATAGTACGTCTGATTATGACAAGAATGATTGTAATAGTTGCAGTAATGTGGCAGATCAGTGTTGCACTGCATACTAAAGAAGGGAAAAAACATATAGATTTTGTGATGAGGCAGGAAGGAAAGAGATATGGTCCTGTAATATTGTCAAATTGCTACCTGTAGCAAGGCTTGCTGGTCAGAGACATTGGCAATAGTGCCCCTTGTCACCCTAGTCACACTGTCAGTCTGGTCAGATGGGAATGAGATTAGGAAACCAACCTGTCTGAAAATTGTCTAGAGGAAAAAGAAATCTGTATGAGGCTGAGGCTTCATCAAGAAGCAGGAAAAAGAGGAAAATGCTTCAGTTGCAACTACTGTGCAAGGTAAGTTCCTGTGGCTGTATCCTCAAAGAGATCTAGTGCAGGGAAGAGACAGATACTCATCTTAATGTCTCAGTATGACTAGGCCAGAGCTTCCAGAGAAATTAAAACCCCCATAATGAAATAATTTGCACATTTTTTTTCTCCTTCGCAGTAAAGCAGCACATCAAAGTTTGTAAATTGGATAGAAGAAAAAGACTGGTACGAAAAATCACAAGGCATAAATTTATCACACAGAGGCCTAGAGAGTCAGATGTAGTTTCTAAAACATTAATGATTTTGCCCTTTCCTTGTGACCTCTCTTACACCCATTTTTACCTCCTGTTCTCACATTTCAGATGCGACTTTGATATTCATTTCAACATAGCAGAAATGAAAGAGTGAAGTTGTGCCCCAGACAACAGAGCCAGGAAAAACATGTTTTGCTCAAGGGCATTAAACTGGATATTGCTGGGTGTCACATTTCTTATTTTTATAGTCATTATCATGTATTTCTACTGTGAGATCTTCTAAAGTAATTGCCTGAAATCAAGGCCCATTAAAGAGACATTTTAAAGTATGAAATAAGCCATAACACTTGAGGTATAAAATCTCACAAACAGACAGAGGGTGCAGGGGAAAGGTCTCATATATAATATATATATAAGGTCTTATACTTCAGTACTAGATCTGGAAACAAAAATCTAATTCTTAAAGTGCCAGAACAATGTACTACTCACTACTGTGAGAACCAGTATCAGTTCACAGAAGCACTGAGTGTTACTTGTGGTAACAGTTTCGGTACATAAGAGTTGACATTTAAAAGCCAGTATTTATCATGTTAGATAAAAGTTTCTCACCTATGATATGAGATACTGGAACACAACAATATTGGAAGTGTGTGAAAAGTTGTGAGAAAGCAATATTGAGAAAATATAGATTTCAGGGTATCCAACATTTCCAGCCCTCTCACCTCCTGTGAACTGAAAATGTTTCAAATAGAAAAGTTTAATTCATGTTCATTCACTTCATGTTTTCATTCTTAGATGTAATCTATTCTTTTAATTTCAATTCTCTACTCCTCTCAAATTATTTTTATACTAATATAATTTTACCATATCCTAGATTATTCTGCAGTAGCCCACTAGCCAGGTTTTTCTATCGTTTCCATTTTAGTATGTTTCTTTTTAGCAATTACAACAGCTTTATAATCTCCAAACATGCAAATTTTGGGTCAATGTCATGTTGTGCTTGCAAAAGTTAAGTCATAATTGCTGTTACCCCTGCTGCTATTAGTAGGTTTAGGTCAGAGATGAGACATTGACCTTTGGAAAAAGTCGAGTTCAAAGTCAGCCTATATGGGCAAAAGATCACCTGTGTTTGTCCTGTATTACTTTTAGAAAAGCTAAGCAAATATGTCCCAGAAAAATATGACCTGTGGTAATATAGATTTTCTTTCTGACCATTGAGGACAAATATTTATTGACACATTTTTTCAATTCCATAGAAAGTAACACATATTCTTCGAGTGTTTACTTGCAGCCCTGGAAGAGCTTTAATCAATAAAGATCTGAGCTCCTGTAATACCATGTTATTTCTGATGCAAAAGCAGACAATGGTACCTTTAATATAAAAATATCATGTTTGCTGTGCCTTTGTTATGCAGAGAAATACTGAGTCTGTCCATTGCCAGAGACCAAAGAGAGAGAAGAGTTTACCATGCGCATGACCTTGGATAACAAAGTAAACACATAGTCCCCCATCCAGGGCAAAAAGGAAAAGCTATTTTCCTCTATGTTGTTTCAAACAGGTCTTAGTTTTAACATTCCTGGACATCAGGTCCTCCTACTGTGGGGAAATACTGAAGGAGCTGGAATGAAGACTACAAGAGGTGTATGAAAAAACGAGGATGATATGTCAACATTCACTGGGATAGAAACACTTTTGCTCATACATTGTCTGAGCCTCCACCTCAGAGGTGGTTACATTTCTGTGACGGTGAAATGGTCTATACTGTGCTTTATTCATGGAGAACAAAGGCACAGCAACTATCACCCTAATTTAAAACATTAATAATTCAGAAGTGAGAGAATTGCAAAAGGAATATGGGATTTATGCTTTTTTCCTCTCTTTGCTCAATCATTTTTTCCCAGAAAGGAGCTAGACAGAGAGCTATTTATCACCAAAGCAACTTCCTAATGAGCAGAGAAGTTCTAAAGAATCCCATTGCTTCAAAAACGAACTTGCAAACCAGCAGCCATTTATTTGAGGGAAAAAAAATTCCACAGAAAACTGTTCCTGTTTGATAAAAGGTTGTAGAAGGCCCTGTATCATCCCTTCAAATTTAGTTTAACAATGTTTCTATTTAAATTATCCCTCCCAGAAGAAGAAGGAGAAGGAGGAAAATATGCATAGACAGGAATTTATTACAACTTTATTCATGAAGGGTAATATAGTATTAGAAGATGTCCTTATCAGAAGATCTCCTTTAACACACACACCAGCAATAACTAGCCTGTAAGTGTTAGCCCTCTTTTTCTCACTCTATTTCCTTACTGTTATTCTCACTGCTGTCCTCATCTCCTGCCACATTTCAGCTTGATGTATGTCTTGTTTCATCAAGGAGTAGTAAGGACCTGCCTGAAGCAGTCTGCCAGACACTCACATTCCAAAACTATTGATCCATAGGAAAAACAAGCATCAAAAATAAGACAGGTGGAATTAGAGGCAGGGGCAGATCAAGAGGACACAGATCTGTGTAGATCAGAAGCTGAATCCCTCAGCTCACAGACAGTTTTGAAGCTTGGGGTTTCATGTACCGAGGTATCTTCCACCACTCAGAAGTTACTTCAGAGCCTGACTCCTCTGCAGAGCAAAGACCTCAGACCACTTCACGCGTTCCAAGTGCTTTTCGATCTGCCACTGTTATGAATACATGTCAAAACATGACTTTAAAACTTCTCGTAGCAGGCATGAAAGGAAATGTAAATGGCAAACTCAGGCACACAGGCACAGCTTGTCTGCAAACAGACCTGTATAAATTTAAAGGAAACAGAAGCTTTTCCTGCACTGTTATCAAACTCAGAAGTATGCTTTCTGTCCAAAATACTGCCCTAGAACAGAGGAGAACTTTTACTTACCTAAAAGTATGAATCTCTGACTCATCAACAAACTAGAAATGCAAACTGGGACCTCAGATTTCCAGTTTTTTGTCAAAGAAAGTGACAAGTTATTTAAATATACATGCAGATACAAGGACAACTGCAAAGCTGATCTGCGTGCAGCCAGAGTAAGATGAGCCTCAGTATTCCTTTTTCACGCATTATCATATTTTCTTTGTGCAGCTGGTTTAGAAAGGTCTTTTGGGTGAAGGTTGTCCAAATTCTGCTCCTAGAACACAGTTTCTAGAATAGCAACCTGTTTTTCTCCAAACTGCTCTGAGACTTGAATGTGTGTTTAACAAAACACAGTTCAGAGGGGAGAATGCAATAGCTGCTTGGAACAGAAAATAATTCAAGTCTGATATTTTGAAACTTCTGCTTGGTAATCACAATGGTGCCTTTGAAAATGTCAGGCCAATTCCTTACATTTAAGGAAAACAACATGTTTCTTATGAAGGCACAAACACCAAGGTCTGTCTTATTTCAGCTGCTTTCCAAAATGAGAGACTTTTCAACTGGTCTTTTCCAAGAGCTTCAAAGTACTTAATGCAAATTCTGTGCCTGCCAGTCACAGGACAGCACTTACAGCTCCAAGAAGCCCAGCACCAGCAGGGCTTCAGGAGTCTTTGTCAATGCTGAGGTCAGAAGCAAAGTGCTCTAGAGGTGTCAGAGAAATCATTTGTGTAACTTATTGCTGCAGTTTACAGTACTGGAAGAGGAAAGAGTGTGGCTGCTGCTTATTCCAAGCACTGGACTATTATGACAATGAAAAGCACTAAACGTTGATGGAACAGACCAGATCAGTGGAGTGTAATTTCTCCATTATATACTCAGTCATACTTGTATATACATCCACATGCAACATATCTAAACCAGTAAACGTGTACTGAGGTGAACTCACAAAATACAGAGTGACTACCAAAACAAGGGCTATACTACTTGCTTCACAGTTAATGATTCACACCAGAGGAAGGAAAAAACTATAAAATAAAATTTAAAAAGAGTAAAGCTACCTCATATTTGTAGTGGAATAGCATTTCTAAAAGTACCAGAAGGCTAGAGAGGAGGGTGGGAAATGAACTTCAGAAATTCAAAATTAATACAAGGGGGAGGAGAAAAAGGAGGAAAAAGAAATTAAAACATTATTTTAACTTCTTTGTTGTGAATTACTGAGCTGTGGTTAACGATTTTCAAACATTTGCAATGATACAGAGAAACCTAGATTTCTCCAGTAATTTTTTTCTGTTCCATGTAAACTATCAATGGTTCAAAACACCTACAAGTATCTAGTGCTCTCCTAAAACCTGGCACACTCGTGACCTTTGTAACCTCTTGTATAAACTTGGTTTTGTCTGTATCTACATCATGTGAATGTAACATTTATGCAATCAGATGAGCTATAAAGGGGAATACAGTGAGAACTTGTGAAGTTCAGATTCTCTCCTTTGTGGAATTTTCAACACTACACCACAGTACATAACATTCAGAGAGGAAAATGGTGAGTTTCAAAGTCTAAAGAACTGACAGTTGACTTAAGGTAATCCCAAATACTTTAAGTCACAAAGCTATGGAAATATTGTTAGGAAGTAATCTCTGAGTCCAGCCTACCACTTGACTGTCTTGAAAATCTCCATGAATGGATATAACACCATAAACTGTCCAATTACTGCAGGAAATCACAAGGATATGAAACCAGAACTGTTCAAACTTTCTCACAGAAGTTTCTTTTCAGAGGCCAGTGTCCCCATCTTGTCAGTAGTTTGGATTCACTGAAGCTGAGCCAAGGTAAAAATCTAATTTTGACACCCTTAACCAAAAAACCACTTTTGTTCCCCTGAAGAAAACCATGCACATTTCCATGAGTAGACCTTTCATAACAGAGTGTTCACAAACCATCTGCAGACTCATACTCATGACTGATCTGACCAACAATAGCAACTGAGATTCACATTTGAGAAGGATCTATCTCATTTGTAGAAATTTTTTTTTGAGACAGAGTATCAAAATTAAATGAAGTACAGAGTCATTCAAGCTAGAAGTGGGTTAGTAATTTGCAAATATATATATAAGTTATTTACCCACTTGTAGTCTGTATCATTATCACTATGCCCTATTTAAAATGAACAATGGTGTCCATTATTTTCATTAACTAAACTGTTTTGAATTAACTCTACAGCCATAAGCTGTTGTATCTCTGCAAGACTGGAACCTGCACTGAAACTGCAGTGACATTTTTATATTATTTCCCGGTGAAAGGGATGTCAATGAAAATCTCTGCTAGCTGATACCTCACTCTCACATGCTCATAGTTGTAGGTCTTGAAAAAGATGTCATAGCCCAGTCTAGGAGCAAGAAAAAAATTATAGTAGAGATATCAGCTAAGGTCAAATACAAAACTAGATGTTAATGAGTACAAACCGTACCCCATACTTAGTAAAAGACAAGGTCTTCAGGAAGTGAAGGGCGTAAAATCAGATTGCACAAGTAGCTAATAATTTGTAAGAACTTGTAATTCTTAAAAAAATTTAGAGCAACAGAAAGATATTAGAGAGAGACTGGGGGCCTCTCAGTTGTATGTTTTGAAATAGGAAATGCATACTGTCATGAAACAGCAACTAGGCTGGTCAGATTTGTCACTGTTATTCCACTTTGCTGATGTAAATATCAGTAAGACCAAAACAGTAGCTGAGAGAATTGTATACCCTCAATTTTCTTCCTTCTGCTGAATGACTGCATAACACACTGTTCCCAGCTACTAAATTATTTAGTATATCATCTGCAAGCACCTGGAAAAATATTTCCTGCTTCGTTTCAATAGTTTGCATCTTATCCCCTAATTTACTGACAGAGGAAGTAATAAAAGCTGTCATTCCAAATGACTCCTTCAGATCATTTGAAATTACTTCAGTAATGTGTTACCTCAAAGCTACTTTTTAAATAATCCTTTCTCTCCCTCCTGTTCATTACAGGATGTAACAAAAAACTGTGAAACTAGAAGTGTGTTTAGAGTTTGCACTTCCTAAATAATTAATGACATTTTGTCGTGGTTAATGGAGGAAAACTCAGGGGAACCATGATGGCCAATATAGCTGTGATATGTCTTTTTGAACTGGAATATATACTGCAGGAGAAAATTATAGTAACACTCTTGTGTTTAAAGGGAAATTGTCTCTAGGGCACAGCAGCCCCTAACAGAAGAAAAAAAAAAAGCCAAAAAACTCTCAGTGCAATGTCAGCACTGGGCTTAGACCCTGGAGACCATGGTCAGACCCACAGATCCTTGAGCCTTTCCTCTCAAAACTTAAAAACTAAACCAGACACAGCTCAATGAACAGAATGCCCATGGGATGGGCTAAAGAGACACATGTCCCATCTCTCAGGTTTTATATTCTGGAGTTAAAACCCATTTTGGATGGGCTACAACATTCAGAAGGGTGAGTGCTGAGGCAACTATTGGCCATTTGCTTTGATGAGTACGGCCCTGGGTTTGGGGGGAGGTCTTTCCTCTCTGTCAGTTAATGCTTTCTGCCTGAAGCCACATCCCCACAGCTCTGCCAGACAATGGGGCAACATGAGAATCCCTGAATTCACTTTGGACACACTCAGCTGAGTTTCTGAAAGGCCCAAAGGCTTGTGCTAGTGCAGATGATTCCCCTGAAGTGGGACAGGGAGCACTTAGCCTGAATCCCTCCATAGACAGCGTGGTGGGATTGGTGAGCCAGCAAGTGCCAGCCAATGGGCAAGAGGCAGAGACACTTGTGTTTCAGCCAAAATCAGTAAGGGATGTCTACCCACAGCATGGAATTTCTCTGAAATGTTCATCAGCCACATTTGTCAACAGCTGCATATTTTCAAAAGTGTCTTTAATCAGCAAGCCTCTGCACAATTGGCTGTTCTGGAGCACCATACAAATTTTTGTCACAGGTCAGCTACTGCTTTGCATTTTGGGAACAGGGAAATCTCATTCTGCTCACTGTAAAGTTCAGAGGGTGACCAGAGGATGCAGAGGATGGCAGCAAATAAAAAGTTTGTATATTGGTTAGCAGCACAACGCTGCATGTCTGTACACCCCTCTGTGTCACTGTCATCTGCCAAAACACAGCATGTCACCCATGGCCATCTGTACATTAGAGAGAGGAGAGGGTTCAAAGCCAAGAGCTCATCCATGCTAACAAGGACATTTGCTGCCAAGATGCCTTGTCCCACTCTTCAGTCATATTGGCACAAAGCTGTGATACTCTAGTTCCTTGTTTGACAGCTTTCTGCTCCTTTCTGAGACTGCTAAAGGAGCATCTCCGTGACAAGCATTAAGTTTCAGCCCAGATCATATGGAGAGGAAGATAAAAAGATGTCTCTGTCAAAACAGTGGCCTGGTTTGTCAAACCTGCCAGCCTGATGCAACATTCTAAAATCTATATAGTCTGACCCATATATGGAAACAGTTTAAATTCAGAGTTATCCATCACCAATAAAACATAACAAAGTGAGAAAGAGGGAGATGAAGCAACAATGATTGAATACTTGGAAACTCGAACATCTACTTAAAACCAAGTATTTTTGAAAATGTTGGCATATATTGATATGGTAACAAACAGTGCTCTGAATTCCTCTGACTTTCAACAAATAGCTTGCAGCCACAGCATTGATTTTGCAGCCTGTCGGTTCTCACCTTGTTGTAGTAACACGGATCTTGGGCAGAAGAGTAGACATTGTTCATCCAAGCTCACACTGGAAGTTTGTACTGGCGTACAGAACCACAATGAGCTCTCATCATCACACAGACTGCAGCAGGTTTTGGGCTGAATCAGCAGCTCATCATCTAGCCCTCTCTCACTTTTCACTTATTCCTGTGCCATGCACCCCTAATGCTTCACCTTGAGGCAGCTCTGCCACAGGTCTGATCCCACGGTGCATCAATCCCATTTGCTAAAGAGCAGAAAATTACCTTGGCATAAAGCAAACCCCTTGGTTATGTAGAGGAGGCAAATTGGCTGTCCATGCAGACAGGTGAGTGCCAGAGCTAAGGAAGGAGGGAGAGGGAACTCACTCTTCCATTTCGGCAAGCTGTGACCAGCTCAGCTGGCTCCTGGCTCCATATCCAAAGCCTCATTGCAGGCACTACAGGAGCAAATAGCCCATCGTGCCTCTAAAGATATCAGTGCTGACAAGGAAGACATGAGAGGGATTAGGAGAAACAATATTTGTAGGGGACTAGTTTGCCTGTTATCAGACAACCATTCTGTGATAGAGCTGTTTACCAAGAGCCCTCACACAGCAGTGTTTGAACAAAGCCATTACCTTTACCCTCAAATTTATTTCAATTTTTTTGAGAATATTATTCTTTTTCTGTAGTCACTCACCTTTTCTCTTTAAAATAGCTTCCTCTTGATCAGCTGCAGTGTGGTCAAAATACGTTGCCTACATCATAAATCACACCCCCCAACCTGCCAAAGGCTAAATGGGTGAAAACATGCACAATGAAAACTCCAAATGGAACACTGAAGAATAAGAGTCATGGAGAAACAGAAAGGAACTTCCTCTGGTGTGAAAATCCTGCTACATTATTTTTAAATTCACAGTGGAAATATTTTTCAGCAATCAAGGTGAAGGAGATTTGATCTGTGTGGAATGAAAGTAAATCAGCCCCACAAGATGAATATGATATTCTACAAAATGGAGAAAATTTGAAAGGTGTGCCAGAAACCCCCCCATCAGGTTGATCTCAATGAATATTTGCAACTATTTCTCATATGAAAAAGCTCCAGAGGGCACAATGCAGATGTTTTCCAGTAGCTAAACTTTTTAAACTATTCAATAATAATTTTCTAAGTATGAGAAAATGAATTTAGCATATTTCTGGCCCACCTAAGAGAAGAATGTTATAAGGCTCAAACTTTATAAATCCATGGCACTGGTGGTGAAAAGAATTATTTTGCCCTTGGGCTACTAAGGTTTATGGGTTTACCAGCATTTGAAAGAGTATTAGACATTTATAGGGCTAATGAGAGCATTCATGGTTACGTAAGAAGGGATAAATAAAATTAAGGCTATAAGCCTCCATCCTTCAGGGCCAAGGAAAAAGAATTCTTTAGTGGTAAACTGTTCTGCGAAGACCTGAGGTAAAATTTTGGCCTTGTTAAAGTTAGAATTCTTCCAAAATAGCTGTGGTTTTACCTTAACCTTGCTTAATTATGCAGCTTTCCCTGACTTCATTAGACTATTCATCATCTGCAGAGCTGCTTATTTTTTCTCACAGCACCTGAAAACAACCAGCATAGCTACAGATAAGCAGCTAGTAAGATTTTATGTATAAACTGAAATGACAATTGCTGTATTCCTTTCATGTATATTTTAGAGAACTGAAACTAAATATTAGAACTGATTGGGAACTGACAGGCTGCTATGTTGACTGGCTCTAGGACTATTAAAGTCCTTGATATGAGGCAAAAAGCGCAGTACAGCACATCCCCATCATACTGCATCATCCTGTTGCCAGGGAGCAGCACCAGGTGTTGAGTTTTTAATGGAGAAATTCTGCTCCAGTCCCGACCTGGATTCCTCTGTATTATCATCAGAGCAAGATCCCTGAAAGGCCTCAGCATTTCCTGATACATGCCATTAGCCCTGACTGGCATCTTACAAGTAGGTTCTCTTGACTCCCACTCCCTTTGCCATCTGTTAGCTGTTCCCCAGGGAGCAGACAAATAGCAAAGTGCACTATCTCCTCTGTTTTTCAGTTTTCTACCTCCTTGGCCCTCTCACAGACACACACACCTCCCTGCTGTTTCTTCCCCCGCACTTCTGCCTCCAGCCAGTTGCTTCACCTTCTCTGCTGATGTGGCAGACGTGTAGTAGAGTGACCTGGGGCTTCCAAAGGGTGGATCTCCCATAAAAGCCTCTCTGTCGCAACTGGCAGTTCTGCAGGATAGACCCAGGCAGGTGTTTGGTAACTGTGATGCAGAGCCAGATGCTGAAGCTTCTCTGCTTCTCTTGGTACTGTATCCAGCAGCCTACGAAGTTCATCATGACTGTTCACTGCATTGTGGCAGGATTTGGGATTACCCTTTTGATGTTTGCCAGTCTGAGCCAGGATTACATTACTCCTCTCATGCTGTGTTGAAACATTACTCTAAAGGGTGTTTAAATGCTGGAAAGTAATGCTGTCCCAGTGCTCTCCCCTCCACGTAGCCTTTGATGTGTAGTGTGTGGGGTATTCTCCATCAATACTAGAGAACTAAATGATGTACTGCAGTAAAGTCATTTCTTTCTCCCCTCGTGTGCTTAAACCCCTCAGTTCCTCCTGTAGGGGGAGAGAAATCCTGTTGACAGATAAGATATTTAACACAAAACAAGGGATGAGACAGAAAAAAATTTTTGTGCATCTGCTGCTTAACTTCTACCTAAGGAAAATTAGGAAACTTGTGAGCATAGTGAGATACTCATAAACCCTGCAGAATAGGAATCTTGAGACTGGTGAGCCTTTTACTGGTCGACTTCTTCTTCAAAGAATCTTGCACAAATTGTTAAGGGGTTAATTCTCAAGAGCTGTTAAAGGGAATAAGTGTTCATTACCCTAGATTTTTAGAGGATTTTCAGCTCTTGAAAACTTGGGCTCAGCTTCAGTGAGCCTTATTTTCTGGTCTCTAAAGTTGAGCTTTTTCCCTAGCTCCCTAAAGCCCTTCTATATCTGTGGAAGAGGGTTATACAGTGCTGCTTCTAGTATCCAAGCATAAACACTAACAAAAAAATCACCCCTACAACAAACAAGTTACACATATTTTTGCAGAAAGCTGAAGCAAACCCTTCATTTCTTTTCAGGATGTTCAGCTTGAGACTCAGATCTTTTAACAGGCAAGCTAAGCTTTGCATCTCCTCATGCCTTTGTCCTACGTACACTGAAGCTACCTTGTGTACATATCGCTAAATATTCCTCAGACATACTCAATTACAGAGATTCATGTCTACACTGTCTGTGACTGGCTTTAGAGGTGATATCAGAGAGCTTATAGCTCCACCATTTGGAATGAATAAGGTCAGGGTGAAGCAGCTTGCCAGCCATGAAGAGATATCATTACAGATGGCCAAGACACAGCCAACAGCTTTATGGACAAAATATAAATAATTCCTTAAGTGGGGAAGAGAGCTGCTCTGACTAACTCACAAATTGGTTCACACTCCTCTCAATTCCAGCAGTAGGAAGCAGTGTGTGTTCGTCAACTATACTGTACACGTTCTAGGAAAAAAACACAAAACAAAACAGAAAAAAAGCAACCCACCACCAAACAAACAACAACAAAAGTCCAAGACAAACAAACAAACAAACAAAAAAACCAAACAAAAAAACCACCCAAACCAACAAAAATCCCAATCAAACCAAACAAAAAAAAAAAAAACAAAAAAACAAAAAAAAACAAAACAACAAAAACCAACCAAACAAAAAACAAACCCCAAGGAATTGGCACAAGAAACTTTCCCAAAGTAAGCAGCATCAGCACTGCAGGGAGGCTTGCTTGTGAAATTCTTGTAGGCAGGGAAGTTTAAAGACCTTTATCACTATTCACCATGCCTTAGAATGGATATGAGGCTACATAGTTAGGTCAGCCTTTGGTTATGAATCTCCAAACTTTCATACTCAGGGATGTCAGACCTTTGCTCCCTTATGCCAGGAAGCAAGGGTCTCAGTCAAAACTCATCTGCACAGTCACAGGGGTTTTACAGAAGTGGATATCAAACATTACAAAGTAATCTTGCTGTAACAGCTGGGTGTCAAGCTCCCAAAAGGGTGTGGTGAATCATAGTTCTACTCTTTCTCTTTGGAGGGCCCTAATTTATCTGCAAGTCTTTCAGTTGTTTAAAAGGGCCTCCCTTGGGTGGAATTAAACAGACTTCCTTTTCACTTCAGACAGGGAAACATTTCAGTTCTTGTCCTTGTTCTGTACACAGTGCACAAATTTCTAAAGGCATGACAGTGACCTAGCACTAGCCTGTGCCTTCTCTTCAAATTAGTTTTGACAAGACGAACGAAAATACTAACAACTGCACACACAATTTTACTGTATTGTTGTCAGAAAGTGTCTTCCTTGACCAGTATAAAGCTCCTGTGTTTTCATCTCCTCTCACTTTGTCTTCCTGTTTCATTTGGGGCAAGGAAAGAAACCAAACAGACAGTAATGAAAGAGACTTCATCTTCCACCTCTTTTTTTTTAATCATCAATAGCAGTATGATTAATTCCTTCAGGTAGTCAGAACACTGTGTGTGACTTGAATCAACCCCCATAAACTTTAGCTGTTCAAATGTTAACTGCACCAAGAGTCAAATATGAAGCTAAAGCATCGTTTGCTTTCCTTCTCATTGCTTCTTTGGACCTGAAAGACACAGCAAAACCCCAACGCAATCACCGAGTAAAATCTTAATTTTGGCTGACCATTGATAAGGTTCAACTAAGAGCAGTCAGAATTCATACTCTTTCTTTCCCACCTGTCTCTTCTCCTTTTCCCCATCCTATAAATTATTCCATGGAAAACAGTTTTCATGGACACTTGCACCTGATATGGAAGATTTTCACATTGTCTCACCTCATTCTGTGCCATCGTGGAGTACCAGCCCCATCTGGGGACAACAATGTGCTGTGTTCCCTTATTGAAACAACCTCGCTGTTGATTTGTGTCTGAGTGAACCAGGCCTATTCAGGATGGTCCCTGCAGAGGTTACTTGCAGACAGAACTCCTCAGGTGATGGTACTTGCTGGATGTTATTCACGCGGTTGCTGTTATTGTGTGCTGGGCAAAACAGAAGAGTTATCAGGGTAAGCAAGGATCACGAAGCTGAAACCCAAACGTTGTACCTGTTGTATTTGTTTTGCAGGTGAACAATCCAATACTAGGTTAAACTAGAATATCTGCTATCACAGCTATCTCTTTTTTTCATAATCTCCACGTATCTTTTTCAGAAAAATATATGATATAGGCCCTCTGTAGAACCAGTTTGCTCTTAAATGAACAGAATCAGAGATGGAAAATCAGGAGGCTATTATCTAAAATCTGTTAGTCCAATCATCAGTGTTTTGTATAATACATATTAGGATACTGAAAAAGCATAGGAAATATTTGGTTATATAGAAAGATACCATTGTATAAAGATATATAATGATACATGATTCAATCAAAATACCTTTGGAGACAAATAACATATCAAAAGGATTCAGTAACACCCAGTATAAGAGAAAGTAAGGTTGAATTGTTTACCCTCACCAAAGAGTTCCCATGTGTGAATAAAAGAATCCCACTAATTACTGGTCAAAAAAAATATGTCATTTTGAAAAGCAGAAAAATTTGTTTTGGATTGCTAGAGACTTTCTGTCTAAATACTAAGTCATATATTAACCAGTTCAACAATTCATTTTTACTTAATTAAAATCTTGAGCAAAATAATAACCAAGTGATATGTTCAAACTGTTCAGAAAGCTCAAATAGGCTTTATTAGTGTGGCATGAGTATTTTTAATTTTTAAAAAATTCTAAAGAAATACAAGATTGAGTCTTATGACAGCCATGTTGCCTAACTTCTCCTAAAACTATAGGGCACAACATTCTTGGTTATATCAGCTTTCAAATTTTGCTTCTCAAGGGATATTTAAGACCTGTAGATCTGTATACAAAAACCTGTATCTGAACAATCTCTGGAATCATGCTAACCTATGAGACATCTCAAACAGACTCACAGTCCTATACTAATTATAAATTCCTATAGTTTTTACTTCAGTTTGGCAATAGTGTAATCTAAATTTAATGCTTTATTTATATCATATTTTTGGGGAATTTGAATTAGAAGCTGGGCATAACTGGTCAATGCAAACTTGGTTTCCTTTGGGTCTAGCATGGGATTTCCAGCTAAGAAGGGACCCTTCCATTCTTCCTGAAGTGAAACACATTTTCTTGCTGTTTGTAAAGTGATCCTCTGTAGACATCCAGATCCTAAACCAGCAAACCTTACGTTTGAACTTGCATGGGACTCGTCACGTGCTTGTTGTCTTCAGTGGTTATAAGCACAAATTTTACATCAAGCACACAGGCAGAAGCACATGCCTGAACTGAAGTCCTCCTGTATTTACAGTTTCTTAAACATTTGAACTTCTGCCACTTTTATCCCCAAGGATATCTCTTATAATACGGTCTGAAATGGAGATCTTCATTAACATGTATACCACGTGCAGCTTCTTCTCAACAGTTGCTTACAAATTAGATGTAGCAGGAGCTGTCTCTGACCTTCAGTTAATTATTTGATACCACTACGGAATTTCAAGATCTCCAGGGGTTATCTTTTAGAAAATATCTGTTGAATATCTGAGGAGCAGCAAACGACACAAGGTCACTCAATTAATAGCACAGTATCAACATCCAACTCTGAGGACTGCAAGCCATCCTTCACTCGGCACCACTGGTCAGAAGGCAGCAATGAGTGATTCATGGGGAAGGGGAATAATTTCTCATTTTTCAGAAAGTTCCATGACACAAATTCTAACAGAA
This sequence comes from Lophotriccus pileatus, assembly GCA_035583135.1. NCBI lineage: Eukaryota > Metazoa > Chordata > Aves > Passeriformes > Tyrannidae > Lophotriccus > Lophotriccus pileatus. The sequence continues at coordinate 27,112,973 of JAWWES010000169.1, forward strand.
CGTTAAGGGTTTCATTCACAAGGATCCTGACTTAAATCCTGCTGACTTTCCCTCTGGATCAACGTAGCAGAGACAGTTCAGCAAAGTAAGAACTTTTCTGAGTGAAGTAGCTGTTGAAATAATTGTATTTATGGGCACACCTCACCTGGATTCCTGCTTCTGAACATGGTTTGCCTTGTTTGATCCATCCACATGCAGCTTGACAAACACAGTAGTACTCATCTGAGCAGCAATTTCATCAAGTTCTACTTGATAGGCAACCACCTTAGAGTACCTAGAGCCTTGTTATAAACTTGAGGGATCTCAGTCAGATAATTAAAACTGTTATGGTAATAATAGCCCAAGTAATAAAAGTACATTGGTTTACTCCACTGACTTTTATTTGACTGCTCATATATTTGTAATTTGCCTTTTTAAAGCTCTTCTAAATTTGTCATTTGCTCTTATTCATTCCACAAATGCAGGAATATGAAAAAAATCAAACCCAAACAAAACAGAACAACTAAACAGTTACTCAGTGGTACATTCAGCCCAAGAGAGTCCCAAAGAATTAACTGTGTTCCAGGAAACATGATTAGAGAGGGTGAACCCATATGCTTGGCAAAGAAACACAAATCTCTAAAGATATGTAGCATCCCTGCTCCACAGAGGTACCTACATATTCCATCCAAGATGGATATGTGGTGGATCTGTGGGGAAGAAAGACTGGCCAGGAAGATGGGAAAGAAAATTTCAGAAAGAAATATAGTCTGCTGTATACAAACATGCTGCACAGAAGAACAGCCATATAGCTCTCTCATCTCACTCTCTATCACACAAAAAAATAATTAAACAAAAATATAACCTACATTACTGAGTAGAATCCATAGGGCCAAATTTCCCTTTGAAAGACCTGGAACTTCAGGTGACATCTCTTAGAGGATTCCAAAGCTCACACTAGTGTTTTTGTCAGAGGAGACATATGCAAACAGATCTATCTCCCATCCTCTCAAGCACTTTTTCCTGCTATTTGTTACCTGACCTACTGTTCTATCAGCAGTTTGTCACCCTGCAAAGGCTTAACATCTCATCTCCACCAACACCAGAGCACCCCCTGGTTCGCTGCACTCTAACTAAGGAGAGACCTAGACCTGAAGTTTGGAAACAAAAAATTAGAATAACTCTTTTGGCAGTGACCAGAGAATTATATTGGATGGAAAAGTAAAAAAAAAGCTTTCAGGACAACTATTCCCTTTTTTTTGCTGAGCAAAACTACCTCATCTACAGGTGACAGCTTCTCACAATAGCTTCAAAACAGCTAAACTTTGACTCGTTTAAGTCTTGCTTTGCCTTGCACCTGAACTTATTCAACACTAGCATCAAAAGACAGAAGAATGGTACCAAACTTTATAGTGCACAGAAACTGATTGGGAAAACAGAAATTCCATCCAGCTTTTAAAAATAACATTGAAGACCCCTCTGTTTTCGTGACTGCACTCTAGCTGAGAGAGCAGGAGACATCTCCAGACTCAACAGGCTGTGGACCAGCCCTCCAGGACAAAGACACTGCCTGCTGATCAAATCCAGCCACCCCCAAATCTTGTCACTGCTCTGCTGTGCTCTAACAGGCAAATACAAACCCATCTTTTACGCATTCAGCCTTACCTCTGAGACACCACTGGTAACAGACAGTATATTCAATCACACACGTTAAGCATGAAATGACAGAAGATTAATGAATAGAAAGGAAACAAATGAGGAAAAGGCATTTGGAGGAGAAAACAGACACTGAGACTGTCAAAACTGAATAATAGATTTGATTGCTTAACATCTAAAATAAATCCTTGTGGTAGTTTCAAAAACCTCAAATCGCATTCAAGCTCTGACACAAAGTGCAGTGAAATCAATAGGAAGACATCTAGTGCTTAAGAAAGTTAACATATCAGAGCATGCACAAGATACAAAAATTTGATTTTGCCTGAGGCTGTGCAAATTTTTTACTTCACTTTTGCTCCCTAGGGATAATATACTCTTTGGTACACAAGCAACTAATCCACTCCTGCATAGCTTTACAAATTATTACTGAAATTTTCTGCAGCAATGCCTGCAGTTCCAGACATAATTATGTATAAAAACACTTAATTTTTTTTTATTGTCTTTTTCCACTCAGCAGTTTACTCTTCATTGTCATTATTTTATTTTTTTTGTATTGAATATGGGAATACAAAATCAGATGTATACAGAAAACAAGATATAACTACTTCAAGTAAGTAGAAAGAACAAGCCTCTTACTACAGGGGGTTGGGTTTTAGAAACATTCAAACTTGGTTACCTTTCTATACAGATGATTTGCTACACTGAGACAGACCTGTATGCTTTTGGGCACAACAGAACTCTAAGGCAAATAAAACTTTTGCTAACAGTGAGATTTTGTCATTTTTCTAAAAAAGGGGAATAGCACTTTGGAGAAGGAGTTTGTTCCTCAAAGCGTGAGTTTGAAAAGTATGTTGTACATTGATAGAACGTGCCATATTACAAAGACACGAAGCAAATCAAAACAGAAGAGGAACCAAACAGCAGACAAAATCCCCCCAAAAATCTGAGAACTGCACTAGAAATACGATAAAATCTAGAAAGAAAAAGTACATACTTACTCACTTACTGATTAACAGCAAGATTTCTTCTGTTAGCTGGCATATCACTACTGGAAACAACAGGGAAGAAAAGCGAGTTAGTGGAGATCCATGGGACTGAAGTCTGTTTCCACAATGCACACTCAGCAGCTTAGATCCAGAAGCAGTATAGGTATTATCCCTTGGCAGTGAATCACTGTATAGCCCTGTCCCTCTGCCAGCCTATTAGCCCAGGATCATCAAACACACAAACTCTGCCTCCCTGCGCTGGATGTGAATGTCTTTGCACGGTCTACAAAGTTTCACCTCTTGGTGCTGTGTTGCAATGTTTCAGCCACCATTGTTTGCTTAGATGAAAATCTTTTAGTTTATAGGTAACAAAACCCATGTTTTTAAGAATAGAAAGAAGAAAAAAGAGAGATAACCAAACAAATAACAGAAATCTGGCCTTAAATCTCAATCAAGCAAAAAATAGCTTGCGAATAAAAATTATTTCCTACTAAACCTAAACCAAACATTATTCAAAGATTTAAAAGTCTGATAAATAAATGTTAATTGACTCCTTCTGTGCTTTCATCTTCTAAAAACCAAACACAACAGAATTCTTTATCTCTGCTTGATACACTGTCCTTAACTGTCTCTACCAAAAAGCCACTTAGTAATTAACTAATGGCTCATAAACATTGTCACTGGAGAGAAAACTATGGCTGAAGCAGACAATTTTCTTGAATTAGACTAATAATTTTGCTCTGACCAGCCACGATTAGTGTAGCTGAGTAACTATCTAGGCTGTAACTAGAGATAATGCTTTAGGCAAGAGCATTAATGAGCAGGCAACAGGAACAAGGTGATAATTCTCCAGGGAACATCGGGGCTGGATTCCTGCAAGTACTAACCCAGCTGGTCACAAGTGAGTTCTGGCAACCTGGAGGAAGACCTGTTACTGCAAAGACAAAATTCCAAGACCTGATGATCTCTCCATGTCCTAACCTAAAGGATGCCACCCTTTGAGGAGGGAAGTAGCAGAGAAGAAGAGCCTAAGTAAGAATAACCCATGAATCACTTCAAATCTGTGAGCTACAGCTTGTTTCCTCTGACTCAAAATGGAACCTGGGAATCTTCATTTGCACAACTGAAGGTAGGGAGAAAGAAATGAAAACCAAATACTCTGGTCTTCTTAATTCAAGATGACAATCAGACCCTAGAAACAGAGAGAGGTTGCTGTACTTTCAAATCCATTCTCTTTCCAAGTAAGGTGGTCCCTTAGCTGTGCATCTAATTCAGAGACTTTCTCATTTTCTCTGGTTCCTGGGCATAAAGGGAAGACACACTGTATGACTCTGGAATCTGGCATAGCATCTGCTCCAATCTCATTCCACATGCAAAATTATTTTTTTTACCTTTAAAACCTCTCTGTTCAAAATAGGCCAATTTTTGTTTCTTAGGAAAGTCTTTTGAAGGTGTTTTCTCCTCTGCATTAAATGTCAGATTGAAAATAAATCTCTTGGTTTCTTGACACCTCTCTGCACCGTTATTCTTAATCTTTTAATTAGTCATACTCTGCTAACTTCCTGCAAGACTTCTGCTCCCACATCACTACTTGAAACACCATCCTACTAGACATGTTTTTACTAATGTGGGAGTTCTGCAAATGCAAATACACAGACATCTAGACGAAAAGGGTCAAAGGGAACCTCCCATACACTACAAACAACATAAAATTAGAAGCTCTTTAGAGTGAAAGAACAACAAAAAAAAAAAGCAAGACTGAAAAGCTCCTTGCAGGTAAAGGAAGGGTGTTAGCAATATAATGATGTGATTTTCATTCTACAGCAGTAGAGCTCTCGAGGATCTATTAAGGAAAGGTGTGCATAGAGCACAAAATAATGGGCACTTGGTGAGAAGTGGCACCTTCAGGTCTTACCACGATTTAGTAAACAAAGTGAGGAACAGAACTTTGAGCACTTCAGGCTGCATGGATTCAACTCTTTCTTTCTACAGCCCTCGAGCAGGACACCAGACAGCTGAGAACAGCTCAGGCTGACAACCTGTTTTGAATACTTAAAATCAGTGTATTTGGAAAGGATTTCTTCACTGACTTCATTGCCTTACCTGCCCTAGGAAAATCACTCCATTCCAGGTAAACAAAACCCAGGCAGCTTACCCACATAAGATGGAATAGAATAGGAAAGTAAAAATGTAGAGGCAAATGTAGTGACTACCCTTATATAAGGGTTGGGTAAATTGAGCTTTGAAAGAAGAAATACTTATGAATGTGCTAAACACAGTGGACAAGTGTAGGGGGATACACAAAGCTGGAGAAAGGCCAGGAGAGACAAATCAGAAATACACTGTGCAGTTGCACAGAAAATTCCTCAGTAAGATAAGCAGACACAGAAAGCAAAATCAAATTAAAAATAAGGTTCTAATGCAGTTATACTTTTCAGCATGATCTAACAGGAGACCTCCAGGTAGATTTTCAGGGTGTTAGTATGTCTAAAGTTGGTATGTTCCAACAGTTGCCTTGTAAAGTTAAAGAAAGTGTCATTTTGAACATTTACTTGCCTTAAATAATTATATGCCCTGTAGGTCTTGATAGGAAAGGTGTCTGGGTGTTTGTTCATTAACCCTAATAACTTTTCCCACTGGGACTAGGATTGCAGACAAATAAGAACTTTAGTTAATTTTTAGCTAGGGCCAAGATTATCCAGTGCAATCCTTTAAGACACAAAATACAACCCTAACACAAGTGGAGTGGGGTTCTAAGTGATATCAGTTTGTTATGATTTCCCAATATTTCTCACATTTTGTTGATAATAGAGAAAAAAACGTCCCAGTGTTTTAGATATTTGATTGACATTTCAGAGCTAAGAATTCAAACATTGGGAATTTTTTTTTTAGTTTAACTAAAGAGATTTTCCTAATCTTCAGTTTCTCTGATTTTTTTTTCTTTCAAATTAGATAAAAATTAAAAGTAATATCTTATGTCAGCTCATTTTGCTCATTTCAAAATTTTGTTCATAAAGGGTACAGTTACAAAAAAAGAGAAACCAAACTCCAAATTTCAGTTTCAAAATATATTTGCACTAGCAAAAGAACAGACTTTTAAACATAAAAGGAAAAGGCAATGTTTTAGTAGCTACAGAATCATCATCATTTATTGTCTTAAGTTGTTCTTGTTATATGACTCAGCATCCCAAGTAATTTCAGTTCTTATGGTGCTGCTTTCCCCACTCCCCTGCCCCTCTTTCTTTGTGACAAAGTTGTTCTTTGGGGAAATGTCATCCAGGTCTAGCTGTGAGAAGCTGAATCATTTTGCCATAAATGCCATAAAAAAAAATCAAAACAACCCAAATAATAACATTTCTTTGCAAATACAACTCTATTTTTCCTATATCTTTTGTGGGAGTTGAGAGCCCTGTTGCTGTTCTGCAGCTCTGGGGTCTAAATGTCATGCCCGGTGGATAAAATGTACTTTATTCTCTTTGTGTGTATTTGTATTGTGTTCTTGCCTCTTTCTTAGTCTGAAATGACGCATAAATACACATATCTTTGGAAATATCCTCAAGAGTGGTGCAAGAGAACAAGTTTGGTCAAGGTATACTATGGATCAAAAAGACTGATTCATTCATCATACAGGCGTTGAAAATAAAAAAAATTAAAAAAATTAAAACAAACAAACAAACAAACAAAAAAAAACACAACCCCAAAACAGGAGTACCTTAACAAAACACACTTAAAAATGCAAACCCGTGTACTGAAAGAAAGATCAGTTCTGTACCTGTTCTTACAGATGACTGCTTCAAACATTCCCTTCAATCTGATTCTAAGGGAACTGGGGGAAAGGGGAGCACTAGATAGACCTTGACACCTCTCCTGAATTGTTTTCCTTCTAGAAAAAGGAAATAAAATGGGGTGGGAGTGAAAAAACTGCCATTATATGTGGCTCATGGTGCTGACAGCCATCAGTCATTAGAACCTCCTCTTCTCTCACAAGAGCACTGAATCCATCAGCCTCCCTCTCCGCTGGAGCCAAAGGCTCTGCTACACTCCTAAGGGTAGACTTTCTGTGGAATTCCCACAGCAGCTGTCAGAAACAGTTGAGTGAGCAGCTTTGTTTCAGTCCCACCACTTTCTTCCTTTCCACAAAACAAGATGCAACCAGCAAGAGTCTCAAACCTGACAGGCATACCTCTTCAAATGGCCTACTGTACACTTATCTTGACAGAAATAGTGGCCAAGGGCATTAATAATCCCTCAGTCTTTCTTTTCTGACACAAGGGGAAATATTTATGTCACAGCTGATTGGATTAGGGAACTTTTCTTTGGAAACACTCAAATCTCCACTTCACCTACATCTCTTCTTAACATTGGTCGCTCATGAGGGTGGGTAGTTGCTGAGGAAAGAGCCATAACTACAAGCAGTGAATGCACCTTAGATTCACTAAGATAATTTGGACCTTCTCAGGCCTTCTGAAGAGGAACTTTAACAGTAAGACTTCTGGAAGTTACATGAAAAACTGCAATTCAGGGATCTGGACCACTGGATGACTGCTTATTGGTGGGCTGGTTCACCACTTCCTACGTTCAGGAAAGGCTGAGTTTAGTTCAGATTGCCAAAGTTGAGAAGTGACAATAGAAAATCTCAATTAATTTTAAAAAACACCCACAAATTTTTAACCCTACCCAGGTTCATGCCACCTGTCATGTGGTTAACCACTGACCATTTTAGCTCTAGACACACTGTACATACTTGTCTCGCTGATGGAAGACAGGGAGGGGACAGACAGACGTCCAGAAAGAGACTTTGCTTGCTACTCTTTTGAGGCACACCTTTATACACCTGTCTCCCTCAAAAATCCTCTAGTTCCATTTCTAACACAAGAAAGATCACTAAAGATAAATGTAAAAGTTTCCCAGAAGGAACTTCCAAACAAGAACTCTTCCTCTGTGGCTAGACTGATGGTTCTATGATTCCATGCTCCAGAAGACAACACAAGCTTCCTGAAGGTGAAGGCTTTCTGCTTATCAGCTAAATCAAATATATCTGGCAATGCCTACTGCCAGGTAACAGAATGACAGACTAAACCCAAATAGCTCTGATTTCTCACTGCTCAAGCCCTAAAAGCACTTCTTTTTTTTTCTTTTCTTGAAACTGACCTATCTTGTCCTGGAGCTCATAATTGCACGTACCTGCTGTGAAAGCTGAATAAGCAGAGCTTTTAGGAAACAGAATCCAGGAGCACAGCTCTCCACTGACGGAAAATTGAAATGATGAAGCACTACCCCTGCAGAAATAAATATCACAGCAAGGAAACCTGGATGAAGGCTGAAACAAAAACTGACAGAGAGGTTATTTTGGAAATTACAGAAGGGACAGGAGTCAGTAATTACGTGAAGAGTCTAGATGGCTGTGGGAATTTTTCTCTGAACCTTGCTTGTTTTCTGTAACGACATTTTCCTTTAATGTACAACAGAGCTTTCATATTGACAATTACTAATATCTCTGGATTAATCTTCATCCACTCCGAGCGCTCCTCAAGGATTCTGTGGCCTTTTCTATTAGTATGCCACAATTAAAGAGAGATATAATGTTTGCTATACTATCTGTTGAGCTGTAAGAAACTCTTACTACTGTAGAATCAATAGTTGAGTTACCTGTGTCAGGAACTTGATTAAAGTAATAAACAGAGACAATCTCTGATAGAGGTAGTTAATCAGAAAGCAAACCCTTTTCTGCTTTAACAAACTTGTGTGTTTTACGGAAAGTGTGGATGACTCACAAAACAAAAAGAAGTATCAGAAAACATGAGATTTTTATCTCAGTTTTGAAGAAACAGAGAAGAACATGAAGGCTATGCTATGTAACTTTACCCCGCCACTATGGCCAAACAGTTACATCTTGTGAAGCATTTCTTCAAAAATCTATTAGAAGAGTTAGTTCATAAACCTGAATGTACATGGTTTCAAAATGGTATATCTTGTTTTCTTCCCTTAATTCTTTCAGGATAACAAGAGACATGAAGTTCAAAGGCAAAGCAATCTCCACATCCCTAGGAAGGATTAAACCAGACCGTGCTTGATTAAGAGCAGAGGATGGTGGCACTGACACTGCAAAGAAACACCTCTTTCTCCTTCTCCTGGTCTTTCATAGCTAAAGGACTGTGTGTGCACACATATACACATGTAGGGCCACACACAACCACGAAGAGTTGAAGGGAAAAGGAAAGAACAACACTAATGTCATCCTGTGCTAGAGATTGAATGGGCCCAACTTTAACTTCCTTACTACTGGTTTTTCTTTCTTCTTAGACTAAGAAAAACAAATTTCTGTTGCTACTTGAAAGGGATTCATCATCTGTCTATATTCAATCTGTTGGAAATGTTTTCTTCAGCAACAGAATATTTGCATAACAGTGTTCTCCTTGTCAGGTTCACAATAGCTGTGGGACTTATTAGACTGACTTTGTGTTGAATATTCAACAGTAACTCACTAGTCATATGAACAGCCTCGTAGGAGTCAAAATGTACATGAGCTAAGGCAGATTATTTAAAATATATCCCTATCCAGAATTTGAAAACAAAATGCACTTTGTGTAGAAGAGTAAAAAAAAGGCTGGAGTGCAGGTGAATTGTCTAACAAGCCTGCACTAGAATATTATTTGTGAACATGGAATTTTTCTGATTTAAAACAGAGGCTGTTGAGGGCTTACAAAGGCTGATGCACTTCTCAACACTGTTATAAATCCTTCCCTTCATGATCAAGCCACTTTGACGAGTTCCATGGCTCACTTGTGATTGCTTAAACCTTTTCCCCTCTATAGAGAAAACAGATATTTCATATTAACATTGAAGGCACATATTTACAGAGACAATGATGAGAGAACAGGGCTTCGGGTATTTTTGCTCTTGCTGTGCTTTGTCAGACGCAGCAGGAACAAGCAATTTGCCTGAAAGCAGACATGGCAGGACAGAGAAATTGCGACACAGCACTAACTTTCTAGAGGCAAAAGGATCATCATAACTATGATTTAGAGGACCACAGGTTTTACATATGGAGAGCAAAAGGAGCCTTTGACGTGGTGAAAGCCCTGGTCTCCAAGGACAGAATTTGCCAGAGGGTGGAAAAGGCCCATCAGAGTCAAACATGCTCCAGTGAAATTCAGATTAGATGTATTCCCTCCATTATTGGCAAGGCCTGCAGCAAGATCCTCGAGAAAGGAGGCACCTGGTAAGAAAAGTGAGCTGAGTGAGAAGGAGGAGACTTCCCCAAAAAGGCTGGACAGAACTCAGAAGCCAAGGGTTGAGAGAGCACCTGAGGAGAGTCTTGGAGACAACAATGTTCTGCTGAGAGCTGAGGTCTTGGCAGCACTAGGGGGACTTAGGAAAAAGGAAAATATAAGAGATTTACACTGTTCTCTGGGGAATAAAATAATTTCAGCTCTTTGGGGATCTGAAATAGTTTAATAACTTCAAAGACCTTTCCAAAGCACAGCCTCTGCCCACTCATCTTGCTGCCCATAAGGAGAGGCAATGAGATCAACTCTTTCCACAGCTGTTGGTACTCCTGTTGATCCAAGGGCTGTCTCTTGACAGCTCTGTCTGAAAGCCACTGCACTGGAATGGGATCAAACACACATCTGTGTCCAAACTACACATTTTATCAGCCACAAAATCTATCCAGATGGCAGACAGTCATCTACTAACAATAATCCATTTCTCGTCCTACTTTTCTACTGCAGCAAATTGATGTCAAGTCATCTCAACAGCCTTTTAAAGGAGAACAAGGATCTACAGATGTTGTTTGTTATTGCTGTTTTAATAACAAACAACCCAGGGGAAAATATTTAAAACTGAAGCCTGTAGTGCTGCTACAGAACAGAGTTATTTGGTTTAAAATCATTATTTGCAAGTACTTCCATTTCTAACAAATGTAGCAGCTATAGTTGCTTGCCAGGCCAGCCCACTCTTCTTTTACCTGCTGTGAGCTGAAGCAGGTCCTTGCAGAAGTTAAAAACTCAAAAATTTGTATCAACAACACTTGAATAAGAAGCCATGCTGGACAGTTTTCACAGCTGTACATCATCATGTTACCAGTTTTCTGATCTTGTACTCTGGCACAGCAACTACAGCAGTAGCTGTGACCTTTTGGATGTCCAACACAAAATTCTTGAAATGACATTGAACTCCTGGAACAAAGTCATTGGCTTGGGTAGATGAAAAAGATGCATTTTCCCACCTTTTTCCTTTTTTTTCCCTGTGAAATCGAAGTATAAAATTCCTTTCTTCCTTGCTTCTAGTTTAAAAGCTTTATGAAGTTGACATAATATTTCCTGTAGAAGGACCCACATTACCAACATATTTTTCAAGTGTGTAAATCCTGCACTAAAACATATCCTCTGGGATTTTCTTATATTGAAAGTCTAACTGAAAATGTGACTATCCATCTCTTGCTTCTCAATGAATCCCAAAACCACCTTTGGGAAAAAGACTGCAGGTAGCAAAGGGGACTCCGCAGAGCTCTCACAGTGTGTGGCACTCGTACCTTCAGACAAGCACCAAACAGGGTAGAGGAATAAGACCTCTGACCAATTCAAAGGTCAGAATTTGAGGGTTTCATCCATAAACCCTTTGAGTTTTACTCATTGTGTGGGATCCTCTGATAGGTAAATAGCAAGTCATGCTAGATGGCCTGGCATCTTCCAGTTTGACCTGAGATTGGATTCTCCATAATAGCATTTTCTGCTCCTAAGTACTTTAATACAAGCAGAAAACACACAGGCTTTCTGTAGCAGCCACAAAACGAAGTTAAAAAAATGACTATGTGGTCAACCAACTCAATGCTCAACAGTAATAGGTGTGATTTAAATAAACACAGAAGAGAAATCAGAAAAAATAAAATAAAAAAAAATACAGCAGCAAGCATCTTTCACCACCCCACTCCCCGCCCCCCCACTTTAAGTCTGGGAAAACTAAAGATCATTGCATTTCTTACTGGAGTTTATTGAAAATAATAAATCCTGTCTATATTGTAGCTGACTTAATGAACCTGATGCCCCCACATGGAAAATTTTTTCTTAGTACACTAGTAATAGATAATCTAGAAGTCTCACAAAAAAAACCCCAAAACAAACAAACAAACAAAAGCCCAAACCAAACCAAAACAAATAAACAAACAAACAAAAACCCAACACCAAATTTGTTGACATTACCTGCCTAGTACAGGCAAACTTTCACAAACATTTTCATTTCAGTCTGGAGAAAATAAGAGATGGGAAACTCCTCAAGAAGTTGTGGTTTGTTTTTTTTTGCTTCTGCTGTTGTTTTATTTTTATATCTGTGGTAGTATTTCAGTTTGCAGGTGCCACAGTTGCTAAAGAAATAAATGCCCAGAAGTACAACACTCAATGCAAGCAATCTCTGAACTCCAGAGAGTGATGGGAACAGCACTGGAAACATCAGAGCCAGAAACACTATCCCAGAAGGTCTCATTATATCTGCTAGACAGCCCAGAAAGCAAAGGAAGTGCTGTGGTTAAGTCACAGAAGCAGAGCTATGGCCAATACACACCTTCCACACTGCAACACCACACACGTCTGAGCAGCTTTAAATATTCATCCAGAGGCAATCTGCACTTGGGAAATGAAGGAGCTGTCTCTTCCCCCCACCCTGCCCTAAATGGTTTGATAGCAGGCACTCCTGCTCTGCTCCCTTGGCACCTGGGCTCAAGGGACCCCTCTTCACCCAGCCTGGTTCCTGCATGAGATTTCCCTTCACTCTTCCACTCCAGTGTCTTTGTTAGCCCCTTGGATGCGTTTTAAGCATTTTCTGACTTTCATTTTTTATTTAGTAGCATATTTTAACAGTTGTTCTTTTCTAGACGACAACCTTGAAACTACAAGTCCATCAGTTTTTAATTCAGTGTAACTACTCTTGATACATTTATTAATTTCTTAATATTAGAAGAGGCTTCAATAAGCACAAATTGCTGGAGAATATTCAAATTTTCAGTCTTTTCCAGTAGCACAAACTTTCATGTCTACCAAATATGTGTCGTGATTTCATCTAATATTGAGTTAATTTCTTCTCAATAGTAGGTCCAGTGCTGTGTTTTGGATACAGAATGAGAATGGTGTTGATGACACACTGATGTTTTCGGTTTTGCTAAGTCATGTTTATTCTAAGTCAAGAATATTTTTCTCTGTTTGTGTGTTTGTGTTGCTTATGCTCTAACAGTGAGGAGGTATAAAAAAGGAACAGGGAGGGGGCAAAGCCGGGACAGGTAACCTGAACTGGCCAAAGGGATATTCCACACCACAAAACACCAGGCTCAGTATATAAACAGGGGAGTTACCAGGAAGTGAGGGCAAATCTGGGTTTGGGAAGGGGGTCTGGTGCCAGTCAGGGGGTTGTGAAGGGGGTCTGGCATTTGTAAACAATTATATTATGCATTGTTTATTTGATTTTTTCCTTTTCATTTTTATTACTATTACCATTATTATTTACAATTATTAATAATAACTTAAAATAAAATAAAATACAAACTGTTCATATCCCAACCTACAAGTTCTACTTTTGATTCTCCTCCCCATTCCACCGGGGGAGGGGTGGATAGGGGGTTTGAGCGAGCATCTGTGTGATGCTTTATTTCCAGCTGGGCTTAAACCACAACAATGGGGTAAAGTTTACTTGCAGATGTATATTTTAAAAGAAAAGAAGAAAAGAATCCCATGACAGTTGCTTAGGTCAGAGAGGCCCACATATCTCTTATCCAGACCCTAACTTGCCTTCATTTGTGCAATCACTGAGGAGTTTTCCTTGCAGGCTCCAGTAACGCTCCCCATGCACAGGAGCATGCAAAACACCAGGAGAAAAGGTTGCTCACAAGGAGATTCCATCAGTGCTTCCTTAATTAAGAAAACACGTTTTCTGGAAAATCCAGGCAATATATGGATAACACACCAACACAATATGAAAGTGACTAATGTACCTAGACTGGTTCAAATAAGGTTCACCAGCTTCACCACCTGGTTCCTGGCAGGCATGAGCCACAGTTAACAGCAGTAGAAATCAGCATCACATATCCCACATTTTCTGCTTTTTAAACCACAAGAGCCATTTCACTGCTCAGACCCTTTTAAGCATCCTTTTGTGCTCAGGTTGTGACCTCCCTATTGCCGTGAGGATTAAATGTCTCTGTGAGATTCTCAGGAGCCCTAAGTGTTCACTAATGGCATTTGTAGTGTGGAATGTACACATTTAATTTCTAGATTTTAGCTGAGTTTACAATGTATTGCCTCTTCTGATAACAACTATAAGACACGTTCCACTTTGGCCCATGACATTTTATCTAAAAATTACATTCAACATGTATTTTCTACAGGTGTTTTCTACAGAAAACATCTTCAACTACTTAGGCTTAAGTTTTTGCTTAATCGATTCTAAAGGTAGTTCCTGGGGGAGAAAAGGTAGAAAAATATTTCTTTCCTGATTAAATTTGCCCATGGTCAGAACTCTTACAGCACTTCAGTCTTTTAAAAATAACCTAAATAATCAAAATAAACACTTTAAAATCCAGAAAATCCAGGCTATTGTATCTTTCAAAATACCTCATATTAACCTGTACAGAGACAGATAGATAACATTCCCGTAGACTATAGATTCAAAAAAAGAAAAGTATAAAATTTAATGGAGCATTACAAATGCTTGGTTAGAAGGCATGGCTAGAAAACTAATTTTCAGACTAGCAGGCCACAAGTGGTAAACAAATTCCCAATACAAAAATGTTTCAAATAGAAATTGCATAAAATGAATGATGCTTATTCATGGCCGCAGCAGGCTGAGAAAAAAAAATTAATTTAAAAAGTTGAGGTTTTTTTTTCCAACCAAGCCCAAGAACATCTGATTTCTAAATCAATAGCTGTCTCAAGCCAAACTGAAGTGCTTGTACAACTTCAGACAGGTAATTACTTACAGGGATTGGATGAGGAACAAGCACATCAAGGGATATTGCTATGTCAATCTCTCTTCTCTTGTATTTTAGTGTAGCCTTTTGGTTGTTTCAGAGATCAGCAGTAAGAACTGATTTTGTCCCCTAGTAGGAGCAATATAAAGGAAAGCTAATACACTAGATACACGTCTTTCATGGATGCTTTTTCAAGCAATTCAGTGTCATGGTTTGGGGACAAAGCTCACAGGAAAGAGGCAGCTTCAAAGAGATTTAGTTTCTTTAGACTGACCAGTGCAAAACGAACTAAGGTTTTGGGAAAGGGAATTATGAAGATGACAGCATGTTATGCAAAAATTACTTAATTTCAAGTTGAAATACATTTGTAATACCCTTTGCATAGATATAGAAGGGATAATACTGTTGCATTTCATTAAAACACATTAACATGATAAAGTAATGAAACACATTTACCACTCCACTGAGGAAGTCCCATAATGTATATTCAGCCTAACCAACAGCTGATATGACCACTTGACATTTTTTCCACTGTTTTTATTAGAGTATTTGAGGTACTGACTTTTAAGTTGCCCACTTAAATTTTATGGCTTTTATCAAAAAGTTTATTTTTAGCTGAAAACCTAAAATTGTCAGGTTTTGAAAACGTCTTAAGACTTAAAAGATACCCTTTGCTATCAAAAGTACAATTTTTTTCTAAATATAATCTGTGCATGCATATGTGTGTATTGCTAAATCCACCAGTATTTCCTGGGGGGAAAACCTGTTCTTTGCAAATCTAATTTTCAGTATTGAAGTTTTGCCCTTTTTAAGATTGAGAAAGCTTCTATCTCCAAAGTCCATTTTTGACAGCAACAATAAGAAAAAAATCACATTTATTTTGCCAGTTAGAATAACTTTCTATAAGTCCCCCCTAGGATAGTTACTGCTAATAATGAAAATTTTATAAGTCCTAAAAGGTCTAAGCTTGTATAAGATCTGCAACTCTTTCTCCAACTTCCTTTGTATCACTAGAAGCTCTTGGCAAGTCTTTCTTCACAGAGAAGTAGGCTCAAGCATACAACCCTCCTGAGATAACAGTACTTTTTATTAGAAGATGATATATTTTAATGAACTGGATACATTTAGTTGCCTCTAGTATTTCCTCTGGTGTTCACTACTCTCCCAAGTGATGAGTGAAAATTTGCATTTTAACAGAAGCTGAGTACTCTACTGGAAAGGCATCATCCTCAAAAGCTCATAAGTAGGTTTTTGTCTATTATTTAGTTTTACTGAAATTTGTTACTGCCTTTAAAGTCTCTTGTTAACGGGATACACAGTGCTCCCATTAACTGACCTAAATTGCCATCTGTATTTCTTCACTCAGTTGTAAGATTACTATACTAAAACATAAACGTGGTGATCTGCTTTGCAGGGAAATTACTGCACCTGTTTTGCAGTGATCTGATAGTGCAAAACAGGTAGAAACCCCCTGATCACCTGAAACTGTGCCTGTGTGATGTGGGTTTGACTCCTCAAGACCTTTTTTTACAGAGATTTTCAGCTATGCACAGCTGATAGCAACTGTCCAGGCACTCTAAGGCAGCAATCAAGTGTGCCACTCTAACAACAAAGGCAATGTTCCTTTTAAGGGTCTTTTAAGTAAAAAAAAAAAAAAAAACCAAACCATTTCCCAAAAGAAAATTATCATCTGTCCAGCAATCATTTCAAATTTAACCAGAGCAGCTTTTTACATCTTCATTCTTGAGTTGGGAAAGGTCAACAAACAAGCCCCCCACTGGCCCTTCCAGGCCCTATGGCTGTGTGAGAGGGGCAAACAAGACTCTTCTTCCATCTCATCTTGGCTGCCCATGAAAGAGACGCCTGCAAGAAGAAATACAAATTTCTTGCCACGTGCCCTGAAAACAAGCTCAGCCTGCAGTTGTTGCAAACATGGAGGATGTTCTTTTTCATTTTTGTAGGACTGCCATCACTCTCTGGTGTGTGCAGCACAAAGGGAACTGAGCAGGCATCACTCAGGGCCCCTGAACTGTTTGTCACTGCACGAACATGTATGTTCCTCGTTGAGCAGGACGGACAGGCTGCCACCCCACTCGTGCTCCACCACTGCTTGCTGGAGGGATCCCAGCCCTGCCCACCCACTTCCAGCATTCTCATTCCTGACCTCTGTAGCATCAGCCACACTTGCCCTTCCACACCCTTTCATCTCTTTTTAGAGGAATGCACTTGTTTTCCTCACAAATCTGGGTTTTGTGCAAGGAAAATGAATGCCTTTTGTAACTGAGACTAAGTATTCAAAGGCCAAACTTCAGAGGGGGGCAAGCACACAGAAAGTCACAACTCTTACACAGCTGTGGCTTGCAAAAACAAATCCAGAGGCATTGTCTCACCTTAAAAATTAACCCAAGACACCATTAGTGCATGATCTGGTAAAAAAGATGCCAAAACTCACTTGTTTAAACTAAAGCTTCATTTACTGAATATACTGTGACTATACAAAGCACTTTGGCTGTTGCAATAGTTCATTTTTTATTAATGATATGAAAGGGTATCTATTCTGAAGGCTCCAAAATCCTTCATTCTTCTGTTGAAATGTCTCTCATTCATTATTTACATCCAAGAATTCTCCCTTGAACCAAGGCATCATACATTTTATTTCCCTTTTCCTGTAATTCAAGACCTCTTTAACTACAGCTGCAAACCAAAATATAAATACAGTAAAAACTACAATTTGAGTGAAATATTGAATAAGTGACAGTGGAATAACTGGCAATTTATGGTTTGTGAAAAATGCTCTCTTCCTCTTCTGCTGCTTTTTGGAGGTTTTTCACTTCCAAATCTACTTAAGATAGAAAGTCTACTGAACTGAGACATTATAATCATATTTGCTGATTGCTTTAGCAATTGTCTCCTGCAATCTTCTAAACAAGTCATTAGACTCCCACTGGCTGTTTCCAGGATAGAAGAAGATCACATGAACATCCAACAATTATTATTTTCTCAGTCCAGCTATACTCACATCCCACATTCGCACATATTTAGGTCTGAACACATCGTAGGCTGCTATTACTATGAAAGCCAAATTGATGATGACCTGAAGGAGCTGACAGGTTTTTTAGCTCTTCACATTACCATGAGTCAGAGATCCCCCAAACTGTGCATCAATGGGAGGAAAACAGAAACCAATCACCCTGGGAGCTGTGGATTTAATTGCTGTTTGCACCTCCCAGCTCCTCCTGAAGTCCTGCAGAACAGCTCAGCACTGGCAGTTGTGATCCAGAAGAGGTACCATGTCCTCAGGGGTGCACCTCTGGGGAAACAGGCCAAAATTCATCTCCTTTCCCTCTATTAGGAAAGTCAGGTTGATATGGATTGTTTCTGAATGGTAAGGATACATTTGCAGTATGCATTTGCAAGGTAAGGTCTAAGTTAGCCACAGACATTTACCTTCAGAGCTGTAGTCCCAGCAGGTTTGGGTGTTTGGGGCTTTTTGTGGTTTTGTGGTGGTGATCTGTGATTTTGGGTTGTTTTGATTTTGTCTTTGGTTTGGTTTCAGTTTTTGTTTTCTGGGGTTTGGGGGATTTGGGGTTTTTGCTTTGGTTTGTGGGTTTTTTTGTGTTTTTTTTTTTTTTTTTTTTTTTTTTTTTTTGTTATTAAATGGAGCTAGTTCATACACAGCTCTGCAAAGAAATTCTAGGACTTGCTGCAATATAGGAACAAAATGGACTAACGTTACTGACTGTTGTTCCCCTGAGTGAATAACTTAGTAGACCAATATCTGGATAACTGGATCAGACACAAACCTGGTTTGGAAGGATGAGGAATATCCTTTGATATTTCTTACCATTTTATCTCCATTTTGCAAGCTTCCTTAGACAAAACTGGCAAATACTGATAACCCTGAGCTTTGTTCTCTACCCTTCTACACGACCATTATTACTCAGTTTAATAGGACAGTGTTCTGGATCTTTCCAAGTTGTGATAGAAAGCAACTTCTTAGCTGTCTTTAGATTGTAGCATATATTAGCATATTGGTTATATCCTAATTAGATCTTGTTCTCGCTGATTTACAAGCTTTTTAGCATCTGATCTTCTTTTCCGTCTGCCTCTGGGATGTTGAAGCTGGCTTTTATACATTAGAACTACAGCATAGTCAAAATTATTCGTCGTATTTAGTAATTCCCCCACACACACTCCTTGCCCCCATGGCAATAAAACACAACCCAAAAAGGAGCTGGACCAACAGAGGCAACTCTTCCCCCAATAAGAGTGACTATCCACGGGGTCACATCCCTCTCCCTGGTCAAAGTGAGGGGTCACCTGGGTCACTTCTACAGCAGCGTGACAAAGAAAGCAGGTCTGGTGGCAGATGGGAAAGTGTGCTGCTAGTCAGGACTACTGATAACAGGCAGTACTGAACATTGAAACAAACTGTTGGTAGAGAGGGAATTAAATATCCATCACAGATGACATTAAAGAATAAATAATTAAAACAGTGGTTAGGAAGGTGCAGGCAACTGTTCCTGCGGTGACAGATTGATGATCACTTGATATTCCTCCCCAGTCTTCCTTCCTCTCCCTTACTCTAGACAGAAAAACAAAACTCTCCTTCTGCAGTTCCTCCCTCTTGCTCTCTGGGAGGAGATACTCGACAGTTATTTCTACAGCCCCACCCAGAATAACACTGGCAGAGAGTAAAATTCAGCCTGCAGCATAGTTAGGGATGCTCCTGGAATTGAGACCACTGTGGGGTTTTTACCTCGTGGTTTAGCTTTACCACACAATAGAAGACACCACACAGGCTGCTTGGTAGCCTGTGGAATAACCTAGGCAACGGAGCAGGAGGGACTCTCTGCTTTCCTTTTTTTTTTTTTTTTTGGATAAATAAACATTAAAAAAATATAATTACCACAGTGTCACCATGCCCATTTATGCAGTAGAGTGTGGAGGAGGAGGAGAGAATGTCCCACTACTGAGAATAGCTTTAAGTATATACCATGCATTCATTAGCTTTGTTTACCCAGGAAAATGGCCATGTAAGTCAGCAGTGGTGTAATTGGGTGTGTAGCACGAATATATTCTTCAGTTCAAAGGCCAAATGAAAAGAAGGGGGGAAATAATGGTTCACACTATGAGGTTATTTTTTCAGCAAAGTATAAAACCTGATAAGAAGAGGTTGTTTTCACTTTTTCTGAGTATTTGCTACTTATTTGTAAGCTTTTACCTTCCTTAAACACAGGTCAACTTTTACCCAATTGTGTCTGTGTGGAACAAAACATTTCAATTTTATAATTAAAAAAAAAGTTCTTCTTATAAACATAACTTGATTTTAAGAAATAATAGAAATCAAACATGCTAATGTTTTCTTGACTTTTCTGGCACCAATTTACAGGGAGTCATTTCCAGTTAAACTTTCTGCTTGCTGGAAACCAGACGACTGTGGAGCCCTGGGCAAGGGCAACAGGCAATGCTCAGAAATGAGGAGATGGAGCAGAGACGTCACTGCCTCTACAAATGTTGCTGGGAGAGTAGCTTTTGCAGCTGTCAGTGAGCCCTCTCTGCCCAGTACACCTCATTACCTCACTCTACCTCACTCTGCCAGGCCAGCTGGGAGGCACCACCTCAAAGAGCTATGACCCAAGTGGTGGCATCATGGGATTCCCCTTCCCACATGTCAGCATCTCTCCTGGGGGCTGACATGAGAGGCCATCCCACAGTAGGAGTTTTTTGGACCTCCTGCCATGCTCATTTAGGTTTCTCTCACACAGCAAGTCAGCTACAGATGTAAAATAAGGGCCTTGGACTCTGCTCAGTATTACCCATCTTTGGCTGTCCACCGCTTGAAAGTAAAATTTTGGTTCCTGTGGAAACAGATCATGATTTCTGCCTATTCTCAGCAGAGAGCGTTCAAGCAACCTGTGAGTCCACAGAAGGGTAGCAAAGATGATCAGAGGGCTGGAGCTCCTCTGCTACAAAGACAGACTGAAGGAGTTGCAGTTGTTCTGCCAGGAGAAGAGAAGGCTTTGAGGAGACCTCAGTGCACCTTCCAGCACCTAAAGGACTATAAGAGAGCAGGACTTTTAACAAGGGTGTGTAGGGATAGGACAAGGGGGAATGGTTTCAAACTGGAAGAGGGTAGGTTTAGATTAGATATTAGGAAGAAATTCTTCCCCATAAGGATGGTGAGGAACTGGCACAGGTTACCCAGAGAAGCTGCAGATGTCAGATCCTGCAAATATTCAAGGCCAGGTTGGGTGGGGCTTTCAGCACTCTGGTCTAATGGAAGGTGTCTGCACATGGCAGTGGAGTAGGAAACAGATGATCTTTAAGGTCCTTTCTAACCCAAACAGTTCTGTGATTATAACTCTGCCAGCACGTGCTGTTTCTCTTTTTTAGTCCCTGCACCACTTCCAAGGCAAGGAAAAAACCAGTAGTAAAATAACAATTTACATTCTGCTGTCACCTAGAAAGAAACTATATATCCCTTACTGACAAATTTGGCTCTTTCACCAAGACCTCACCCACAGCTCTACCTCTCATTCTTTATACACAGCTAGTGCTAATAAGCATACTGCAAACAGCTAGAAGACTTCAGCTTGGGTCTGCAGCCAGAGCAGATGCTGAGTGTTCTCTTCAAGCAAGAGCAAAAATTCAAAGGAATTGAATTTGAGAGAGTTTATTACAATGTTACCTGTCCAGGAAAAGACATCCAGTCACCACAGTTCAGGGTTTTCTATTAAAATCTTATCCTAATGCATCTTCAGAATCCCAAATTATATGAAATTAGAAAATTTAATTCTACGTTATTCAGATGTAGAGATTAGAATTTATTACTGAACCAGAGCAAATATCAACTCTTAAATACACAGGAAGACTTAATCCTTTCTAATTACAGACAAAATCCTAAACAGTAGCAAGAAATATATTTAAAACTCAAGAACAGGGTGCTGCCTGTTAGCAGCTGCTACGGTTTATAATTATTGAACATTTCAGTTTAAGTCTGATAAAATGTAATCTCAAGTATTATCCAGGATGCTTTTTTTAATGTTGGTTTTGTTTGGGTTTTTCTTTTTTTATTCAAGGCTTTGTTTAGTAGCTTTCATGTTTTTTTTACAATACTTAAAATTTTAATTTGTGAAGTGTCATTTCATGACTAGGACAAAATTTTGACCATCACTAAGCTTCTCAGGGCTCCAGATACATGTTTGGGTAGATGAGCTGTGACCTTATTGAGAAGCTCAATACTACAATGTTACAGTTTTGTTTTGTTTTTGACAAGGAGAAGCAGAATAAATTATCTTTAGGATTTCTCGTTGGCAGCATTACTGGCTGCACAAGAATGCAGGGTGGTTTTCTGAGACAGGGAAGTTGTTTTAAGGAAAAAAACTTCTCTCTGTGGTTTTGCTCTTTCCAACAACTTTCACAGACGTTAATGATGTTGCTCAGTATAACCAAAATCTCAAAAACAATCTTTCTTAGGATTTTAAATGAAGACACAAAATTTCAATCTCATTTTAATGCAAGTCAGCAACCTGTTAGCACAATGGGTCACTGACTTTTCAAAACCCTTTCTCCCTGAAGTAAGGGAAAACATAAGAGATAACAGAAGGGTTTCCAGGGTCAAACAACTCCTAAGAAAAATTCCAGAAAATATTAGACAGGAAAAGATTTGACAGTTCTGCAATTTATGGGAATTAAAATGAAAGGTATTATTTAGAACTTTGTTCATCAGAAGGAGATGATTTGGAGGGGAAATAATATCTTCTGTCCTGGTCAAACATGTCGAGACAAAGAGTTAGTTGAAACTTTCCCGATGAAAAGTTTAGTTCTGACAAAGATTTCCTTTCCTCTCTGTGTAGCTCAGAACAAATAAGGTAAAGTATTTTACAGGAGGAGATTCTGAAATTCCTCCAAAATTTTTTTGAAATATTTCACTAGAGATGTGCAATAATGTTTTTCCAGTAGAGATTTACACTTCACACTCATTCTATGATTCTGGATGTGCAAAAGCACAATATCTTTTCCAATGCAGTTGCACTATGATATGCCTTGTATTATTAAAACTTTTTAGTCTTCTTGCATTTTGAAAGAAAATTTATTCCATGAAAACGTTTCTACCTTTTCTGTTGTTATGAAAATTCTAAGTAGCTCTTATGCTGACTGGATTCCTGATTTCCCACATGCCCAACACCTACAACTTATTAAGTGCATTTTCTATATTCTATCTTATTAAATAACTTTTGCCTCTGAAGGGACAAAGCCAACAATACTCCTTTCTGTGGTTTGCAGCAGGGAAGCAGCAGAATCCACTAAACCTGATCATGATTTGAAGTAACACTTAGACCCAAGACCAGGCTGTGAAGAACACCTTCCACTGTGCACAGCCTGCAAGTGCTTTATCTCCATATTTTGATTATTTGGGCAGCAATCAAGGACAGTGCTTGGACTCCCCACTTCAGGTGTATCCTAGGTCCAGTGCAGGTGTAAAGGTAAGGACAGCATTCACTACTCAATTTTCATTTAAAAAGAAAGTGTCAGCAATCCTTGGCCACCAGTAGGTAATGGCAATAAGCTGGTTACACAGAATGGTATTTTCAAGCTGCTTTGCAAAGGAGCAGGAAAAAGGGCATTGGTATTATCATACTGGAATTAGAGGAAAGAGTGAGGAATAGGGAGCTGAAGGAATCAGTCTAAATGGGAAGTTTCTTGCACAGTCAGAAAGAGCCAGGACTCTTGATGTTGAGTCCGTGTTCTCAGGCTGTTTTGTTGACAGTACAATTTATTCAGAGTAAAAATAAAAGCACATTTTTATTTCCACTGACAAAAAAGGTGTTGAAACTGTTCACCAAAAATTAGTCCTCTGTGGTCCTTTATACACCAAAGAATATATTTAGAATCAGAATGGACACTTTCCCCATCAAACAGGATGTTACAACTCTAGTGGGAATTTGTACTTGGAAAAACCCTTACATCACATCGCTGAGGAGGATTGGACAGCCTTGAAATCTGGGCTACAAAGCTTGAGATGTGGGAAGTACAGAAGAGAATGAAACATTGTCTTGCATTTGAAGCAAGTTAGAGCTTTGAGAAATTACCTACTTGCAGGGGAAAAACCCTTCTATTTTATCATCATGTTGATCATTTTTTTTAACCGACCATACTGTAAAAGATATTTTCTACTGACATTTGCCAGAAGAGATAGTTTTATCAGTAAAGAAAAAAAAAAAGTCAGTAAATGGCCCCCCTATTCTTTTGCAGACAATATCTCTCTGTCACTGAGAAAGCCATTTTCCATTATCGCTACCACAGTAATGTAGATCTTTTACTCCTTGCAAAGAATATTCATCATTTATAAGTAACCTCTCAGCTGTTTCACTTTATCCCTTACTAAAACTATTCCCTCCAAACCTCCATTTTTCTTGGAATTTGAGAAACTTTCATGTCATTCTTTCTTGTCCAGAAAGACATCTATTAACCCTCTGCATCAAAATGACAGAGAGTGAGTAAAGTTCCTCCTGAAATGAGTTTCCTCAGTTCTTCAGCTCTGACCTGTAAAACTGTGAGGCTCTTTACTGTTGGGGTATTTCATGATCTCAATTACTTTAGTTAAAATGTTTCCTTCCTAGGAAAAAGAATATTGAGCTAGAGAACCATTTTCTTCCTGCTGTGGGAATGTCCTCAAAAGACTCAACAGACTCTTCTGCCAAGAACCTATTAACCATTTTTTAATTGCACTCTCTTTTCCTACCTTCCTTCAGGACTCCATTCCCCCAGGTTTCCTTCACTTTTGAGCTAAAACCTAAAAGACTTTCTGCCTAACACCTTCATATCCAAGGAACAGCATTCTTTTTCAGTACTGTGTCTTATTCCAGATGGAGGATTGAGAGTCTGAACTTGTTTCCACTCCTGCTACTGACATCATACAGTACATGGGTGGTGATGAATAAGAAAAATTTAAAATCACTCTAGCCTAGTATGGAAAGTCTATATATTCCTACTACAATCCTCTGTACAGAAGTATCGTAAAAACCTGCCAGTCATTTGGAACTGAAAGCAGCGCTTCTCTAAGATACATAGGGACACACATAGTCATCACAGCAAAGCTCCTTAGACAAGTCAGTAGGTGTAACAGTTACGTTGAAGATTTGTCCTTCCTTTGTTTCCTGATCTTCCCAAAGAGCTTTTACATTTCAGCTTGTAAAAACACACATAAACTGTTTCACCTTTCCCAGAAACCCTCTGCATAAGGGAGTTGAATTTGGCTATCTTTCTGCAAATGAAAAAGGCTCTTAACCTTCTAGCAGTCACTTGTAACAAAGTAGAGTATTTGCTAAGTACCAAACTCCCAACACATGCTTGAAGGAGATGCAGCATTATACCAACTGATACACCATCCACGTTCCCAGGAAACCTTGTTTGGGAAAACTTGAGAACAGCTCTGTCGTGGTTTAATCCCAGCTGGCAACTAAGTACCACACAGTCACTCACTTACTACCCCACCAGTGGGATCAGGGAGAAAATCAGAAGGGTAAAAGTGAGAAAACTCATGGGTTGAGATAAAGCAAAAGCCGCGCACACACAAGCAACCGCCTCCCATTGGCAGACGGGTGTTCAGTGATCTTGAGGAGAGCGGGGTTCCATCAATGGTTCCTTGGGAATCCAAACAACATCACTTCCAATGTTCCTCTATTCCTTTTCCCCCAGCTTTAGATACTGAGCATTACATCATATGGTCTGGAAGATCCCTGTGGTCTGCTGGAGTCAGCTATCCCGGCTGTGTCCCCCCCAGCTTCTGTGCACCCCCAGCCTGCTCACTGGTGTGGTGGGTTGAGGAGCAGAAAAGGCCTTGGCTCTGCTTAGGCACAGCTCATAAATAACAAACACATCTCTTTTATCAACACTATTTTCCAAAACACAGCCCCATACCAGCTACTTTGAAGAAAACTCTGTCTCAGCCAAAACTAGTACAAGGAGTTTGCACTGCCATCCTCTGTTTAAGAAGATTTGTTTACTTCCATGGCCATCTACCTTTTCAAACCATTTATATTTCTGGCCTTCAAAACTCGTTCTACATAGCACACCATTACTTTGCCATCACTGCCATCAAAATTATTTGCATTTAGACCTACTACATAATTTCATTTCCCTTCACATTCTTGTCTTGACTGAGAATATCATTCCCATATCTCTTTCCTGAATGACAATGTTTAATTCCAAGCCCACCACTATTTACATACAGTTAGGAAAAGATCCTTCCTCATGTTCATTATTCTGCTTTTACTAACATAAAATTATTTTTCCACTTCCATGTGCCGAAATTCGGGATGGTGAAAACCTTCTGCAACATTTTTAATGTTATCTCCCCCTGTATTGAGTCCAAATTCTCTATTTTCCCTCACGTCTTTTCCATTATGTTATGAACATACACTTCTATTACATGAACTGATTTTTTTTAAAACCATCTCTCACAACATATCACTTTGATCAGTGACAGCTCAGCTGCTACAGAAACCTCTGGCTAAAACTAACCAAAAGTTCTTTTAGGAAACTAGCTATACCTCCGTATCCAAGTTATTTTCCTTCACACATACTTGCAATTGGAACTTCGCCCCAAAAGAACACATTAAAATGAACAGACATACATTTTGATAACAAGTAACAGCTCTTTTCCACTGGCTTGTGGCTTTAAAACAGCAATCGGTGGTTTAATAATTTTACATTTTCTTTCTTTTAGAAATCTTGGTCAAGCATTCCCAATATAGACAGTTGCCACTCTCCCTTTTAAGAACTTTCTTGATTCCCTTTTGGGAAGGCAGGGATAAGCCTTCTTTTACCTCCCTTTTCCAGTAAAATGAGCCTGGTTTTTCTAGTTCCAGTAAGAACAGCCTGTTCTTTATCAAATCATAAAAACCTGTGTGGGAGTGAAAAAACAGCAAATATAAGAGGAGGACACAGTAAATTAAAAGCAGCTGAGGATGCATGTCATAGAAAAGAAAAGCAGCATAAGTTTAAGTGACCTTTTGTACTTCAATGGTGACTTTTGACAAGCTTTATATAGAAATCCACTGCATTTTGAATTTCTGATAGATTTTCTTGGGCTAACTCAAGCTCTGATATTTGACAAGGAGACAGCCATTTGCACTGTTCCAGAAAGGGTCGGTAAATGCTTCACAAAAAGACAAATATATCACTGTGTCCTTTTAGCACTCCTAACAAAGATAAGGAGTTTTACACAGAATCAACCTCCCACCTCTAGCAGGACAAGCATCCAGCTCCGCTCCAGCTGCTAGGCTGCAGCAGGAAGATTGAGCACTGCTACTGATACCCAGAATTGCCACAATGCCCTTAGATGCTTTAGACAAATCTGTGTCCAAATACATTACCACTTAGGGTCTTTTTCTCTCATTTTATATGCTTTTTTCCAGTGCTTGGCTAAACTTGTAAGATTATGACCAAGATATTTGGGAAGCAATGGAAATTTAGGACAAGAGGGCATGGTCTTAAGCTGTGCCAGAGCAGATTTAGGTTGAATATTAGGAATAAAATTTTTACAGAGAGAGTAATTAGACACTGGAATAGGCTGCCCAGGGAGGTGGTGGATTTACTGTCTCTGGAGATATTTAAGATGAGACTGGATGTGGCACTTGGTGCCATGGTCTAGTAACCATGGCAGTGCTGGATTAAGGGCTGGACTTGGTGATCTTGGAGGTCTTTTCCAACCCAGTTGATTCTATGATTCTATGTTTCTATGATTACTAACCAAGGTTGATAGAGTGCTCTTGGCATAAGCAGCAGGTTCACCCATTGACTAGATCTGGAATCCACTCAAAGAGAAATGGGATGTTATATGTGAGGTAGAAAGGGTGACACCTCTTACTAACACAGAAACTAACTCACCACAGTTCCCAAAGCATACGGGAGAAGAAATACACAAAATTAGGAAGCAATCAGGTACAATCCTTACTGGTTTTCTGCCATATACAAACACATTTCTCAACTAAACATTGAAACACACTAATCCTTGAAATGAACAAAAATAAAATGAACAAAATGTAAATGAACAAAAGTAAAGTTGGGAGTAAGACTAAAGTCATTGCTCAGTTGTAGTTAACTGGGTAACAATTGTGAATGGGAGAAATCCTGGACTTGTGGTCTGAGACTGGTCACTGCTGTCTTCCTGCCTATATTCAACACCACTCCTCTAAAAGAGCTAGTTCTGTCTCCTGAATGCACACACAACAACTGAAGAGAGCAGTACAGGTTTCTGGCTCTCTCTTCACCAGAGAAAAAGATGAACACTTAAGAGAAACAAATTCTATAAGCAATATGAGTGCATGTAAAGTGATTTGGGAAAGGGCAGCTTTCTGTCTAGTCCTTGCTGATGAAAGCTGGCAGCTGGCAGCTGGAAGCTCTAGGCACTGCCTGGGAGATTTCACAGAGCTGTGCCTTTGAAGAAACTGCAAACCTGGGGTGAGTGACAACAACAATCAGTCAGAAGAGAGCATGTATTACATTTTATCGAATCAGAGTGTGCTAATGGTTCCAGAGAGCACCTCTAAAATAAAAAATATCCAGCACATTAAGATAAATAGCTCAAAAAGCATTAGTGATAGTCATTAAAATGCCTTGTAGCACAGGGGCATTTGCTATAGACACAGGCTGCAATGAGACATTTAAGATAAAACTGAAAATTCAGAGAAAAATATAGATACATCAAACATCTAAGGATCTTCGACAATATTTCTGGTCTTAGAGGCAGCAGAAGTGATAGTAACTGGGAACATTCACCAGATTGTAAGGATCTCTGCTTTTTTTGTCAGGGACCCACATGCATGCAAGTGTCAAGGCTTCCATCTGAAGATGGCACTGAACTGAGAGCAGCTGAGCTCAGCAGCTTTTCATATTTTGGAGAGCAGTCAAGGCAATGAGGCGGGGCCAGCCAAGCAGTATAAACAGACAGTCTGTATTCCCAATATAAAATCCAAAAAGCTGATTCCAGGAATGGTTATTTAGTTCTTAAGCAACCATCACTTATCCCTCTTAAATGCTCTGGGAAGCCAGAAGGTGTATTTATGTCAGAACTCAGAGATCATATACCCATTGTTTCAGTGATGGTTTCTTCTTCAGTCCCCAGGTATCTTGCAAATTCTACTTTAAATCTAGTAGAATTGTGAAATACTTTGGGTTGGAAAGGATCTTTAAGGATCACCTATTCCAACCCCCCTGCAAGAAGCAGGGACATTTTGAACTAGATTAGGTTGCTTAAAGCCTCATCCAGCCTGACCACAAATATTTCCAGGGGTAGAGGGTCTACCATCTCTCTGGGCAACCTGTTCCAGTGTTTCACCAACCTCATTGTAAAAAAATTATTCCTTGTGTCTAGTCTGAATCTACCCTCTTTTAGTTCAAAACCATTACACACATTGTCTTATCGCAACAGGCCCTACTAAAAAGCCTGATGTGATTTCCCCAGGCTCAGGGAGCTTGTGAGAGGGAGCAGGTCTGAGCAGCCCAGAGAGCAGCTGCTCAGCAAAGATGGATTCTGTCCCAGAAAAAAGGGAGCTAATAAACACCAGTCAGGGTCTTCTCAATCACTCTGCAACAAGCCTATATCCCTTCCCATTTCTTTTTGCTTGAATTTAGTGAGGTTTAGGTCTTTCTGTAAATAATTCATAGAGATCAATTAAGTTTCTAGAGCTTTTCTAGCCTTATGTACTGTGTATGCTATGGCAGTACCTCAGGAAAAATAAAAAAAAAGAAAAAAAATCAGATTTTGAATGCAGTGTAGGGGAAGAGGAAAGAGCAAACACAGTTTGGAGGAAGGGTGAATGTAGGACATCACATGAATAATGGATGCCAAAAGGTATAAACTGGAGAACTGAGACTTGTACAACTCTCCTGGAAAGTTCAGCAATTTCCTTTCTTCCTTTTTTACATCAGTTGTAATAAGAGCCTGCTGTTCAAATATTTGTTAAAATAATTTGCTTTTCTTATCTTGAAAACGTATCTTCAAACTGGTGGTTTGCAAAATCGCAGTCTCAGAAAACCTGCCTTTAATCTGGGAGCCAGGAAGCAATACTGATACTCATCAGCACGTTTCCCACTCAGTGGGCATGCAACAGGAACATAATGCTTATCTTCATCATTGTTTCTTACTGTCTTATAACACAATCTCACCAGATTTATTTTATGTAACTATAACTGCCAAAAATGATCTTTCAGTGTAAGTGCTCATATACAAAGGTGTTTGAAGGCAAAAGAGCAAGGATGGTAGAGTTGATTATTCAAAGGCACGTTAATTTTAAAATAATAACATTCTATCCCAAACTGACAGGGCGACTTACAGGAAAAGAAGGCAGTTTTGTGCAGGCAGCACCCTGAAATTCTGTGCATTTATCACCCCAGTTAAGCAGCCATATTCCTAATGAAAAAAGTGTGTTTATTTACACCCTAAGAGCAAGCCAACTCTCCTATCTCATAGTAAGGCATATTATGCCCTGTGGTTAAGTAGTAAACTATTACTTTGTTCATAATTTCCACTGCTTAGATTCAGAAGCATATAAAAAGAAATAAACACCACCAAGGGCCAGACTAATCCCCTTAAAGAGGAAAATCCGCTGAAATCAGCAGCTAAGCCAACCAATTCCCTCCCATACTCTCAACTGCTGAAAGACTTTTGAACCTGTGACACGGAGAGCAATTCAGGCAGTGATGTCAGGGGTTTGCCCTTCACATCTGTGTACCCAGCACACATCACTGCCATCCACTGTTGCTGCCTCATCCACGGGACTGGTCACTGGGACTGGTGTGCTCAGCCCCAGCCAAACCAGCTCTGGCTTGGTTCAAGTCAGTGTTTCCATTTTGGGGCTGCTGTCACCAGGAGCAAGACCAGCAAGTGGATGAGCACCTCCCCTGTTCCAAGCCTTTCTCTAACCTATGGGAGACATTTGGTTAAGCCATCTTTCTCATCAGCACAGACTCAGCAACTTCTCAACACAACTCACTTTCAGAGTCCTCTCACCCTCCAGGATCATCACACCAGGCCAGGAGCTTTGGGATTACATTTGCACAGATGAAGAATAAAGTCTTCTCTTCCCCACGAGTTTCTTGGTGCAAATTCCAACTCTTTTTGGCATATAAGAAAGGTCAGACTACAGCTGGCTGTACAGTCCTGTTTACCTTGGGTTCTTGGACTAAATTAAAACAAGAGATAGAGAAAGGTTTTTCAGACAAGTTTTTGTTACTTTTTTCTATTTCTTAACACTAAAATCTAGCTGTGCTGGAAATAGTCAGGACCCCCACAGCTTTTATTGGGTCTCATACTGCAAAACCTGTGTATTTCTAAGAGTTCTAAGATCAGGAGATATAGGATAATAGAAGTCAATTTTATGGGAGAGGGGGACATGAACATTTACAAGTGTTTGGAAAGAGCTTTTCAACATGGCATAAAACAACAAGAAAAGAAATTGATTACAATTTGTTTGTGTCTTTTCTATTTTATAATTCAAGAGCTTTCCAGTCTATATTGTTTGCATTCCCATTACCATGAAAATACTCTGAAAATTTCTTCAAATCCAAGCACAGAAAGAGGGCCCTCTTTCACTTAGGGGGCTTCAAAAATCTCTGCAACTTCTTGATTCTTCTCACATGGGTATGAACTCTCTGCTGCCTGGCTAGTGGCTGATTTTTGTATGTCTGATGAGCACCTGTACACAGCTCACTTCCACAATTGCACACAAGAAACAGCTCAACCACACAGGTCTCACACGAAGTTACACCTTGGCTCTTAATTCCTGGTAAACTCCCATTGTCCTGTCACACTTGAAACAATAAAGGGAGGTAGGGGGAAGAAAAAAGAAAGGGGGAAAAAAAGGAGGGAGAGACATGGGATTTTGTACAGCTTCTATAAAGGTTCTATTGACATTCCTGAGTCTTATTCTAGTCTGAATTTTATTGTCAATGTGCAGCCATTTTCTACTCTCTCCCCTCTTACCTACAAACTTTGTTGCAGGGAGTGATTTCTCTCTTCTTTGCGTCATCTAAGCATCCAACCCCACCTGGTCCCAAAACCTTTTGTTTCTCCAAGAAAAAAAGTACTACACTCATCCAGCCTCACCACAGATTCCTGCAATTTTACTGAATAACACTTGTGCAGAGCAAAGACAGCTTTCTCCTTTGAACAAGATTTTGAGACTGTCTTCCTTAGCCCTCAACACAAAGATGTAATTAAAACTACTTGAAAGCAGTACCATAAAAAGGAGCACTTTTCTCAGTACTCTCCTGAAAGCACATTAATTTCATTCTGTAAAAATGGTCTCTGTACTCTCTGCACCTCAACACTTAACTACTTTTAGCATCTACAGATCAATTAGTCTGATACCTACACAGATTCAATTTCCACCCAAACACATGTTCAGTTATTCATCAGTGAACACATTTAAAAAGAACACAGCATAGGTTGTGTTCTGTTTAAAAACATGCTATTTAACTCTCAATTTAGCAAGCATTAGACTAAAACTGCTTTCCAATTGTTAGCTTTTCTTTTAGAGCTTTCAAGGCTTTTACATTATTTGAAGTTCAGCTGAACTGTCTGAACTGAACTACTAACTAAACTACCTGCTGCACAAAAGTCAGCATAGTCTCATCTCATGTCAATCTTATAAAAGAGCTTTTAAAACTCAAAATACTGATTTAGGAGTTTAATTGCCAATTCTGCCAAGTCCTGACTAGTGAATAAAATGACTCCTATTAGACAATACTCTGAATACATATTTTTAATAAATATGAAGATACCACACCTGTACCTATTTAATTCCAGAATTTGTTTCTAAAAGTTATTAGCTTGTTGTTTACTTTTTGCTACTATTTATGTACTGCACAATACACCAGCATTAAGACTGCGTGATCCTAGATCTTTGTATTTAATACACTAATATAAATTATGTTGCTATTTATGAGCAGATCATTGTGGATAAAACCTGTTAGAAGCTGATTTTAAAAGTATTTCAACTGGATTTGTACTGAATTTTATGACAGAAATCCGTTGGGGGATGGCACAGTGGCAGACAAGTGCCAAACACAGACCCTGACACTACTTGCCCCTATTCCTTCCCATGATTCCTGTCAGCGCCTGAAAGGAGAGTTTGAGATCCCAGAATAGTTTCATGGCATGGACTGTTTAACTGTCATTGTCTCCAAATTAATTCCCCTCCAGACCACACTCAAAGCAGGATTTGAAAGGTGCAGGGCTTCAGGACAACTTCGGATGGCAAGTCACCATGTTACCAGCTGGTATCGCCTCATCTTCTAGACACAAGAGGGAAAGTTTTTGCAGTGGCCGTGTCCAGCCTACCCTTACAACCTTAAATTTCTGTCCAGCTGCCTACAGACCCTTCTGTTCCACAGCCTAGACTCAGTATTGTTGCAGGAATCTTTAATTTCCTGTCTTCTATGCAAGAGTCTTCTTTTGCTTGGTTGTATCTCCTGGAGCTTCCACTCTCCCATCCCTTCTCCCAGCCTTCAATTATGTGTTTATCTGCATTTAAAACTAGCATACTTGAAAATCATTCTTTCAGGTTGACTCTAGGTCCTGGTTTTCCCAGACAGTAATTCTAAGCCCTACCTGGGAAGCTCCTTACACAGAACACTGATCCTGGTCAGTTTTCCGACAGCGTTGCCATTGAATTAACCCACACTCGATCACATTTTCCTAGTTTCCTGAAAGTTGTGGAGCTCACAGCTGTAAAATACAGAAATAAAGCAAGGCAAAAGGAAAATGTGGTGCTGCAAGACAAAGGAGGATGAATTCACATTCTAAAGAATTAGTAGCTAATAATCAATTCCAATTTGCAAATCCGTTCAGGAAGACGCACTATAATATGTACACCCTGTTTTATTTAGAGAGCACAGAGACAAGAGTGGCTAAAGAATCCTCAGTCACTGTTAGGTAGTGCCCTACTATTGGCATGTTAAATGTGTCAGCTTGATCAGTGTCACAATAGGCCTGCAGTGCTAACCACTGCAAAGTCATTGACTACAACCTCTATCAGACATGTTTTGGCTTACATTAGCATTTTCTTTAGAGAATCCTAAGCAATTTCAGAGCATTAAAGCTCTTCTTAGTTCATGCCAAAGTTAAAGCCCTGCACTTGACTGTGTCTTAACCACACAGGACACTGGTCACTCAAGAAGTTACTTTTAGACCACAAACCATTTCTGTTCAACAAAAATATATATCACCTAGGACACACAACAGGGAATATTCTAGACTAGAATTAATAGCCTTTAGGAAATTTACACTAATTTAAAATCATCTATTTAATATTTTTTTCTTTTAGTTTGGACAATAAAAACAGGCTGTTGAAGTTCTGCTTTTTATCCTGTTTGATACCTTGCCTTTTACCAGCACAGATACAATGGCTAGAAACAGTGTAATAACTTCCAGTGACTTTTAAAAGCATGTTTCTGTGAGCCTTAGGCAGTTTGAATGCTGGAAGTATAGGTTGTTTAAAACAAATATTTTCACTTTTCCCCACAGAAGCTTTCCCAATTACAACAAGTGTAAAACAAATAGGCACTACAGAAGTGTAACAGATCCTAAAGGAACAGTTATAACAACCTTTGGAATTTGTAGATAGTATAATCTTATTTCTATAACTTTTCCTAAACTACCAAGTAGAATTGAGGGAATAATTACATCCCAGAAATTTTCAGTGCTGGAGGCAGACTGCTAAATTTTACATGACAGCAGGAAATGTTATAAATGAGCGCATCTCACCAACTCATACTGAGATTTTCCATAAGAACAGGTAAGCTTAACGGTAATTGGGTTTTCAGTTTTTCTTCAGAGACCAAAACCACGGTTATCGTGACTGAACACAATATTGGTTCTACTTACCTGTGTTTGACTTACTGATACTAAATGTCCCCCCGTCCATACAGTATAGTTGGATATAGCTTTGGGTTCTGAAGCATGCTTTGTGATCACCACTGTGGAAGTAACAGCTTGTGCAGAAAAGCAAGTAGCATAGTAAGACATGGCATGATGTGTCAATTAAGGCACTGAGGTATGAGGCTGTTACCAGTGAGAGAAATTAAGATGCAGGTCAGGGGAGACCAAGGTGATCAGGCTTGAAGAGGTGGAGAACTAATGAAGCAGAGATGCAGAAGAAAGCCAGAATATTTTTAGCTCTGTGGTGTTGATTAAATATTACACTGAACATAAGAACAATTTGGTGCTTTTCTTTTTCTCACATGACATTCCATCACAGTTAAGCTAAAAAGGTAAATGCTCCAACACTTCACAAATGCAAGGTACTGCTCACCCACTGAATTGCTTTGACCAGGGAAAGAAAAGCTCAGCCTCCAGGCCTGGTCCCATCAGAGGCACCACAGGGTTCAACAGTCAAAACTTCTGGCGTTGGCAGAGCTTCAGTGATGCCAGCAGGATACCTAAAGAAGACTTGATTCCTCAGACAGGCACAGCTATGCACTTCCAGCAGGGAAGGTATCATCTGCTGACACAGCCCAATCTAAATGTTTGATTCAATTTACTATCAAATCTACAAAGAAGTGATGCATTAAGTTTTCAGTTCAGCTTTGGGTAGGAGATTGATGCCATACAATCCCAAAATGACTTTTTACATGACTTCAGAACAATTGCTGAACTGTTCTGCTGCTCAGAAGCAGAAAGCTGAGACAATCCAGTCAAGCAGATGCCCGCTTGCGTCTCTATGGGTTATTTTGTTACCTTTATTAAAGAAACAGTTACCAATAGAGAATTGGATGATGGAGTTATATCTGTTATGTATAAAGGAGGGGGAGATGTTCTTCCATCTTCCTCGTGGGACACCCTCTCCGCAAAAACAAATCCCGGACTTAATTCTGTACTGATAGAGACTTAAGAGCAAGGACAGGTAGAAACACATCGTCCAGTGCTTTCAAAGGTGTCTCTGGAAACACTTCAGCTTAAAAAGCATCTTTCATAACTTCTGCTGGATAACAGTGACACCGAAAAACCACGGAACAGCATAAGGAAACCCTCCCTTAAAGAAGCAGGAACTCCCATAGGCTTTAGTTCAGCAAGTTTCAGAGGAGCAAAGAGAACATTGGACATAAAATTTGAATCCCATTATAATTAATATTTCCATTTTAATCTATCCCTAGCTGCCTAACCTTTTGGGCAGACAACCTTAACTCACAGATTTTTTCGGTATCTCCTGTCCTTTAATGGCATTACTTAGCTGGATTTCAGGCATTCCACTTCCAGTGAAAAGGTCAAACTCTTTAGTGATATAATTACTTTCGGTATGTGGAGACTCACATGCTTCACTGGCAAAATTTCAGTGAAGTGAAGTAGACATAAGAACAGTTATATGTCTAGTAAGCCCAAAACTAGGCTTCCCAAATGATGTGTTTCTGGTCAGCCAACAGCAGAAGCAGCAAACACAAATGCTGACTGCTCAGACAGCACCAGCATGCCTTTAAATTTCCCATGCTGATCACTACAAGTACATGAACCAAGCTGGGGAACTTGATCCACGCTCTAAAAGTTTAAACTGTTCATTTTTCAAGAACTGTTTGGAGGTGTTTGATCTGAATGACCAAGTGTTTGGTACAAAATCCCCCATGATGTCTCAAAAATTTGTAGATCCAGTACTCACAGCTTGTTGGAATGCTTCAGCAGTCAGTGAGGCTCTACCATTTGTTTAGACCATCCCAAGACATGAATCTCCCACCATGAAGCAGATTTATCTGCAGATTTTGAGTGCCTTAGAGAGAAACCTAGAAAGACCACGTACCAATACCATTTCAGTTGACTCTCACTGCATTAGTCTGTAAACAATGCAGGTAAATTATGTAACAAGTATCACATGGCTCAAAGCTTAGGGTGGGAGCTTCTCACCTGTGTTCTTTGCTTAGGAAAACATCCTTCCCAACACATAGATAGCAAGTCCTGCCAGACGAAAGCAGTCAGAAGTTGAGCCATGGAGATAAGTATACAAATATGTACAAGGCTTTTAGACTTAAGGGGGGGAAAAAAAGGATGCTTCTACTGAAACAGATTTAACAAATCTAAAGTAGAAGAGACTATTTCACTTGGAAGGGACCCTCTTTAGGGAGCTCGTTCTACTTTACCATCGGTCTGCATTTATTCTTCAGCTGTAATAAATCTTATGCTACCATTTCTCAGTGGGTTCATATTTCCTTCCAAAGCAAGCTTATTCAGCCTGGTTTGTCTCTTCCTTATGGGATTTTTCCAGCTACAGAGTTCAGCGGAGCTGACACTGGACTGGTCCTTTTTGACTGTCCTGCAAAGTGCATTCAAGTAGGTCAAATAAACCAGATTTCAGAGCGACACAGAGGCCTTGCAAAGTGCAGGTTTCTGGTGACCCAAAGCATCTCATTTGATACCCCTCATTTCTGTGAGTCCTGCCTTCCTGACCTGTTTATTTGGGTCAATTCACACAAATATCTGAAAAGCTACTGCCTCAAGGCACATGCACCTGAGCAAAATTATCTGTGGCAGCAGGAAAGCAGTAGATGAGCAGCAGTTTACAGAGTCCATGAACCAGCAAATTGATGTCTGTTGAGCAGTTTGTCCATGATGGATAGCACAGCTTGATTAAGCCACATTCTCCAGCCTTGTTTCACAGCACACAGAGCTTCTGCTTGAGCTCTAATTAACTTACATCAGTCTGCAGTTAAAACAGCTGGGGTAAATAGGGCTGTACACAAGTTACCAGCTTCTGCTGGCTACTGAACTCCCCTCAGGAGGCGCCCCCCTTTGTTAAATTTTTAATGCTGTTCAGCACTTCTTTCCCCTTGTTAAAATATGAGATGAGTAACAGTTCAGAAGATTTGGGATTCACTACATAGCAAATGACTAAGAATCTCAAATAGTTCACCAAAACCTAACTACCACTTTCTAGTAAGCTCCAAATCCGTGCTTTACACCTTCCGTTAATCTTCTCAGAGCAGTCCCTGGCAATAAATTTGAAGGCACTGAACACAATATTAATTTGCAACAGGTGACGATTAAGGAGAAAAATGCACTGATTTCTACCTGCAGAGTGAGTTTTGGGTCCTTCTTTTATTGTGAGGAGAGGAGGAACCAAGCAGGCAGATGACTATTGCACCGTGGTCTGAACACAAAGATACAGCTAGGAAGTGACACAAGTTTTCCACTTGAGATCACAGTGGCCTGTGCAAGGCTATCGTGCCATTTACCCTTCCAAGTTGCCATAAAAAACCTAATCCAGAGGAGGGATTTTACACCTCAGCCATCTCATCAGGATCTCCCACAAGTGGGTGATTCTGCCTGATGTTGCCAGCAATTAGTGGTGTTTCTCAGCAAGACACACACAGGCAAAGTTCTTCACAAGAGTGTTCCCATTAAACATGGAAGTGACCAATCCAGGGCAGTATCTCATCTGTCTTTGCATTCTTTCTGTGGCACATATCAAAGCTTCATTGCTAGTTGTCTCCACACTTCACAGGATCATGAACCACTGCTGTGGTGCCTGCACTTACAAGCAAATTTCATATGTCTTCAAGCAATAACAGAGGACCCGCAAGACCTTTACTGGACAACCAGTAAAATCAATATTGTGGACAGAATGTGATCCAGCTGGTCATGGATGCTTTCCTTGGTTTTCTAGGTCAGCAGGCTTTGCTTCTTTTAATGCTTCCTTTCTTGGCAATTCTAAAATCATTGGAAGCAGTTTAGAAATCTGTAGAAATAGTGCGTAAAATTTTGCTCATCCCTAGAAATGTTATACCATGCTTTTCTGTAGCAATGCTAACATACTAGAGCCAATCCAACAACTGCAAGGTTTAGTTTCAGTAAAACTGTGCAGGGTTTATAAAACCATGGTTGCTGACCTTGGTCTGCAACCAGATCTTGTGTAACTGTCAGGTACTTTTACTCACTTGAAGATAATATTTAATTAATCTCACAAACAAGAGATAATTCTGAGAGGTACATGTTTCCAAATGAGCCAATGCACCTTATATGATGAAGAAGGTAATTTTCTGCTCCATTTTTCTGTGGCAGAG
Organism: Lophotriccus pileatus; assembly: GCA_035583135.1. NCBI lineage: Eukaryota > Metazoa > Chordata > Aves > Passeriformes > Tyrannidae > Lophotriccus > Lophotriccus pileatus. The sequence continues at coordinate 27,151,607 of JAWWES010000169.1, forward strand.
GCAATAGAGATGGATGCTCAGAAAAAGGAGAGCTGTCACTCACTATTGTGCAAAGAAAAAAGATAAGCCCTGCACACTACACTTGACAAAAGGCAAAGACAAAAGAACAAGGTTACTATTCAAAGATAAGAACTTACATATGCAAAAAGCAAGCTCATTTATTAGACAAGCAATTATTAGAGAAATAAGACGACTTCATGAATTGCCCTTTCCTGTGAGTATACAATTTTCTTCTTAATTATAAAGTCTGTAGTGAGGACATGTTTTCCTAGCCCTTTCCCACCTATTGAGCAATGTTGTATAAAGCATTGATGCTTTACAAAGGAAGAAATAATGGTGATAAATCCATCTGAGAAGAAATTAACTCTGTCCAAGCTGAAACTAGGCCAGTGTCATTTCCTGCTCTTGTCAGGATAGAGAAAGCAGGACAAGAGCTTTTCACTCTGCCTCCCTGCCCTCCAACCCCAAACTCCTGCCATCAACTTGGTTGTCATTCCAAAGGAGATTGTAACTGTGTCAACCAGAAGGAAAACATAGGAGACACTGTAACCAGCTATGAAACAGTAATTTATCTACTTGCATTTTTGTTGTGCAGTTGCTTCTCACCAAGTAAATGTTTGGAAAAGAGCTACATTAGATGGGATGAATTTAGTTTATTAAGGAATATGAGCATTCAGAGTCAGATCAGGAGTGAAATGGTAGCTTCCATCTCTGATTGCTCAAAGTGCTCAGAAAAGCACATATATACATCAAAACCCATAGGTTATGGTTGCTAGTGATTGCTAGAACAGTAGTAGGGAAATAGTTGCTACATTCTTACAGGGAAATCAATAATGCTGTGCAACATTATCACAATAGTATTGCAAATTGCTGGAACCTTCACAGTTCCTATGTAAGTTTATACAGTCCAGCACACCCAATGGCACATAAAAGGCTAATTTACATCAGGCAGAGTGCACAGAATAAAAGCCTTTTTTTCCTGAGAATATTTTCTACACTTTGATTTAGTTGATGCTTACAAGCATCTTGAAATGCTTAAAATTGAAGTGAAGTAGGACATCGTGCTTTGATAACACCAGAATGTTTTGTTCAAATACCATTTATTTTTTTAAAAAACAAAAAGGTCACTTTGGAGAAAAACCAAAAGGAGACTGAATCTCTTTCCCAATGAAAGTTCACCAAACATATGTTTCTCTGCTTCATTTTCCTCAGAATGGCATTTGCCTGCATAAGTTCATTCTCTCTAAGAACTTCCAGCTATCTCACGCTTCAAGGACTTTTTTTTCCAATACCACCAGATGAATGATTTTCTGTTAAGGTCCAGCTCCCAACAGAGCCACAGGCTGGGCAGATACTCCACAGCTCCAGTAGCATTGCAGTCAGCCAGCCATCATTTGTAGGATTAAAGTAAAACTTGGGAAATTCTTGGGGGTTTCCTTTCTTCCCCTGCCCAGGATCCACAAGACAGGAATTTCAGCAGTGTAGGAAATTCTTTCAGAATCAGCCTGAAGATCTTCCACAGCTTCTCTGCAGATCCAGAGGCCCAAGATCAATGAAACAACAAAACACCCAGACACTCTGCCAAACCACAGCTTTGGAAAACAGACCTGAGTAAAATCTCTGAACTGTAGAAACATGTCAAAAAGCATGTAAAGAATTTTATTTGTAAACATTTTAATCATACTCAGAAATCTAATCAAGAGTGTCTTTATTGAAGTGTGAGTTCAGCCAGTATCCAAGCTTGGTTCTGTGCATTACTATCCCCACAAGTCTGACACAGCCCATTAACCACCTAATACATTAGAAACACTTTTCTTGTACCCAGCTAAAGCTACAATGTTTTTGCTAGCAATAGGTTTGTTATGTACTCACTTTTAAACATCCCAGAAGATTGAAGCAGCTCTGAGCAAAGTGGTAATTTTAGTACAGTTACCCAAAAACAGTGCAACTAAAATTAAATGCCTTTATCAGAAATTTTTGGTAAATTCACATAAAGGCAGCAAGTAATTTCTATGTTACTACCATTAATTTCATATCACCTCATTGCAACACTCACAATTTCTATTTAGCAGCAAGGCCACAGTGTCAGTACAAGCAACATGGGGCCTTGGGAGGCAAAGCAAGTCCTCAGTAAATGCCTCCTTGTGAGGCATATCTGCCGTGGGGTCTTGTACCAGTACATTCCTCACAGAGGTTTTCAAGAATTAGTTTTTCAGTGAATTGTACAACCTGTTTGCTGCCAGAACTGTCCCAAGGAACATTTCAATACTAGGATAAAATCTCTAGTCTCTGCACAAGCCTCAAGAGCAACCAGTCACTAACATCTTCATCCCAAACTTCAAGTCAGATGTGCAAAGACATTTTAATCCTTTTAGTGGCACACTTGCCTAAAGAGTAATTACTTCCAGGTATATCAAGTTTTTAATTGTCTTTGCATCTCACGAGGTGACAGCACCAAGTAGGAAGATTCGTGTTCATAGACCATGAATGAAATATGTGATCAAATACTCAGAAAAAAATCACTTGTATAAGTCATTCTGAGTCACACTGACAGCTCCTCTGATTTCATATACTTTGACTTATAAAGAACCTCACCCAAACTACTGCATCTAGAAGTTCATGTTCTGATTTGACCACGTGCTGGGAGCAAAAAATGACTCTTCTCTCAAAGTCCTTGTCACCATAGCTTGAATTCCAAAGACATTTTTTTTCTAAGGATACAGGTATGTATTGTCAGGCATTTTTATAGGGAAATTTGCAGTCTTCAGCTACAGTCACAAAATCTCACCTTTTAGATCTCTCAGTCTTCCTAGAAAGTTGTTTGAATCGTTACTGTCAAAAAAGTTATCCTTATTCTCAGTCTAATAAACCAGTGATCTGTAAAGTGTAAGTTAGAGATGCAGTGATGGCAAACAGCAAGAGAGGCTGTTAATTTTCACTTTCTTTTCTTTTGCACACACTAAATGATGCCACTTCAGATATGAAACACTGAGCAGAAATATTACTAAATTGGAACTTTTTAACATAAGAGGTCACTTCAAGTAGAGACTAGTGCAAGTGTGTCTGCTGCTTTCAGCTGAAGAAACACTAGAGTAATTCCTGGCTGTTTTCACTAGATATAGAGAAAAGTAGCATTAAGCTATGAGCATGCAAACTGCTGATAAAATGGATTAACATGTAAAAGGCTCATTTCTGCAAAATCCTGTTGCTTGTCACTGAACTCCTGGTGTGTCTGCCAAGCCTAGTCTCACCTTCAGACCTAACACTTCAACTTTTTCCTCCCTGCAGCGAAGAGGAAGACACAAGTTTTGGCCTTCACTTCTTACATATATTACTGAGCCAACTACAGATTTATTCCCTGTCTTTACTGCAGCCTCAAAGCACACCACAGCTACTGAAAACACAGCACTTTGCCAAAACAAACACAGAACTGATGACATGGTCATAAGTCGCAGGAAGTAGAAACTGAATCAAGATGTCCTAGATTTTGGTTCTAAGAATATCTCTGTTTTCCTTTACATCTCAGTTTTCTTATGGCGATTAAAACCACAGTCTTGCCATCTTCTTTTTAAAGCTTCCATATGTGGGAGAAGAACAGGTTCCAGGATGAGGCATCTGTTTTAACAGCCCAGGGAGGACTACAAATGGTGTTTATAGCTAGGACACAGGTGCTGTAAGGTTAAGGTCCAGAAGAGCAATAGCGTTGAGGTGACACAAACATTTTGGCATAACAAATTCTCAACATCTGACAGCAACCACTGTACAGCAGCTTTACCTCACATCAACCCAGAAACACAGCATGGGCTGGAAGCTTCAAATAACAGGGTGAAGCAGTACACACTTCATCTGCTTCCCTAAAAATCTGCAAAAATTTCTCCAGCTTCAAAAATACTCTGAAAGACCCATACATCACATGCCTTCTAGGGACTACTGGTAGAATTAAGAACTCAAGCTCATTGTCAAAGGCACAAGAGCTTCCAGACCTAGAGAGGGTGAAGAAAGCTCATACGGCTTTCACCAAGCCTAAGCTATTCCACCTCAGAACTCCAATACCACCACAGAAGCTGAAGCCAAAGATCCTGGTGCCACCTGTCAGTTTTTGGACTTTTGGTGTTCTGAAAGTCATCCGTTTTTGTTCAATAAAACTTATTTTTTCTGCTACTGCCAGCTCATGATGCATAAAAGGAACATTCCCCTGAACCACTTCTGATCACATAAACATTTCAATTTTTTCCAGTTTAGGGGTAAAACTGATGGAGAAGGTCCATTGCTATTCTCTTCCTGCAAAAACTGATTAAAAAGGACTAATCCAGTGTTACTCTGTCTCTGTTCCTGGTAACACCCATGTGACCCATCACAGATCTTCTTCTACAGTTGTGAGTCTATTTGCTCAACAGCACCAAACTTCTACATTGCTTTAAAGCAGAAGGAGAAACCCCACTGCAGCACCTGAATATACAGGCCTTCTACAAAGTTTTTGCCATCTTGAGGATTTTTTTTTTTTTTTTGGAACTATATTTGCAAAGGTTTCACACTTTGAACAAATTCAACCATGAACTGGTTTCTCTATCAAGATTCTCCCCTACTGACCTCCAGTGATTTGGGGGGGGAGGGGGTTGTCAATATAGATATGTTTTCCCCACAATAATTTGACATAAACATCAATGAGTGTGAATGAGAGTTCACTTAGAAACTCTTATATAATAAAAAAAAAACAGGTTAGTAATAGTTTTCTATGAAGCCTACAGCTCCAGTAGTTGTGAAGGGTGGCACAGCCTAGACCACAGCAAGGTGGAATAATAAATCCAAAGGTAAACTAGAACAAAATTAATTTGCTTTGGGCTTTAAGCACACCTAGATATGAAGCAACCACTATTTTCAGCTCATGACAGGTCTCAAAGTTAAATACATCTGTTCATACTTTGAGTTATTATAGACCAGACCATGTCCTAGTTTAATGACAACATGTTCAGGATGTGAGACTTCTAAGAAGATAAACCCTCTTTTCTTTCTTGTATTTCCCTCCACCCAAATACTGACAAAGTGGGAATTACGCAGAGTCTGAATGAAGAAGGAATAACCTTTCTGACAGGTCCTGAGATGCAGGGGACAGTCCCTCCCCAGCTCAGCTAAGACAGAGCAGGCAGGGGGGGATGGTCCCCTATGCTCTGAAAGACATATGAAAAAAATCACCAAAAATCATTCCCATTTAAATAAAACTACAACAGACCACAAAAGTGGTTTTTCTTGATTTTAAGTGATTTCATAGCATTAGAGTCAAAAACAGAGAAGTCTCATCCCTGTAGCACACACGAATTCCAGAGGAATTCCAGAGGAGTGGTCCTGCTTAGCTTGGAGGATTCTCAAGCTGAAAAGAGTAATTATGCATCTTCATGTGGTACAGGAGGTAAGTTCAGAGAGTTTCTTCCCATTGTTGTCAGCTTCTGCACAATTCGCTCTAAAGATGGACTGTAATGTTTAGCAGAGCAGAGTGTGGACATGTGTGGCCAAAGTGAGGAAAAAAGCCCCAACGGTGCCATAGCCCTGAGCTTATTATTATTGTTACTAGAACGTGATGAAAATGAGTAGTGAAAGCCCCACATGAGAGATGGAGGGCCTTCCCAATAAAAGACACATGGATGCAGAGAACCCTAGGCTAACTCCAGCTGACCTGGGTCCAGAATGGGAAGCAGCAGGCTAATGTTTCCCCTGTGGCCTGGCACCAACACATGGACATCGTCTCACCATTACCAGAGAAGCAATTTGGCAGGCTACCCTTACCAGGCATTCATTGCCATCTGCCACCTGCAGATCATCCCTCCCTTCCATTTACGACACAACGATGCTCACTAAAAGTTTTCCTACTCCTTTTCATTACAACTAACAAACTAATACTGTTTCTAACAGGGGATTGAGCTAAATTAGTTGGCTTTGGTCTATTCAGGCCTCAGTGAGATCCTGCCAGCTGTGGAGATGCTAGTTTCTCCAAGACCACTGGTAAGGATACTGTTTTCTTTTAAACCAAATGGGTTTGAATCATTAAGGAAAAATACTTTCTGACATGCCACAGAATAAGGAAGTTGCATCTCATGGCTTGATTAGAATTACTCTTCATAGCAAAAACATGAATCTTTCTGACAAAACTTTTTCCACTGCTGGTGATCGGGATCACCAAATTCCAGCTATCTCATGCTATTAAAATGTACATTACAGGCCAAGTAATATTAAAAATACTTTCTCCCCCAATCCTCTCTAGTAGGCTTACCACTGTCAATGAAATGAGAACAATGGGGCACATGATTCAAAACTCCACAGTAAGAAGAGTCAGAAGAAAGAAAGAAATACCAAAACTAAGTTTATAACCTATAAAAACCTCTTAGGAAAGGAATGAACCTGCCAACTAAATTGTGCTAGAACAAAATTCTAACAGTAAATATAGAAGCTATATGACATCAGGGAAGTCTCAGCTGCAGGAAAATATCCTTGCTGGGTTATTCTACCCTATTATAGTAGTGATCTTCAGGAGGGCTGACAGCTCAGCACTTCCTCCACTTGCACAGTGCTTTAAACTACTGCTCACCTCAAAGACCCTATGGGAAGGTCGGGTTCCTTTTAAGCTCCATTTGTTTTAAGCCTTGACTTCACACAGCTTCCAACAAGACTGGAATTTTTTTTTATATAGTCAATATTCTTTTGATAGCTGTAACAAACTGGTACATGGATACATACAAGCCTTTTGCCTTCTATGTAGTGAAAGTTACAGCAGCTGCTTTGGCAAAGGTGGGAAAGAAAGTAGCATTCATTATAAGCAAACAATCCTGCTTAGCAGTTCCATCACAGCTCCCTCCACTAGATCCATAAATCTTAAAAGATGCGCTGGTTTGCTTCCCCTGTTCAATACCACTTCTTTGCATTAGGTAAAGCAGGTCTTTAAAACCTGACAGAACAATTTTTCTTTGAAGAATCTTGAAGATAGGCTTACTTTAACTTCTCTTTGCCCAACTGTTACCATCAGTACGTATTTTAAATCCCAAAGGCACAACTACCATCACTAGAGGAAGGGGGCAGGGATGGGTAGGGAACGACACAACACAGTATGAAACAGGAACTGAAACCTTAATTTATCTTCTTCTCCACTCTTTCCTTAAGACAAAGTCATAACAGAAACAAACTTGATAACTTTGGCCCAAGGATTTCCCCCAACAGCAGATCAAAGCTTTATAAAGTTAGATTCATGGTTTTGCAAAAACATCAAGATGAACCTTCCTAGGAAGATAAATGTGGTGAAGACAAATATAGAAACAAGTACTAAAAAAACATTTAGCAAGTTTGAAATGTAGAACATCATTCAAATCAGAAATTAAACCTGACTCTGCCTGTCCTACAAAATCCTGTTCTGTTGTATCTTGTAATTCACTGATCCACATCCTTATGTGTGGTAAAAGAAAAATCCTGTGTTCTTCCAAGATTAATAGTAGAAAAATGAGTGAAAAAAAAGAAGTGGGGTTTACTCAAGCTGAGAGAGCCCTCATATGAGGAAAGCTGCAGAGGCTAGAATCACATTCCTTTCATGTCTTTATTAAAACCTTGTTTTTTCAAATTCTTCCAGATGAATTCACTACCTCCTACATGTATCAAAGGACCTTTGTTATTGTTATTAGCCATGAATAAGTATCATTTACATCAAGAAAGTATTGCACACACTTTTACCTGGTTTTACCCACACCAAAATTCAAATGTAACCATTTCAAGGAAACAAAAGCCTCCATGGCAATTGTTCTTTGGGCTTCGAACTGGAAACCATGGAGGAAGGAAAGAATTACTAGCAGCCCTATGAGGAAATGATGGACAGGGATGGGAAAAAGGGGCTTGGGGTGGCATGAGTGAAAGAGAACAATAAACAACACAGAGCCTAAGCATTGTTACCTCAAACATTCTCATATAATCAAAAACACAGTCATATAAGTATATAAAGTGGCAAAATTAACCCTTGGGTAAATTTGGTCCCACTGCTGAATGGGAGAATGGACCTGTTGATACAGGATGTGGAAAAAGCTGAGTTACCAACTACTTTTACTTCTCTACTGAGTATCATGACAATTCTCCTGAGTACTTATGTTAACTGAATAGTTAAAAAAAAAAGAAAAAAAAAATCTAATTTATCAAAATTCCTCTACACCCCTTGGGAAAGCCAGGCACTTCAAATAATAAGATGACATTTTGCTCAGTAAGAACATTGTCATTGATCTCTGAGGGACAGTTCCATTTCTAGGTCACCTGTAAGAAGCAGCTGGCAAACATCAGAAAAAGGGTTCCTCAAAGCACTTTGGGCTCTCTTTATCCATTGGTTCCAAGAGAAGGGTCAGGGTCATCTTTCTGACATGTTCTTATTTCACACACTTTTGTACAGTTGAGGCTTACCAGGCACATTTCAAACATCAACAAGATGACAGAACTAGAATACCCCTGTGTCTATAATAGAGACTCTCAATTACCTATAAACATTCCTGGCACAGTACTGGTAATTAGTTTGAACAAGTTGCAATATAAGCTGTAGATGTTCCAGGAAGAGATGTGGAGAGCCAGGACTGCCAGATGGATTATTTTGTGCAAGTTACTTGTTCAGCATACCATCACAAAAAAATCAGATAGAATGTAACACAATAGGACAGTATAACAATTATTTTAAACCTCTGGGTAGTTTAAAAGAAATTACTTGCCTTTTGTAGCTCTACTGAGCCAGCGCCATGCTTCTAACACTGAATTACGGGAAAATTTACTTTTTACTTCTCTAGCGAATTCTGTCAGACAGTGCCTTTTCAGAACAAAGCAGTAAAAAGTTGCAGAATTGTAAGGCTTATTCAACCCTCAGAATTTTCTTTAAGGGGTTAGAAAGAAAAATACACTATGTTCTTATTCTCTGTGCAGCTTTTGTAAAAATCTGGCCTTTAACTCCTAAGCAAATGAGATAGGAAAGAGAATTTACATGCTGGAATAGCCACGTGATACATCCAAGTCTAGGAATGAAAGTTGCATCAGGTTCATCCATTCCCAACTAAATGGACATTTTTAATCCAGTGTGTTGCCTTGTATCTCCAGACATCACCCCTGGAGCCAGTTTTCCACATCAAAGAGAGCAAAGTGGTATTAGAATCACCACTTCATAGCATCCAGAACCTTTGAAATATCAGAGTCCTAAAATAAAGAAACTCCTCTTATAAAGGAGGTAGATCAAGAGACAATTTGGTCATTCTTATATTGACTGTATACACAAGGTCAACGTAAGGAAGTGAAGTCCTATCTTACCATGTCAGTGGTCTAACAGCCACTGTATATTATCATTAACAGAATCTTTGTCAGTTATGCTTTAATCACTACAAATGCAGTGTGGTATATTTTGTCATATGACCAGAGTGCAGTGGTATCCTTAGTTTAATAAATTATCCAGTGGTGCTGCAAAACCAGGCACAGGAACACAACACCAACACTTTGGCGCTGACAGGGAGCCATCTCCTCACACCTACTACTGGACTCAGATCTCTAACCTTGCAGTACCTCACTGCGGTCGGTAAATCCAAACCCTGGTCATGCTCCTGCTTGAAGTGTGTGCTACAAGATGAACAGGGCTCAGGGGTCATCTAGAAATCTCAATATTTCTTATAAAATAGAAAGTGAGCATCTGCTTTCAAGGCTTGTGGAGGAAAACCTAAAACACACCCCAAGTCTCATTGAAAACAGAGGAAAGTAAGAATATTTTCAGTATAGAGACTAATTATTACTTACATTTCTAAATGTGCAATTTTTAAAAAACTAATTTTATCATCCCCTATGAAAGTAATTTGCTTGGTATACACAGACAACGTGTATGAGATTGATTTAATTCATATGACTTCCTTAGTGGGTGTATTATCAATAAATCTGCAAAGAGGAAAAAACCTTCCAACTCTGAAAAAGTAAAATCATACTCTAAAAATCATGTCTCTGAAGGCTGACACTAGATTGCTTCCCTACAGTTTTCTATTTGCATGCTGCTAATGAGAAATTGTGAGCCATGTCTTTTGTTAGACATCTAATGAACCTGATCTGTTTCAGCCTGCAGCCTATAGCCCTATACAATTTTATCCCACAGCACTGAATGTCAAGTGCCACTCCCATCCTTCCCCTGTGTTCCTAAAAACCTTGTGAACTCATCCTCTGGGAGAAAGTAAAATGCTAACAATCAAAATTACAAATACTTCATTGTCTTATTACAATATGCTTATTTACATAAAAACCCTCTATTCATCTTATTGGATCAGCCTGACCAAAACAAAATTTGCATTTAAATAGTATCACTGTAATTGGCATCAAGTACCTGTATTTATTTTCATACTCTTATTTCCACATATAAGAGGCAGGGAAAAGCTTTTTCTACTCAGAGAACAAAAGATTAGGATGCGATAATAAGCAGAGCAATTTCTCAGATTTTATTTGTTGGATTCTCTAGGGACCCTGCACTTTAGCCCACTATAAAATGTGGTAGTTAAAGAAAAGCAGAAAAAATCAGACTTGATCTAACCAAGGAGAAATTGAATCAGCTTGGATGATGTAGAAAAGATGAGAGTTACTTATAGAAAACATCTCTGAGTAGAAATATCACAGCCAAAAGCTATAACAAATGAAGAGCATTGGCCATTGCTTTTGTTTGTTGGTTGTGAATTGTTTTTTTAATCAGAACAACTATCACAGCAGCAATCATACACTGAGAAAATCATACACTGGGAAGCAGAAACATAGGTCCAAATTAAAAAGGTTTTGTTATGAGATATTGGAATTTGACTGCAGGGAAAGATTTTCACTTCAGAACTCAAAAAGAATTCTTCAGAAAGAGTTACTAGAAACTCTTTGAGTACCACTGTGCGCAGAATGGGAACTGGATTGCACTTGAGAGATAAGATATGAGAAGTGGTGGTCCTGTTCTCCACTGGGGACAGTGGCCATGGAGCAAGAAGTAGAACAAGAAAAGACTAAACATCACCAGCCACAAGAGCTGGGACAGGTTAATAGGGCAGAATACCCCCTCTGAATGCCAGCTTACCGTAGTGAGCAGCCCCACTTCCTGAAGGCATCCCATAGACCCACACAGCAATTAGAAACTGCTTTGTCATCTCAAAAGGAAGTCCAAAACATAATGAATTACTGAAAGCTTCATTTCCTGCAGCTCTGAAATGCAACACAAATCATTGCTTGGATGAAGTATAGCATTACAATAATTATGGGATACTGATTATGGCTTTATTTGGGATTTATTGTTATGCAATCAGGGTGTGCCCTTTCTTCCCAAAGCAGAGACTCACTGTGCTGAACGGCAAACTAAAATCCATTTCTGCATAAAGTTCTTGTCCAGCTCCTTTTATGATCTTGTCACAGTCATTGTGGCATAAATAATTTTCCAGAGGAATAATTGTCACAACAGCACACAATGTCTTATCCGTAGACACATGCTTTGAAAAGGTTTTGTTGTTGTCATTTTTTAAATGACTTCTGATGAGTTCTGCTTCTGTGAAGAGAACAGTTATCCAGGCACTGATAGATTTGCAAACAGGAAATTATATGAATGCAAAGAATTAGTATTGACTGAAGTATTCTGCAGAATGCAGGTTTCTACACTAAGACATCCTCATGCTCTAAAATGTAGTCAGTAAAGAGGTTTTCAATTTTTTCCAAACCCTCTGTAAATAATTAAATGAATATACAATTAGTCACAAGCCTTTTCATCCAAATCAAGCCCTATATCAAAGCTTTCACTGGTTTCAGACTGTTTCTACAGGGAAAAACCAAAAACATACAAGCAGGTTATATTTTATTTTCAGCAGAAGGCACAAGTAACAGGCAGTTACAGAATTTTGCTTGAACCCTTGTCTGCTTTAAACGTGCTTTGATCTGAAACCTTGGTGCAGTCTTCCCTGGAGCTCCAAGTCTACACTGTTTTATGCTGTTTACCTCCAATGCATTAATTCAAGGTCTTAATCCTAAGAAACATTGCTCTCACCTGTGAAGAACAAGCAGGATGAATGAAGGTTTTCAGGGCCAGGCCCCAGCCTCAAAAGGACACTGTACAAAAGTTCATAAAACTACATCCCCCACTGTGTCAATCCCATCCCAGTCTCAAAATATGAGTAAAAAAAAAGTGTTACGCAGTATCACCAACTTCCTGAACAGGCTTTAGAAAGTGTGTACATGTGACAGAGACAGGTAGATGCCTCAAGTCCAGAGCACTCTGCAAGTTATATCAGTGTCTCCCAAGAACCTCAGATATGCTCAAAAATCACCTGACCATGATCAAAGGCATACAAATACCAAATTGTTAACCTGATTTTCAGATTTTTGACTCTTTAGATTCTGGCATAGAGGCATTAGCTCAAGAATTTGCACAAAGGCGTGGTTTGCAGCATACCATACCAAATAATTTAATTTCCAAGGCCCTTTTCAATGCAACTGGGATAGTTAATATTATTCCGCATGAAAAAATAGTGCCCAAGACTTCAGTAACAGTAACTCAGATTTAAACTGTTATATAAAGAAGTCAGTGGCAATCAGCTGAAATTTGAAGTGCCCTAGCAAAAGTGCCAACATTTCCTTTTGCTTCTGCATGGGTATCTATTGCAATTTTGCACTTCTCACTTTCCCAAGAATTTGAGCCAAAAGATTACATGTCATCTTGGTTCAAAAACAACTTCAGTAAAAGCTTCAGATCTGGATACTCTAATTTGTCAGGCACTCTATGTTTTAAAGGTATCCAGACACTTAAATTGATGCAATTTCTGCCAGGGTCAAAATGACACTTTCCATTGCCTACAAACCTCAGTCAGGCCAATGACCTACTAAAAAATATGACAAAAAATATTCTCCTTTCCTTTACATGATTTGAGTTTTTACACATCTTTTACAAAGCTTTTGTATCTTCTAGCCAAGCTATTAATAGGAACAGGAAAACAATTTGCCTTGTTTCCCTGCATTTTTGCAGGCAAATGTACTTGTCAGTTCTAACAAATACAGAAGAGAATTACTTTTTTTTCTGCCAAAATATGGCATCCAGTTACAAACTGAATTGCCGTTTTTTAAAGTCAATTCCCCATGTCCAGACTAGTCAGAATGAAACGATCCACTGACACACTCAACTATTTGAGATTACAGGGAGTAGTAGAGTGTTCAGTTCCCAGTACTGGAAATCAAGAACCTGCCTTACAGGGATCAAAAGTCAACAAGTAGTTGATGATTTTCACTTCTTCCATCAGAGGACTCAAGTTCTCTACAGACTGATGATTCTGTTCACTTGAGACACCTACATGACACCATAACCTAGAAACTGCTTTTTAATTTTGCATCAGGCAACTGGTCTTCAACTTCCTTTGTTTTCTTTTTTGATATATATCCAGTCAGGTCAGTCTATTCTAGATATCAATCTGGAGTCCAAGTCACATTTCTGTGACCCATTTTTTCCACCTGCACATCCTGCTGTGCATGCAAGGTGGCTCCTCACTCCTTTTCCTGCTGGAAGAGCTCCAAGAACTTTCAATCAAATGTGAGTGAATGTCTCTACCCCAAGGATAGCAGAGCACTGTACTGGTAGCACCAGTTGTTTTGCTCATCTCTTCTATAGGACACATTAGCTTCAACCTGATGAAGAGCAAACTCCAGTTCCAACTCATTAAAACCACCGAAGGAAACAGCTTTTGATCTGCTTAAGTGAGTCATCTGAGGCACATTAAATTTCACAAACACCTCACACTAGTCGGTATGACTCTATGGACATGACCTTGAATATGGATAACTAAGGATTAACCCATTAGCAGTATTTCATAGCACTTAATTCACTCTTTTCTTACTCTCTCTCCTTCTGCTCTTTTTGATGTTCCTAATGTCTAAAAGACATGATTGGTTCCCAGGGAGTGGCAGATTCTTAGTGTTACTTGGTTCCATTTGCAAGTCATCTTGTCCTTTCCTTTCACCTTGAATATCATCATCAATTATCTTTTCTTAGTATTTTACCAATTTCCCTGTTCTTTTGTACCCTTCCAGTCCTCTTTTTTATTCTCCCACCCACTACTAAGTCTCTTACTCAACCACCACCCCCAGTTATTTCAGATTCACTGGGAAGAATCACATCTATTTTCTTCAAGGGCCCAAGTCACCACATGCTGTGCAAAACACCTCATAGGAATTCAAAGGGCTTTTTCTAACTTTAGGTAAGAGTTGTGGGTAAAAGCTCCAGTAAAGGTGTTGAAAGACCTCTTGAAAATACAGTATCCACTGAGGTCCATATTGTAGTTCTTCCAGGAAGAAAAACACCATAATCCAGGACTTGGCAGCAGCGTCCAGAAAAACAAATCTGCTGTGGACACAAGGGATTGAGACCGTGGGGGGCATCCGTGTCCACTGGGGCCGTTTGGGTGAAGTGCTATGCCCACAGGATGTATATCCACAGCTTTGTGAGGAATGGTGAGGCTGGTGTCTGAATAGAGACACCCACTGGTGTGCCAGGTTGGGAAAGGCAAGCTCTTCACCCATAAGGCTGTTAACAAAAGCTGAGGAGCAGATGAAGTTCCTCTTCACTGCACCTCTCCAGGTGTCTGAGTACTCCCTGACTTGTTTCCATGCAAAAATCAGCTGATATGCTTTAAAGTTCTGAGCCCAGAGAAAACCACTTAGAGATTCCCCAGAATTTTGGTATCCAGACCTTGTAGACTTACCCTGCAAACTGCAGGCTTTCTTGAAAAGCATCAAGCCTTCCAGGTGAATTAGCCTCAAACCTTGGAGAGCAGAGATGACCAATATCCACTGGACTGTTAAGAAAAAACAAATTTCTGTAGCTCTGGAATAAATATTTTCTTGCATAGAATGTAAGAATGAAATCACATTTCCCCTAGAAACTGTCAGAACCTGTGCATTGCCAGCCTCACCCTGCAGCATTTTGTTTCCCAGACACTTAGGGGGACTAAGCAGTTGGACATGACATGCACCTGGCAAGGCCAGCTCATGAGCACATTGGGCCCAGCTGGTTACAGGAGGCAAACGCAGCAGGACAGGCATCACAAAAAATCTACCATACTGTAGTCCCCCAGCTTGGCTACAGAGCAACAACATCCTTCAGTTCTCATTTGCACAGGGGCTGTACATATGAATCTTGTAGTATGAGTTCAGTTGTGGTGCAAATGAGTACTGAGTTTGAGAATAAAAGCCCTAAAACTTGGGTTGAGCTACTGCCAGCAGTGACAGGTGAGAGAATGAATGTGATGGTAGATGATAATTTAAACGGGTAGCTCTCAAAAGACAAAGCTCAAAAAAACCCCCCAGCTCTTGCATTTATCTTTAAGGTCAGTTGAAACCAAACTGATAGAAAGGTAAAATGGTCTATGGCTGAAAATTATGATTATTTTTTCTGTCATTGCTTGAGTGAAACCATCTGGAAGAATGGTTTCCCAATTCCTTAGCACTGAGCAGGTTATGCTCTTGCAGTCTCATTGCTAACAATTTCACAGAAAATACACTGAAGTTGTGATTAGTACTGCTAGAACAATGAATAGTAAGTTCAATTTTAGGATTGCTAGTTAGGCTTCCTCTCTGCTGAATGTAATTCGCTTTTGCAAGAGCACCATTTCAAAAACATTATAGAGGACAGTGCCTTGGTACTCCAAGTTCATAGTGTTTTCTTTTCTATAGAGACTTTTATGACTTCTTGTACTCTTTGGAATACACTTCCAAAATTAGTGAAAAAACACTCATACAAAGCATATTGATCTTTTCCAGCTCATTTTTCAAATTTGGAGCACAGTTTCTGTAGTTTGCAACACTGGCATCAACTCTCATTCTCAGAGCTGGACTACCTCCAGTTTGAAGCTTTGGAAAAGCTCAGAGAAATTACTCATTTTTCTAAATTATTTGACACAATAAATCTCTTTTTCTACACTAAAATGCTGTTAGAAAAGTCAAGAAATAGAGTACAGTTATTGTAGCTCTGTAATTGAAGCAAGAAAACTTGAGCTCAAACATGATAAGCTCAGCTATAGACTGGCAATCAGTAAATTAATAGTATATCAAAAGGATGAGTGACTGCCTGCAGAAGATACCTGTAGCTTGAGAAGGTGTAAGTAAAGAGAAAATATACATTTCTTCATTTTCAAGAAAGGAGGCATGATCCTAGCTAACCTCTCTCTGTCAGTAACTTAGATAACAATCTGAGACACTTTTGCCCATCACCACGTAAATTCACAAGAAAGTCTTTTGAATGAAAAATACCTGAATCAAACAAATTACAAGATTTACTCCATCAGCAGTGGTTAATTGTGTCAAATCTCACATTACATGCAGCTGTAGTACATCTGACTGTTTAAAAACTTCTAATGAAAAATTTCTGCTGTTCCTCTAAGCAAACACTTTCCACTTTTTTTCCCCTATGTAAGACTATATTTCTTCCTTCAGAAGTATTCCACATTGCTGAAATACTTGGAGGCCCTTTTGTTCTTTTAGTGTATAATTGTCATGTGCCCACACCTGAAGAACAGCAATTCCTAGAATCATAGCATCATTATGGTTGGAAAAGACCTTCAATAATCAGGTCCTGCCTTTGAACAAACACCACCTTGACAACTAAATTATAACACAAAGTAACACGTCCAGTCATTTCTTGATGATTTCCAGGAATAGTGACTCCACCACCACCCTGAGAACCCTTTCAGAGAAAAAATTCTTCCTGATATCCAATCTGAACGTCCCCTGGCACAACTTGAGGCTGTTTCTTGCCTTGGACAGAGAAGGACTAGAGAAAGGAAAGCCTCATCATGCCCTGTTTGCAGATGGGAAACTGTCACAGTGAAATTCAGTGCCTGACAATGTACCTGCAGCACATGAGTGCTTACCTATAAGCCAACTCTGAACAGAAACAGTGCATGAGATCTGTGGAAGCACAGCATTCAACACAATGATTGCCATTCTGCTGCATTCTCTGCTAAATATTTGAGTGAGGCAATTTAGGACCAGTTCAAGTCTATTCCAGCTGTAATATGACTTTTGGGCTCCAGAATCAGACAGTCTTAAGCAAGAGCACAATGAGAAGTCTCAATCAGAGCTTAGTATTCAACCCAGTTGTCCTAGTTAGAATTCCTGGTTTGTCATCCCAGCATCTGTTTCTTCCTGCTATTGTTTCAGTGCAATCTTGAACACCAGACACTTATTTTAGAACTTTATTTTCATTATTTCTCTGTGCTCTGTCAACACTGCAAGACTCCATGAGGTGTTCGCTAGGCATCCAGAAGCACTGCTTAATTACTTGCCTTCAGCAGTGCAGGCTGCTCACCTGATCAGAGGCAAGAGCTCTAGAAGCCACAAGAAATGGTACTTTACTGACATTTTTTGTTGACATTTGAAGAACTACATCATCTAGGAAAGCTACAGAAGTGACCTGTGTTGACTAACTCAGTGGCAACTTCACAGGCCCTGGACAGTTTGCAGAATAAGGGTCATAAACAGGTTTTATACAATTTTTCCTAATTTCTACCTCGTATTTTTTATCTTTTATGACAATTTTTGTAGACATATATCAACACAGAAATAGCAAGCTTGAAGCTACTACAATTTCCTCTCAAATAGCTACCTGTAAGCAAGCAGATTGCTCAGTTATTTTCCCCCTTCATTTAAAGAGTCAGGCAATAAAGGAATGTACATGCAGTCCTTAACTCGGGCCTGCAGATAAGCCCCAGGCAAGGCTAATCCAAGAAGAGAAGTCTGGATAGAATTGGTACAGCTGTCACTCTGCAGTGCTAATTTTTGCATTGGAATGATTAGAGAAGGCAGCAGTATGGGGCAACATGGCAAAACCCTACAAAGGCTGTTTAGGAGAATTGCATGCCAGAGCTGAGCAATCCATCCCACACAGAGCCAAGTTTGCCCATATATCTTTTTTGTCTAAGTGGCAGAACTACATCCTTCAAGCAAGCCAGTGGTGCATGTGAAGCAAGAGAAGCAGTGGTGAAGCTCAGACTGCCTGCTTAGTCAGTGTCTTGTGCAGTTTGTTCCCCACTTGTGCTCAGCAGTCTGATTTTGGCAGCTATTTGTCAGCCCACTTCCACGGACCTTCTTTCTCTCTGACACCAAAGTGCACAATTATCACTATTTTAAAGCCAAGTACAATGTAAGTCATGGGCTACATCTGTGCTTAACAATAGACTTGCTTTTCATAGATAAGCCATCCGTGGAACACATAATGCTGACGAAACATCTGCATGGGCTCTCAAGTTTCTCTGCTCATTCTCTAAACAGCAAATTCACCAAGATCAATCAATTCTCCCCAGTAAAACCTTATCCTTGAGCCCACACTGCTCCTGACACTCGCAGCCTGAAGCACATTGTAAAGGCATTAGTCCCTGCCTGTTCTATTCCCTACTGCCACTGACATTAGGGAAGAAATTAACTTTAGCAGACACAACAGCTAGGACAATTCTTACTTCAGTTAGGGCAAGCATAGCAGTATGTTTTCCCATTTCTATTATGAGAGAACCTAAAGCCTTAGAAAAGTCATTACTGATGGACCCGAATAAGTCTGTAAATCTATTATACTGCATATCACCTAGACAACTTGTTTTCTCAGGCTCTGACTTGCATAATCAGTGAAAAACTGGGGCAGGGTGGGGGGATCTAGAGGGAGAAAAAGCCCTTTCTGCCTGCTAATTAAATCATAAATAATAGCAGAGAACATGAGATACCCATTTTCTGCATAGAATCAAATCCCCACGGGCTGACTACCCCCCTTCCCTAACCCACCATAAACTTCATATAGGCACAGCACAATTTCTCATTGACTATTTTGGGTTGTTTTGATGAAAGAAAATCTTTGAAATCTATGTATTGAAATGAACCAGCATAAAAATGCCTTGTTTTGATAATATTTGACTAACAAAATTGTTTTAAAATGTTCATTTCAAGATTAATGATGAATTTGCCCACAGAGGCAATGGCAAAATTTCAAATCTCATGCTTTAATTGTGTCATTTTGAAAAATAAAGGTGGTTTTTTTTAGCAATATTGCCCTATCCCAGTTCATGATGTATATAACAATTCAGAAAAGGTACACTTTCCATATGAAAAAAAATCTGATTTTTTTCCCTGTGAGCATGGTGGTAAAACACCAGGCTTTGAGTGGCAGATAACATGACTGTCTTCCTTCCCACAGTTTGTTGGGAAAGACTGACAGTTACTGAGCTTCATAAATATATCTTGGGTAGGGAATGGCTTCTCTCCACCCAGCTCAGGGAGAAACTGATGCACTGCTGTTTTGTCTAGTTCCCTGAGACAAGTTATTAGCTATTGCACATTTATACTGAGATAAAAGGAGGCTCCATCCCTTCAATGCTCCCTTAATTTTCTGTCTTTTCTTTTTTTTCAGCAGCTGATAATACTACTTAAAATGAGTTCAACACTTCAACTTTTACTGAGTCACTTTACTTTTTCTTGTTTCCATGCTAAAGAATTTCCTCCTCACTCATGGCAAGCTCCAGCATCTTGTCACATGTGATCCCACTTTCAAGAGGGCAAGAAAGGGTAGAAAAAGGAGAGACAGGAAAAGGAGATGCTTGCAGAAGTCATCTCTAAGGAAATCAATTTGAGTAGTGTTTCATCTCCTCTCCAATCCCATTGTGCTGCATCCCAAGTGTCTCACACGGTAACTAATGAGTAACAACAACAAACCCAACCTTGAGGCAGGGCCTGCAGCAACGCTTTTGCTGTGGTGTCAGGTGGCAGAGTTCATCAGTCCCCACGGCTATCCCTAAGACTCCACAAGAAACCACAATCTCCCTTTCCAATTTATTTCTTGCCAGTCAAAGCCTAAGGCCTGTATTCAAATTTTGTACTCTAGAGTTACACACAGATGAAATCCCACCAACTCCAGAGGCAGCTGCTTCATTACAAGCTGAGTGAAAATAACCATGGCAGGAGCTGACAACTGATTAGTCCCTTCCCAGTCAGAAGAAGTAAAGGTCTCTGACTAAACCAGTCTCCTACATAAAATACAGAGGCAGGTCACCTAAGTGGAAAAAGTGGTTTTGATAGGAATAAAAATGTAACTGATTCTGCCACTAAGAGATGAAGCATTTTCCTAATGGCAAAACATTACCTACGGGATCACAAGAGCTTGGTTCAGATCCTGGGTTCATCTTCTTAGCAAAAGGGCCTCTCCAAATTGTCATTATGTAAACTTTGTCAAAATGTATGCTTTTTTTTAGCTTGGCTCATATCTTGGTGAGTCTGGAGGGAATTCCAAGACACAGCAGGAAACATTGCCAAGATAATGAAAATTAAAAAGAAGAAGCATGTATTCTAGAAAGGTTTTGGTTTGCAGAACAAGTCACAAGATGTAATTCAGTCAACAATAAAATGCATTTTCAAACCATTCAGGTAAAAGATTCCCTCCAAGTTCTCGCATTATGCATTTTTTCCCACTTCACAGGTGGGAAAATTTTGTTGGAGGAATTCTGTGGGAAAATTCTGTGGGAAAATATCCTTCATTGCTGAAAAGAAATGACATTTGTTAATGAAGCATGTAAGCTCATCTCTAACAGTAGCTGCTTCCCAGCGGAAGGCACGTGTAAGTGTGAGTAAAATAGAGGGCACAGTTTCAAGTCTTCAGACCTTGGATTCTGCATCTGATTTTCCAACTCATTTTACTAAAAAAAAAAAAAGTAAAAAAGTAGCACCAGAAGCTGACTGTCAGCACTTGGATGATTTATTCAGTTCAGCATAATCTTCTGGGACAGAGCTCTGGCCCACAGCAGACCTGGATGCAGTTCTTACACCACCATGAGAGCATCGTGCAGACACAAGGGATTTCCATTCTCCAGCCTATAAACAAAAGACTACAGTAATACTTCTATTTCCCCACAGGAAATAACCCCACATGCAAATGCTGTGCACAAACCTTGCTGTGCACTGCAAGAGATGGGGTAGAGGTAGGCATAAAAATATCCTTATACCAAGCTTATCAGGAGTCCAGGCAGCCCTTTGACGCCCTGAGCCACAGCCTCTTCTGTATTAGTTTTAGTATAGTGGTCATCATGAGATGGCAAGACCCTCCCTGCTTCAGCATCCCTCACTTTATCTTGACACACAGAACAGAGGAATACAGGCATGGAGCTGTTCATCATAAGGAAAGGATATTATTTCTAGAGCATTGTGCCTCACAGGTCCACCCATGATGCAGGGAGATGGTTCTCAGACATGACTGTGAGTGCCAAAGTGAACTTCAGTTGTTTTGAAATTGTCCCACAAGTTCTCCATTAAATGCTTACCTCATTCTCATGCCTTGCAGAGGTTTGGGATGACCTCATTTTAAAACTAAACCAATTTCCACCTTAATGCACGACAAGAAACATGGACACACAAGACTGAAAAGCCTCAAGACTAGTGAGCAAAAACAGTGTGCCAGGCAAAGGCAAGTTAGATCCTCTGCAACAGCAGCTAAAGAGCTGATCAGCTGCATAGTTATTTATTGTTAGTAAAAAAGCATTGTCACTATGGCAACAGGAGCATCCACCAGATTTGACTTCTCCAGGACATAGAATGCCCTTGGGAATACACAGAAAACTGAAACTATCAGAGCTTCCTGCAGCACCTCTTAGGAAATATCTTCAGTTGTTTGCCACTGGGGGAAGTTCTGCTGCATGCCAGTCATTGTTTCCAATGACTCCATGAGCTCTCTCCGTGGCTCTCCAAAAAGAGGAAGGGGCACTGGAAGTTACTGCCTAGAGTAATAAGGCCATGACAAGACTTTTGTAACCTGTGGAACCAAATGTGAGGTGACAGCTGTTTGTGCCACTTTTCAGGGCTCAGCTCCACTGTTCTAATTTCAACTCAGCTCCTTTCTAGGTCAAGTCACACCTTAGGGGTCAGAGCTCCAGCCCCAGACACTGCAGCCTTGAAAGGGTAGAAGCTTCTGCTTTCAGCAAAGATCAAGTCTCCATTCCAGTTCAGGATGCAACACCAGGGAAGGCTCTTCTGATACAATCAAGAGACCAAAACAGGTAGAATAGTAAGTAGCAGTGTCAAAAGAAATGTTAATGCATTTTTATGCAGAAATACTTTTACATGAAAAAGATGCAGACTGATGGGACAGGGCCTGCGTTAAAAGAGATTCTGCTCCCATCTACGTGTTTCCTTGCTTTCTTCCTGCTGAACAAAGAAAATCTACAGATGCAAAGTTGACCATTTTAGTTTATTGATCAGACAGATCCAATGCCCAATAAAACAAGTTAGTTCTTAGATCAGCTAGATGTCTGAACCTCTCTGAGGCCACATGATTATTTCTGATGCAAGGAATTAGATCATAGTAGGGAAGCAGCCTAAAAGTTACATTAAATTCCAACTAAACAACAACTTCACAGAAAGATGGAAGCCACTAGACTTCAATATTTATTTCTAAAGGAACTTAAATGCAATTTTTATTTTAGCATTTTGAGAGTGCTAAATGCACATCAAGACACTGTCACAAACATAGTGCATGCAGCCACATCTCCTGTGTTTGCCTACCAGTTTTTTATATGAAGCCCTTAGGAAATCAGATCAAAAATCCCCTAAGAAAATTTACAGCAGTGCTAGAAAATAACTAAAGTCTAAGAGCCACCTAGGCCTTCACAGGATCCTTAGGATCAGCTTACTTCAGAGTAGTCAGCAATAAAACAGATTAACAACTCAAACCCTGTGCTGGGCCTAGAAGTATTTCACAGGGAAAAAAAAAAAAGGCAAACAAAAAAAAGCCTGAACATTTATGACTCTAAGATAAAGGATTAATAGAAAAATTCCCCACTTATTTTCCCTACTTTGATTTAAAAGGCCTTAGGCAGTCAGGCTGCCCCTTGAAATGGCCTGCTATTTGTCATTTCCATCAGGTTAGATATATCCTTAACCCAACGTTTCTGATGAAGGTTTTGTTCTACCATACAGAAGAAAAGCCAAGGCACCAAAATAACCAAACATTATGGAAATCTCAAAAAATGGTCTAGTTCAAGAAGAGAGCAGATATTCAGACTTCACCCATTACAACTCTACCCCAACAGCAACTTTATTAAGGATGGGGAACAGAAGAAACATTCTCCTCTTATTAAATAGAGCAGGTAACAGAAATAGTTTCTTTAACTTTTTAGCTTTCCTCAGAATCCAGCCAGCACTTCAACGACAGAACTATCTGTTCCTACAGTGAGGTATACCACTGACTGAGACCAAAACAGACCTTAAGAATTCTGGAGCACTAATTCAAGCACAGTTCTGTTTATTCCTTCTGAAGAAGGTAAGTATACTTGCCTACCTTGTGAGGTTATATTAAAGCACCTTGCAGACTCTTGCAACCTGCTGCTGTTTTCACAGAAGAGAGAAAGAAAAGAGGGGCAACTCAGTGGTACAGGACAGTCCCCTGACCCTTTCTGGGCTCAGCAACAGCTTCCTTACATCTGGGTAAGGCAGGTGGGAGCCTGG
Source organism: Lophotriccus pileatus (assembly GCA_035583135.1). Classification (NCBI taxonomy): domain Eukaryota; kingdom Metazoa; phylum Chordata; class Aves; order Passeriformes; family Tyrannidae; genus Lophotriccus; species Lophotriccus pileatus. The sequence continues at coordinate 27,175,106 of JAWWES010000169.1, forward strand.
GTGTCCAGGAGGATCAAAACAGTGGAGCAGATGGCAGTCTTGGAAGCAGGAAAGTGAACATACAAAGTGTGAAAAGTAGAAATCACAGGACTGCAGAACAGAGGAACAGGAATATCTGTAGCAGCAGAGCCAAATTCAGGTCCTTCAATGTGCTAAGAGAGCAGTGCTAGTCATCACAGAAGCAGGCAAAGATACAAGATACAGATGAGCAAGATGTCTCCACGAGTACAAGGAAATGGAGAAATTTTAAAATCATGGTAGGAGCCAGACACCAGCGGCCAAGACCCACAGGATTCGGGCTGACATACTGCATGGTAGGGATAGGAGTCCAATGTACAATTTCAAAGTTTGAAACACTGTTCTGGAGGCTCCTCATGTCTCATGAAACAGATCATTTCATCCTCCAGCATGTTATAACACTACACAGCATTGATCTGACACAAGAGCTCCTTGTCAACTCACACACCAAGATACACTTATCTTATTCTTATGTTAAGGGATTCTGCTGCACCACACCCTACTCAATTTTTCCCCACACATTTTTCTTTCCCTTCAAAACTGAGAGGTCTTAAGCAAAATACATCTTGTTATCAGTATCACTTTTTTTTTTTTCTTTTTTTTTGCAGTGCTTTCTGTGGAAGTGTATGTCAGTCCCCATCTGTTTCCTGCTGGGGAACATGGGTGTGCCTTCCCAAACCCAGCCTAAGGCTTAGCCACAACCTCGCTTATCTTTCTGCTTCTGACAGCTCCAGTTAAACAGTAGTTTGATGTTATGAAAATGGAAAACACTTGGAAAGAAAATCAACCTCTATTCCTCCTGCTCTGCAGACTGCCAGGATGTCACATGCTGAAAAGAAACACTCCTGCTACCAGCTTACTCAATAATCACTTTAGCAGATTGCTACCTTTGGAGTAATAATGCCCATGACTTATATGTTCTGTCTAGCTTCCAACTCTGTAGCTTTTGTTGTGACAGGGATAACAAAGAAAAGTTTGTATTTCAAATTACCTACCTATTAATTTGGCCAAGCAAGCTAAGGAATGTTCATGTTTAGGGTGCAAGGTATTACTTCTTGGGATACTCTAGAAATTATGTGAAGAAGATTTTACTGAGTAATACAGATGGGCAGAAACTATTCCCAGCTCAGAAAGTTCTCTGGGCTGAAAAACAGAGGACAGGAAAGCACTCAAGGCAAATTATTGCTCCTCCCTAAGCATTCACTTAGACCTCTGCTAGAGCCAGAGTACAGTGGTAGAGGGAGCCTTAATACAGACATAATTAATGCAGCTCAGAGAAGTTAGCTTAAGCTTGTCCACCGCAGAAGTCCTAAAACATGGACACAACAGAGGTCACCTCACCAGCTGAGACTGGTGATGAGCTTCCAGAAAGAAGTTTTCTTTCCTATGGCATTTTGTCCTAGAAGATTTGTGGCCCCGTGTTTGGAGGATTTGAGTGAAACAAAAGAGGAGCAGTGAAGCAAAAAAATTTCTGTTCTTCCTCCTCACTGGCCACCTACACAACCCCACTGCTCAGAGAGCTGTAAATAAGGCACCTCTGTGAAGTGGGATTTTATATGTAGACACCATCCACCCTGTCCTCCCTTCCATGCAACTAACAACCCCTTTGGACCCAAGGCTGTGAAGCTGCATAATTAAAGACCCAGAATGAACACAGGCTGACCGGGATCAGAACCAGCCTGGCAATATCAGGAAGAGGCAGAGCACACCAAGAAGCCCACAGAGATACAGGCCTAAGACAGAGGAAAATGACTAGCCCAGTGTCCTCATTCAGTACCCACAAGGATGAGACAAAGAAACTCTCCCTTGGAAGTCCTGCAAACTGAAGGGGGTTATTGCCTCAAGGAGGGTAGGAGATTTGAAGTGAATTTTGGGGTTGTACAAAACTTATTATGGAGTTTTCAGATGAAGGACCCTGGAATCTACCCAGAAGAAAGGATACAAGCAAGTGAGCTATGAGAAAAGCTTCAGGAAGGAATTTGTGTCTTATTAGATATCAGAGAGCCATGAAAAACAACCTCAGGTTGCTCTGGGATCAGCAGAGCTTATCTTAAATTCCTTCAGTAGGAAAATTCTAGATAAAAAACACAGTCTAAAACTTTGACTGGAAAGTAGTCAAAGTGGAAAGAGTAAATAAAATCATCAAGTGTCACAACCTGACGTAAAACACTGGGCGTATGAAAATACTTGGTTTGTAGATGGACTATTATACACTTTGGTCTGGGTTTTCACAGTTATTTACCCCAACTCCCTTCTTTACATGCACTTAAGTAACAATTAAATCTCAGAACTGTATGCACAATGCTTTACAATTTTCTGTGTGCATAATTAAAATTATTTCTAGCCAAAATGGTAGCTGTGGATATGAATGCAATGTTTCAGCATGAAATTTAATATCAGCAGGCAGGAGAGTAATTAGTTAATGGGCATGCAGAGTTTTTTTAAAAGAGTGAAAGCATTAATTACCATTTCTTATATTTTAAATTGCTCTAATAGACAGAGTCCTCCCAGAGTACATCTAAAGATTTATTTCAATTCAGGTATTGTTTTATACATTGAAATTCAGGCTTGAAATTAGCTGCCACCCAGGGAATTGGTAATGACTATTATTCCTTATGTTGTTTTTTTTTTTCCTTGAGAAGTAAATCCCATACTCTTGAGGAGTAACTCACAAAAGGCATTAGTGATTCTGCACTGCAGTTGTCAGCAAATGCACAAATTTGCCTAATTCAGCAGTCATTTTGAAGGCAAGTCTTTATTAAAATGTCCCTGGCCACCACATAAGCATTCACATTGTGTTTAATACACACTACAGGATTTTTTTTTTGTCTCAGCAATTTACAGGATTGACCAAGTTCAGAGGAAAGTTACTCAAAAAAAAAAAAAAAATTAGCTTCCTGCAGAGACAGAGCAAACAGATTGGCAGCATAGCTTTAGACACGTCATGGAGTGACAATAAGGGGGTTGCATACTTTTCAATTTCAGAAACCATTTTCTGTATGGGAGGCTTTCATTAAAGCCACACATGTAGCAGAAATTATATGGTGACAATTCAAGGCGAGCAGAAAGAAACAGTGGTATTTCCAGATACATGCAAACAGGAGACTCTCTTGTGAGGAGTAACGAGTTGACATCACTTCAAGCTAAAACAGAGATGCTGGCATTATGACTTTGGAATTATTGTAAATGTCATCATGTCCAGTTTATTTCCTGGCATTCCCAGTAACCATCATCTCCATATACCAATCCTCAGTGACATCAGTCAGTAGCAGGGCTGCGCTTGTCACCCAGTGCCATCTTGTAGCTCACAGACAGCTAAAGACTGAGCTCTGAAGCTTTCACTCCACCAGACTGAGCCCACCACCAAACAGGAGCTCTGAGGGTGACATAGCATGAGTTGGGGCCCAGAAATATCTGATGCCAAATTCAAAGCTTTGTCCCTCAACCCTGCGTTCCATTCCTTTCACCAAAGTCACTGTTCCCACAGGGCATTTTCCAAAGAGGAGCCTCTGAGATACACCTACCCCTGCCAGGAAATGAGATTTTTTTTCTGGGAACAGCCCAGATGACCCCTGCCAGGAAATTCAAGCTCCCATTCTGGGCCCAGATGACCTTTTACAAAAAAGTGATGCTGATTTCCAGAACCGTAGCTGCATTTAGAGTACAAACTGTTTTCCATGGCATAGCTGCAGCATTCAAAAGGGGAAGGTGGTTATGCTATAACTAGTTAGGCTATCTATCCAGCTGCCAGAAAAAAACTATTCCCACCAGCAGAGCAAGAAAGGAGCTGCTCAAGACAAGATCTTACATCATTATTCACATTTTGCATCACCACCAGCCTTCTTTGTACACATACACAAACTGGAGCATTCTTTTTTTTCCTCTTTAAGAGGCTATTAAGTATTCTCTGCACTATTTCCCATGCAAATCTAGTAAGGTATATAAACATAGGTACTGATTCTTACTTACTAAAGACTTCACCATTGTTATCTGATTATTGCTTGTACTAATTTAAATATTGTATGCAGACAGAGTCAACACTGCAAGTGACACTAGATTGAAAGCACCTGCGATAAAATATGCGGGCATGCTTCTCAGCACTAGAACATCTCCTTTCTAATTTAGAGGTGAATTAGGCATTGCTGCAAGTTTGTGACTCAAAGATAATTGCAAGACACTTTTCCTAGCTTCTCGTGTTTTCAATCTGTGATTACTGCAAGAAGAGTAATAGCAGCTGTAATTCTCTGTGCCGCCCCAGAAGTCCCCAAGGGGAAGGCCACAATGCCAGTTTCTCAGAAGCATAGCACTTGCTTGCTATAGAGATCAGAATGTAAAATAAATTTGAAAGAGAATGTAATTAAGAACTCTTTCACTGATAACCATTTCCCTTCAGAGCATTATTCAGAAAGTCTGAGTGTTTTGATGAAAACCGGCGATGACCAATCCTCTGGCCAAGTAGCAAGGGCTACTTCTCATGCCAATTACTTTCTTAAAAATTAAGAAACTCCATCAATTGTCTACTCACCGTAGACTAGGCTGAAACACAATGTTTTCTAAGTTGTTTAATGTTGAGTCACATTGCCTAACTCACAACAGACAAGTACATAAATTCCCCATGAGGTAGGTTAGAATAAGGAAAGACAATAGGCTTTTCAAAACATAGTCCATTGGCCAATTTGTCATACTGAAGACTAGAAAAAAAATCAGGGTTTGCTGTGCTGTGGTTTGGGGTCTCTTTTAAAGTTCTACCTGTAGTGGTAAATAGGGAAAATATCCTGTATTTTGTGATATGATTGAGACCAATTAGAGAACAGCAGAAATAAAACTGCAAGCAAGATCTTGGTACTAAGTTGTACATCAGTAACAAATCCATATAACCAGGATTAAAGAGTAGCTGACATCACTTATCCCTACTGCAGTTAAAGACAATAAACAACTTCATCAAAAACAAGGTAGTCAATGTGAGAAACTTCTAACCCAACAGAACTCCATCATCCCAGAGCACAACTTAGGAGTTCCTACTGCAGCCTGATACTGAATGCCCAGGTCACAAATCTTGGCTTCTATTAAATGGGGAGGCACAAGCAACACAATCCCCCCTACAGAATCCCTTCAGCTTTGAAACAAGCCAGCAGAGAAAGTGTTGGAAGTACCTGGGAAGGGATCTGTCCCCACTGCCTGCATTCTACTCAGTCCAATCAGGCAAGACTCTGCTGCACCCAGAAACAACCAGGCCGTTCCAGTTGTGGTCTGATCATCTCCTCAGACACAGAGCTGCACTGTCAGGAATAGTGAAAGTATTTCAAATGTCACCCCTGACCATCACAGCAAAAGCCCCATGCACTCAGTGCTGCCGAGGTATTGAAAGAGAATTCCAGATTGCCCTGCAGAAACTACTTCAGTGACTCTTCTTCATCTTACTCTTTCCTACAGAGCCACCACATTAGCTATTCCTCCAACCCAAAATTCTTTAATTTCTCTAAAGTACATAACTCCCTTAAATACACAGCAAGGTTTTGTTGTACATTAGAAAGCACATGTCCCATGGCCAGAGTATCTCGATAAGGACACATCACTTGCGACTGAGATGAAAGAGACTAAAAAATGAACATGCAAAAACTGTTCTTGAAGTCAGGGCAAACACATTTTTAGGGCATCAAACAAGAAAGGGAAAATGGAGTCCCCAGCAGAGGAATACAACAGAATTATACATCAAACACTCCATCAGTGCAGGCAGATCACGAACGTCACTGCCAGCAGCACCATACCCTGCCTCCCAGCAATAATCAAACCCCCTGAAGCACACTTGGGTACAAATGGATTTTGCATCTCCTCAAAACACAATCAGCTGCAAGAAAGCTTAAGGGTCCCAAAGATACACAAGTATAAACCACAAATTTGGGGCTTGAGGTTATGTAAGAGTAATTCCAGATGAGAAACAGGATAGTGCAGACTCCAGAACTAGGGAAAGAAGAGTAATGGGGCAGGGTATTTTAAAACACACTGAAAACACTACAGAACACATTAACCCGTTCTAAAGCCTATTCTCGTGTTTCTTCACCTGAACTTTCATATCATCTCAGCAGGTAAGAGCAGAGCTCCCATGGGTCACTCCCTGGTTTTTGTCTGACAGGGCATGTCATGCATCTTTAACGCAGCACCTTTCTATAAGTAGAAAGAAATGCAGTGGATATTTGGACATGCTTGAGCAGAATTTTTGCCCAGAATTCCACAGACACTTTGGGGACACTCAGCTGAACTTACCAGTCACAAGAAACTCATACAGGGTGGTTACCATTACAGGATCATTTTGTCAGGGATCAAGTTGACTAATGCATTGGAACAGAGACTCACAGTCAAACCAAGAGCCAGCACTGCATTTGGAGTTGAGATACTCTTGAAGCTTATGTCTTTGCAGTGTCAGCCAGGCCTCATGGGTCACCACCGGTAAGTTTTTAATTTGCAAGTTGGTGCTTTACACTCCTTTAAGGAGGATCATTAAAATACTTCAGAGTGCTTTTTCCAACACTTTAAAAGATGGAGTATTCCACTAGAGAGAATAAAACAATTAATTTCTCCCTCTTTGTGAGGAACTATGATGATGACCAGAAGAAAGCCTCCTGTAGCTCTGGAAGAATTTGAGTGACTGCAGGTAACACACATTCATCTTGTACTTCTGAAGGAAGGGCATTTAGCCTGGTATAGTTTAGGCAACGAATGACAACTGAATAGAACACTCATTACTTGCAATCATGTCTCAGGTTTTCTGAACAATTCTGGTAAATACAGAGAAAACAGAGACCACAATAAGGAAATCCTTGACTGAGGAAGAGAAAAAAGCTAAAACACTTGTCTAAAGAGTAGTCTATTAAGCACAGGTTCAGAAGTCACATCTGAGATACATGGAAAATAAAGACTTTTTTTTTCCCATACCTTGGGATTTTTGTTTATAAACAGGGTGAAATATAACTCATTACCTTCAGCAAGTTAAAATGAACTCTCCCTGGAAAAGTGACACAATACTATGAGACTGGAAGTACTTATCAAGACAATAAAAAAAGAAGGCATCCATTCTTGCCACGTATTTCCCTTTAAGATGAAAAAATAGCCCACTGTCACCTGCTACATTCTATTAATTCTGAGTAGCTGCATTTTCCAAATAGTTCATTGCAAAATACAGAAGCTAACTATTCCTTGCACAAAATGCCCAGCCTGTGTCTGCAAGTACCACAGACATTTCAACACCCATCTTCGCCCCCAAAAACACACATAATAGAATAAATCGGTATCACAAGATGCATTCCTCATCTTCACTTGTACTATTTGGGCCTAAGCTTAACTACTCATAAAGACCTTTTCTTCAACACTTGGTATGCTCACGTGCACTCAACAGGCTCTCATTACCACATATCCCCCTCTGAAACAGAACTGACTCTGCCCAAACCTGCCCTCCTTCCACCCACTCACACAGGTAACAGCTCTGGTGAAAACTGGCTTAGATAAACCAGCAGAGGTACAGACCCACACTGTGTGACAAAGGGGGAGAGCTCCAGGTGTGCTCCTCTACAGAGATCTGGGAGGACATGCCTGCCCCCAGCAGCTCTGCAAGCCCCCTCTTTTTCCTACTTAAAAACCTGCAAAGGTCCCTGCTCAAGTCCAACAGCTGCACCCACACACATCCAGTTCTTCCTGCAACACATTTGTTTATAGACATTGCTGAGTATTTACCTATTTGCTCAACTTTTCAAAGTTGGCTTGCTGAATAAGGTCTTCAGCCAGTGAAAGACCATTATTCACACAGCAGTGTTCCTTAGAAACCAAACCTTATATTATTCATGCAGAGTTCTTCCATTCAGTCAGCCTCACCCTCCCAACACCTCATTTTTTTCTATTTAGTCTAGCACAACATTTTCCTGAAATTGGCCAGAAGGCTGACAATTTTTGATTTACTGATTTACTTCTTCAAGGCCATTTGATATGTACTAGATTGAAAGGAGCTTTACCACTTACACACCTGCACTCATTATCCTCATCATCCTTCCTTTGAGGAAGACCCACTCCCTGCTAATGAAACATTCCATTTATTGCAGTCTGCAGAGAACCCTTCTAAAGGACTTGGATCTGTGTTGCAGCACCCCACTTTCTGCTCTCAAAAATTACAGAGGAGTGCCAGTATATGTATTATACCTAATATTTATCATATCACCTTTCACTTGTAAATAATCTGAAAATTTAAATTGAATCAACGTGAAAGATGACTATTACATTTCCCTAAACTAAAACTTGCGTAAAAGTTTCAGCTCCCCATATTGCAGAGTTAAACAAAGACTTCTTGCTACTACTATAGCCAGCATGGTGATGAAACCAAGGGTTTGTTTGGTTATGAATTATTGATTCACAAATACATTGACAAAAAAGTAGTGTCGTTTAGCATATGAGGGAAAAACAATTAACAGCACAAAATACAAAATTTGTACCTCTACCACATAGCAGACATTCTATCACTAATCAGACTTTCTATCACTAATTAAGTAGTCTGCACTAAATTAATCACTTCACTTTTTGAAAAGTAGTTTGATTCATTCTTTGCTCATCCTTTAAAGCTTGACCTAATTTAAGTTTTACAGCCCCCACTCTGAAACTACAATAAGTTTCAGCCTGCCAAGCTCAGGGAACAGCATACAACAACAGTTCATTTGTCAATCTTCAGCTCAGAATTCATCCTGTATCTTCCAACATGTCTTCCAGGCAGAGGTTTCTGGTCAAACTGAAGTGCAAATCCAACAATTACCAAGATATAAATCCAAAAACCAAGATATAGTGAAAATGGAAGTAAGGTTTATGTTTCTGGATAGCACAACTTCTGCAGCTCCTGTCACAAACACCTGGTAGAGAGAATAAAAGGATGTGGGACGCAAGATCTTCCTACAACATTCCTGCTACATGTTTTGGAGATCAACATTTTTGTTCATCATCTTTATTTAAAAGTCTGTCCAAGATAAGGTTTCCTTTCAGGAGCACTGATGTACCATCCTAACAGGAGGGTTAAAAACACCCAATACTGGATGGTAACCCACACTTTGAGCTTTACCCAAAACCGTCTCCTATGCAGTTGCACTTTGCTAAGGCTCAGCATTACCTCAAAGAATCTGTTTATAAATGTTTTTACTGGAATTAGGTTTTTTTCGAGGGGAAAGCTTTGAGTCACAGCAGGTTTTAATCACTGTTTTGGAACTGTGCAGAAAGGCAGGCACTAATCTAACAAGAAAGTGATTACCATTAAGTAGACTATGAAGAGCACCTGGACACAAATAGACTTTACTTACAGAAGCTCTTCTGTATTAAGAATCTCTTCCAATCTTTTCTCCTCTAAACTCAACACATCCAATTCTCTTTTTCATTTAACTTCCCTTTTAAGTTGTCCCTGTGCTTACTGAGAAGCTTTGCAATATCTCTTCCACTCAGCTTCATGTGCCTTTTTGTTGTGATTATCTAACAGAGTAGTTAAATGTTTCGTCTTTGTCTCTTAGCCAGAATTAATTGTTTTGTATTCCACATAGAATATTTTCTTTGATTAATTAAAACACACACAGGAAGCTATACAGTAATTTTATTGCTGTTTTCTACTAAGTAGCATTTTGTGTTATGGATATTATCTGGCAAATGTGCAGAACTCCAAAACAGAACTGACAATAAATATAAACTAGTTAGCATTGTAGCAAAACTAACACCAGTGCCAGCAGTAAGGAAAGTCATAACACACTATGCATTACTCAAGGAATTTGGCTTTTTTTGTCTGTTATTTACTGCTGCAGAAATAAAATATGGTGCACTGTTTTCATAATGCATCATATATATATATGCACCAGATTGCCTACATGTTCCCTGAGTTGGTGGAGATAATTCAATGGATAAATTTAAATCCTATGTGCATTGTTATTCTGAAGTGCCACAGGTCAAACCATCAATAGCAGACCTCAGTGTACCTGAGTCTTACAGCATTTGAAATACCGCCAAAGACTCCCAGAAGCATAGAATACCACGAGTTGGAAGGGACACAAAAGGATCATCAAGTCTGACTCCTGGCCCTGCACAGGACCACCCCAAGAGTTACAACATGTGCCTGAGAGCATTGTCCAAATGCTTCTTGAACTGTCAGGCTTGGTGCTGTGAGCACTGCCCTGGGGAGCCGGTTCCACTGCCCAGCCACCCTCAGGGTGAAGAGCCTTTTGCTACTATCCAACTTAAACTTCCCCTGGGTCTTGTCACTGGACACCAGAGAGACAAGATTTGTGCCTGCCTCTGAGTCCACTTAGAGACTTACCATACTGCTCGGGCTCTACATCATGTTTCACATATTGGTGATTCTGACAATTTTGCATGGGCAATGAAATGTCTTTTTTGCTGTTGGATTAGATAGACCCCACATTTATCACATCCAAACTTGACTACAGCAAAGCCCCCAGCTGTAAAAGCCCCAGGTTGCAGAGGGCATTTTGGGCATGCCAATGCCATGAAAACAAACATCCGTGCTCCAGTAGCAGCTTGTGCTTCCTTTTCTGTGCTTCCTCATCTTGGAAGGGACTAGTTTCAACAATTGTATTACTACTCATCCTCTGCCTAGTCTTGATCACTCAAGGTCTGCATGGAGTTACCAATGGCTTCAGAGACCAGCTCTCTGGACCAGCCTTCCTCCAGTTCTGTTTGTTCTGATCACTGCCAGGCTGCTATGCCTTGAAACCCACCTCTGGATAAGAAAAACTGAGAGATGTATACAACAAAACCAGTCAAAAGAGCTGTATTTTGTCTGTAAGGTCTATGCATCATTCAAACTCCAAGTCTGGCCTGCAGAAAGGAAGGACAAGCAACTCTTCAGCCAAGATCAGTGTTAGCCAGAGGCCCAGACACCAAAACGTGTATGTCTGGGAAACTCACTCTGCATGCAGATACAGAGATCATTTATAATGAAAGTACTGATTAGACATATGTTAAAATCATTGCACCTGGAATTTCAGACCTAAATGAAAAGTAGGTCTGTGGTTTTTGTTTCATCTTCCATGACACTTGCCACTGCTGCTATGAAAACAACACTAGGATCAATTTGATGCTCTAAGTATCATGAACAAATCATCAGTCACCATTTCTGTCCATACTATTTTCTAAATTACAGCTAAAATAATTGCCTTTTTATTTTCCCAGTAAACTGTGAAATTGTTTTCAAAACTAAATAGCACACTGTGTGTGGCGAGTGAGAATTAGTATAGCAACTGACATCACAAACCCCCTAGTAGCCTAGAAGAGAATGGATTTTGAAACAAGTTGCCTAAATCTTCATAAGATCTTGAGCCCAAAGGGGCAGAGAAAATTACCACCAAGGTTTAGTGTGAGCTTAAATTAAAGTCATATGTGGGAATATATTGCAATTAAATTAAAAGTAAACCGTGTCTCTCTTTGTTTTGCAATGGTAATAAATAGTGTGTGGTGACAAAGACACACAGTCTAAATCTCCTGCACCTGTAATTTCCCTATTCTTGGAAAATAAGAGCAAGCTCAGAGGTGCTTCCAACAGCTGCAGGCAAACAGCAAGCAAACTTGTATTTCTCCACCCTGCTAATACAGATGCCATCATCTTGGTTTGGACCAAAGTGAAATTCTCCACCGTCCCAGGAAAGCTATATAAGCAACTGTCTGCTGCCAGGCAAGGAGACATGTTAGGTGGGGTTTGGCCTCTAATTGTGCCATGGAAGAAAAAGCTGCATTTTTGATGTGCAATATTTCACTAACAATTAAATTGAGTTTTAGTGTGAAAGCAAAAAACAAACAAACAAAAATCTCAAATACATTTCCCTTTCTCTCAGTCTTATTAAAGTTATTTTTGTCCCAACTTCAAAAAACATCACTTTTTTTTTTTTTTTGGTGGAAGTTTCACTTTTTAATTAACTTGCAGATCTTCTGAAGTTTGAGAGTAAAATGCTTATTTGACTATTTCCTTATCTTTTCTTAAGATAATTTTAAAACTTCCTGTTCTTCCCAGGTACTGCAGTTGTCTTCAGTAAGGATGCATATTCTTGATCTTCCAGTCACTGTGATTGAGGAGAGCTCCACTGACACAAATTAGATTCCCAGAGCCCAGATGAAAATTCAGATGCTACCAAACATTGGGTAAAATCCCATCCAGAAGCGGCTTCATCAAAACATCCACCTTTCACCTCAAAGAGAGAGTACAAACTACTTATTCTAGTCAGTTCCTTGCTGTGGGCTGTCAGGATCCCCTACAAGGGTGCAGGGTGTGGCCAGGTGGGTGCTTCTTTTTCTAGAACTGTTCAGCAACAGATTTATTTCTCCAGAGCTTGGAAACCTTGAGAATATCTCTTTCTATCCCCTACATAAGCCTGGTCTGCACCTGAGCCACTGTTTCTCATTCCAAGCGATCCATAACAAACCCATAGTGAGTTCTGAGTGTTGGCTGTGGCCTCTCCTTCCACATTTAGGAGCACCTGCTCCTCAGCACTTTAGCCCAAAAAATGAAAAGCAGATAAAAGCAGTCAACCACCCAAGAAAGCACTGGAGACACCGGGCAGTGAATGACTTCTACATTCAGGATGCGGCAGCAGCAATGGGCATTCCAGAAAGACGGGACTGGAGACAAAGCTACGAGACACTCCCAAATAATCAGTCCTGGAGACAGACTCCTTACAGGGCAGGTCCAGATGCATTCAGGAGGCAGGGCCACTGTCAGGCATGTCTACAGACAGGGACTGACAGCCCCTGGCTGAGCTGACAAGGGGTCCCTGGGCCGTGGGGGGGGGGTCAGTTGGGCAAGGACACAAAGGGCCACAAAAAGTGCCCTCAGGGGCAGACAGTGGGACCATCCCTGCATTTGCAAGATTACATTTGGAAATGTTAATGCTAGTGTAAAAGCCAACAACAAATAACCTTCAATTGTATGATCTCAGCAGCTTTCTGAGCTCCCCTTCGGCTACTTGAACACTTGCTGGGATTAATCTTTTTTTTGGTTTGTTTTTTCATTAATATTGCTGGGCCATTATCTTCAGTACCAGATTAGGTGATCCAACTAGTAGCTCACAAATGCTGGAAGTCTTCCTCGCTCATCATTAGCACTCAGTCAGTTCACCAGCTGACTGAATTACTGCTTGCAAGTACTTCTGGACTGATTATCTCTTGGGGGGTATTTTGAGCTGTGTGAATCATTGTACATTAATTTCTTGATCTTAAATTGTAAAACATCAGAGAACTGGACCCACAGAAATGTTTTGTTCTGTCACATTTTATTCTGTTTGCATCACTTCCATGGCTACCTCTGGCCCCTAACTGGAGTGAAATGCGTATTCCAAAGTAACCCTCTCCCATTATTCAGGTAATTAAGGCCCAGTTAGATCCCTGACACCTCTTGAGTTTTCTCTCAGAACTGGAAGGTCAATTCTAACTATTTGGATTTTCTTTCCCCCTTTCCTACATCTGCCTTTTTAGCCAAAAACTTATTTCTTTAAGATTTACATACTTGGGAGAAATTCCCTTTGACTTGTGTGAGATGACAAATGCTTGAATTACCACTCCAGTGATTGAATCTGCATTTTCCATATGTCAGCTTTGTGAATGGGGTAATATACTCCATGGTTTCTGGCCAGGATCAGGAATATACAAACATTCCCTGAGAGATGGCAGGCCTGTGTGATCCAGGGCTTAGAATCTCTAGGAGCTGATTTCCATTCTTTGCCTCAGACTTTCCAGGCCTCCTCCAGCATGTCTCTGAATTCACTGACTTCACTTACTGTTGCCCATCCCATAGGAAAAATATCTAGCAAAATTTTGTAAGGACATGGCAACCTTATGGATTCTTTTTCAAACATAACATGAAACCTAAAAAAAAGAAAGTATTATTTTTCAATTTTAATTTGCATGTTTTTCTGCAGAACATAAACTTTTCAGCTATTGGGATGGTTTTGCACAGTACATCACTGGGTGTTTGCTTCTTTCAAATTGTTCATCAGTGTTTTGATGGAGAAAAATGATGTTTAGCATTATGGGATATAATACTCTAAGATTTTCTAAAAGAGAGCTGCACCAAAGAATATTCTCTCTGGAATGAAGAGACAAATTTGCATGCATCAAACAATGTACTATTTTAAAAGTAATGTTTAGAGTCTGCCATTGGTATCATGACCCATCCTAGGGCTGTTACATTTTTCTTCAGCTGTATTTTCTAGAAGTAGCAAAAAGAAACAATTCTATTTTTAAAACCTAAAATGACAGAAGATCAATATGAAATCTGCAGGAATATAATATTTCACAGTTGTAATATAAGCCTTTTCCAAGAATGAGTTCAAAGTGCATCTCTCAGACTAGCTATTAAAACAAACACATTTCAGCTTGGAGATGAAAGTCCGTGATTTTAGCCAAGTTTTCCCAGGATTTATGCTGCAGTTTCCATCGTGCTACAGTGAGTGACTCTGAACATCACATTTCTCATTGCAGCAGCCTCCAGCGGTGGGAACCAGACAAAACACAATCTGTTCAGTCACATCTTTCAAGCAAACATCACAACAACAATGCAATATTGCCACTGCACATGGAACAATGTATTTAATATTAACCATTAATTAGTATTTAATAGTAACCATTATTGTGAGCATTTAAGTAGATTTCACAAAAGCTACAAGAAAATTTCCAATTGGTACCCAAAGATCGCCAACCTAAGTTCTATTCCAAAAATTACATGAAATGTGGCCCTAATAATTGTTCCACTGCTTGTTATGATAGTAATTCCCACTAATTCCCCCAGCTGGGGATCTGCAGATCACAGTTGCTACCATGAACACTACTTTTTGCTCTGTGTAGACATTGTCAGCAGTGCAGACAAGGAGGTCTTGAGATGAAAAAAATCTCTGAGCACTGCTAAAGTTAAAAGTAGAACATTTGGTCCTTAAATAAAGTCACATGGCAGCCAACCAAAGGGACATGTGTAGCCCAGAGCAGCAAAAAAGCATTATTGAAAGATAATTGCCTAATTAATTAATTGAAGACCTCTGGAACACATGAAGACATGAAACTGAAGATTTGAAAGTGCCATTGAAGATCTGTAATCGCTGTGGCTTTGCAGCTGTGAAAGTGAGACATTTCATATCCATATGAAGGAGCACATCTTCCTTCTTGCTGGCTGCTGGTATTTTCAACTCCCAGGAGGTCCTGCCAGTGCTCACTCCCAGGGGTTTGCAGTGAGCTTCAGCATTTTAAGTATTAGTCAAGCAGAATGTTCAAAGCCAATAAGGGATTTACAGGCCCAAATTCCATTAATTGTAGAAAGAACTGAATGCTCCAAACCTTAGGGACAATCAAGCATTTTACCCTCATTTTCATGTCTAAGATTTCCTTTCAAGGAAGGCTTTTGGTAAGAGATGCAATGGGGGAAAGCACTGATTTGCAGCTATTGCTGGAGAGAGCTGATTGCTACAAGCAATGAGTACATGAATTTTCTTTGTGATTTCTTGTTAATCCTGTGTCCTGTTTGTAGAGGTGATTTTTTAATCTCTTCTAAGCTCTCTGTGGCAGATGACAGCTGCAAGGTGGGGTGAAGAAAGACATTCTCTGCAAAATGTGCTGGCAGAAGCTAAGGCATAAAAGTTTTAAATCACTTGCCTATGACAAGCAGAAGGACTCTGTGGCTAAGGTTTACTGACTCTCTGACACAGCAATTTATCACTTTTGGCCATTGTCTCTCTGCTTGCTTCTACCAGGTGAAGTGCTACCAGAAGTGAAACAAATGACAGGACAAGTTCATACAGTTATTTTATTACTGGTGGTCCCAAGGTGCTACCACAACCTTCAGATGTTTATCCTGGTGATTCAAGGAGCACAAGCATTCAAGCCTCAGATTTTATTTCTGCTTGTTCTAAAAATGGAGATTATCCAGGTCAGCATCTTTTTCCATTGAGTTACCAGGTCAGTCATAAGAGATTTTACAGTAATTTACTCAGATAGTGGTACTTTTGTCAGTCCCATTGCAGGTGAAGAGAAATTACTCCTACATAACTTAGGTCTTTCCGAACTGCTGTCAAGCCTGGCACACTACAGAGACTCACTGGAGAGCTCCTGCATTACAGCTCTGCACAAATAAGTTTGAAATACAAGGCTCTGCTCGGCTGTGCTGTGTCTTCCCTCCAATCCTGTGGTCCCTCCCCAGGATAATCTTCCCTCTGCATGCAGGGATAGAGCACCTTGTTGGTGCAAGCAATCACAAGAGGCTCACTAGGGGACACAGGTTTTACAGGATTCAGTTAGGTTTTTTTTAATATTCTACAGAAGAGTGAACTTGGGATGTGTTTGAAGCATTCATTAACCTCAGCAGACTGGTATTGTAAAGTCCCAGTGACAGTAAACTCACCTCCTGCCCTCTTTCCTATCCAAGTGACAAGAAATCTTTCCTCTCAGGGTCATTTCCCTTAGTGCTTTCAGACAGTTCCATACAAGAGCAA
The DNA here is from genome assembly GCA_035583135.1 of Lophotriccus pileatus. Taxonomy (NCBI): domain Eukaryota; kingdom Metazoa; phylum Chordata; class Aves; order Passeriformes; family Tyrannidae; genus Lophotriccus; species Lophotriccus pileatus. The sequence continues at coordinate 27,191,617 of JAWWES010000169.1, forward strand.
TATTAATAGAAGAAAAAAGTAAAACACCTTTTGTTATAGAAGGTTTAAACAGGGGGGATTATTTCAGAACAAAGTAATAAGAAAACTCCACCTTTCTGCCATGCAAATTCTTTCTCAGGAAAAAGGGTTTAAGGTGCCTCCAGTGTCTGGGTGGTTTTCAGAGTTCTCTGCATGGACAATTACAGTCATTGGACATGTCAGTTCAGTGGCTGAACCAGGAAGGTAACCCAAGAGCTTAATTTCTGAACGAGGAGGGAGAAAAAACTCTTTCAGGCACTTAGGACTGTATTAAGGTGAGCAGAAGGGATGCACTCACAGTGCTCTGGCCTGGCACCAGGCAGAGATGGGGCCCTGCAACCCACACTCACAGTCTGCTCTTGGGAAGAAGAACAGGCGCTTCTGCATCCTGTTAGATTCATGAAACACTCACCATGTGTTTGTGAGGGGAGGACAGAGGGAAATAAAAGGACAAACGACAATATGTTTCTGAATTTGAACACTGATTTTTGAAAGAAAATCCAAATTCCTTCCCAAATCTGGCAGCAGGTAATAACGCTGGTTTATGAAAGCAAAAGTGTAACATCACCCGGGTTTAAGGGGTCACAGTACAGCCTGCCAAAGGAGGAGGGACTCTGTTCCTGCACACACACAGCTGTCACACTAAGGGTACATCCACCCAAATTTCATCATTGAGCAAGAGCTGATTCCTGCTATGCTTTCTTTGATTGGCTGAGTCTCACTGCCTATCATTACTTAAACCCTTCCCTGTTGCAGAAGTAAAGGATAGTACTGGCATTTGCTTAAAAATTATCCTGCAGCATGAAAAATTATCCTGGAAGAACATGTGATCTTGTGCCCCCCAACATGAAGGCAGCCTGTGAGTAAACTTGACTATGAGAAACAACAAACTTTACAACATATTTCAGTATCAGAAACAATATACAATAAACTTCACATCTATAGAGACCACTAAAAAGCTTATTCCATAATAAATACTCTTTCACATAAAATGATGGACATCCCAGCATCTAATCCAAAGGTTCAGCTGCAAAGCAGGAGTAGCAGTTAAAAGAGAAGAGAGGAAGACACAGTTGGTAAAATATCAAGTGGCATACGGAAATAGAGCTCTCCTGCATATATGCTTTTGAAAGGAAAGAGATAATCTGGTTAGTGTGATTGGAAACCCACTGCAAGCTGGTCAGAGGAAATAGATGTCATTTTGCATGAGCAATTCCTGCAAACCCTAATGAGCCTTTGAAACTCGTTGATGCCATGGCACTGAGGGATGCAGGAGATCACACAACAAAAGCTATCCTGCATTTCAGCCTGTGTTCTCAGTCATTAACTTGGAGATCTGGGAATACAATTCATTTCTAAGGTGAGCTATTTAACTGTGGGGGTTTTCTGACTTGTGTCTTAGCACATGCCCCTGGCTGCTCTCAGGGACAGGATGACACAGACCCAGTTTTCTTCCAGCAGGACAAATCCTGCATTTTGATACTTCACAGAAACTAAAGAGTCACGTTAAGAGTTGTGTTTATTAACTCCACAATATCACAGATAATTTGCTTTGCTTCAGCTCTGCTGAGCAAATGGAAATCCTGGGTTCTTGCCCTTCTGGAAACCTAATTCCCTCAATGACTTTGGAAAGGTACTCTGCAGAATTAAAATCCTCCCCAGAGAGATTTTGTACGTACAGTAACACTCTTTCAAATCCTTTCCAGTTACCTCATGCCATTCAAAATCCTTCCAGAACTATTTAAAACAAGCGGACTGGAAAGGATGAAGTAAGGGAAATGTGAGAATTGCGCAAGTATGCAAGTACTTGATAACCTTTCTAAGAGTCCGAAAAATGTGTTGATTACCTGAGTCAAGAATCAATTTCTGAAGCAGCAGAAACAGCAAGCTTCCTTTTTAATTTGTGATAAGCAGAAACAAAGCTACAAAAAAACCTCTGATAACAATTCTACAATAGGTTCTGCAAGAAATTAATTAATAAAAGTGTATTAAAAACATATTTAGTAAAGTTTTGTGGTAGAGATTCAACAGACTGAATCCAAGAGCTGGAGCAGAGTCTAACACAGTTTTATGAATTCATAAAATAGTTCACTGGATCTCATGAGAAAGACCCTCGAAACCAAATTTGAAGCCTGAAGCAAATTTTTTTACAGTTCATATATAAAAACAGAACCAGAGGTTTTTAATGACCGAGTTGACACATTGTTAACCATAAGTGAAGCTGGAAATGCTAAAAACAAAGAGGGTAAAAAATTAAAAGAATTTCCTGAGTGCTGTGAGTACTTATATGTTTTCTGTTATTTTACCTAGAAGCAAAATCATTAATTGAAACAAAGACAAACAGTAAATCACTGCTGAAATCCTCCTTTCTGTCACTGGAAATTAATAGTGCTCTTTAAAAACCCCTTTGGATGAGGACAAAGTTATTACCCACCTGAGTCGCTCCCAGCATTCTCTTTTTACCATTTTTGTTTTGCAGTGTACTGGTGTACTCCTTTTTTTTTTTTCCTGACTGGAAAGACAAGAGACAGGTGCATTTGATGCTAATTATGTAGTACTGCTATAAAAAATAAAAATTAAAATAAAACCCAAACAACAAAAAATCTTTCCAAGGCATACAGATCATATAGAGGAGGAAGGCAGGGAAATCTGCCTAATAATTAACTTAATTTTCACTTACTTAGTCAAGTATTATTAGGGTTTTCTTGCAAATATTATGTGTAGGAAAGCAACTGCTGTAAAATGAAATACATTGAAATAGTGTCACAGAGACAATCATGATTGGGTTATCATGCCGAGAACACAGAGAATACATTGAAATGGAGCCATTTAAATAAAAAAGAATTCATTTTCACCTCCTTCATCAGTCTTTGTGTAGTGTGTCTTGCATGAGCTAATAAGAGATTCATTGCAGCCATGCTGCAACTGATTGCTGTAACTTTGCATACTTTACTGATATGTTTGAACAAGCAGCTCTGAGACTCTCAGGATTAAAAGATCTATGTTTTGAATTACTTTTCATTTCCATTCAAAGTCCATGCAATTCTTTACAAGGGCTCTTGAAAAGAAGTTCTGCAAGAAAAAGCCAGAAAATTCACAGTAAATTAAAACTCAGCAGGGGTGAATTCATATGCAGTGAAGAAAGGAATTAAAATAAGGAAACTGGTTCCACTTTTAATTTTTTTTTAAAAAGCAGAACAATTGTGACCCTACAATGATTATAATTCTCATAGCAACACAAAGGTAAGTGTCTCAAAGGCTGTCTGTGTCTGTTAATTTGTCTAAGTATGGCCTAGAGAAGCAAAAATAATAGAGATTCCACAGGTCTGCTCTGGTTCCCAACAGGAGCAAAGTAATTGAATAATTTAGGCTGGGAGGGACCTCTGGAGTCAGGTGGTTCAACACCACCCACCCTGCCTTGACACAGGGCCAGCTTAGCACAAGCTGCTCAGGTCCTTCTCTAGTGTGGTGTTGACACTTCTACAGAGAGAGATTCATCAGCCTTGCCATGCCCTTGCTGCAGGATTTTGCTGCCCTCACTGTGGATTTTTTTTCCCTGGTATCTGATAGGAATTTCCCTTGTTGCAGCTTGTGTCTGTTGCCTCTTGAGAGCAGGGTAGAGCAAGCCTTTGCTTCGGGGATTGAGGAGGAAATATTTGGTACGTTATTCAAGATGTGGCCTCTGAAGTGTTCAGTTAAGGTGAAGAAGCACCTCGGCTCCAGTTAATGCAGCTCTGGGGGCAATTTGTCTTCATGGCCTGTGCGAGCATTGCTGGTGCATGAGCACCTTGATGCCCACCAGGCTGTGTAGGTCCTTTTCCGTCACTAATTTCTATATAAAGCTCAGTTAGTGTCACTGAGAAATAACTAACTTTAGCTAACTAATCTTTAGCATGTCTTCTGTATCCCTGAAACCTTCAAACATTCCAAGATTGCCTTGGTGTGTCCAGTATACCACAACAACAACAACAACAAAATCCCTGAATTTTCCAACACAATTTTTTATTCTGTGCTTTACTTTTATGCTGATCTGTTGTCATCTTCTTAAAAACCATTGACCCAGAGTTGCTTTAGAAAACACATCTGAAGAAGTCCATCTGGAGAAACAATTAATCCACTGCCTTTCTCAGAATAATTGTTGTAGGAGATGAGAAATTTGAGTAAATACCTGATGCCTCTCTGAATTAATTAAGTGCCAGTCTCTACCATGAGTTAAGCTTTTAAATTGCCTGTAGTCTAAACCCAAATTCTTCAGCTGGTGTGGTAAGTAATTTGTCTAACACCTGGTATGTAACTGGCCTGCAGTTTGCTCTTAGCTCATCTCTTTGGGTGATGACTGGAATAATCTTGAAATTCCTTCCCAAACAAGCAGTATCCCCTGTGGACTGCCACTACAGTCCTTTAAATCACTCTCTTCTGCTGTCTAAGGATGCCTGGCTTCACCATCCTGCTCCCAGCTCCACAGTGCTGCATGGAGTTCCCTTAGCTCTGACACTACTCCTGCATCTCCATTCCTCTGGATTATTCTTCTCTTCCAGCAGTTCAGCATTTGTCAGCCATCAATAATGTCCTGGGAGTGGGAGAGGGAATGAGGATTTTACAAGCATTTTCCCTTTAGGTTGCTTGCTTTCTGAAATCCTAATCTTAGATTGTTTATTCAGGGAGACAAGGTCCCACAAAACAAAAGGAGAGACAGGAGAAGAGGAGAAAGAGAGGCCTTCATATAGCCCTTCATGCCACAACACTACTCTTTTGCAAGGGTGGAAAGATGCAGTCCAGTTGCTTAATTTTTTCTCCTGCCCAGAAGTTTCGAGCGGGTGTTATGTTCATATTCACTAAGCTGGTGTCATTTAATGCTGTCTCAAATTGTTAAGCAGTTTCTGAATCCTCTCTGCTGATGGATGAGGCAATTCTGTCTTTACGTAATTCAGAGGAGCCACATGAGACTTAATTAATATTTATAAAGCATTCAGGATGCTAAGTTGAAAAGGATGATGATACAAAGGCTCCATAAAAACACTCACAATTTTTCAAATTCTCTGATGTCGCAGGTCAAATTAAAGACTCATTTTCCCCCTTCATTTTCCACCAGCATTTGTGTCCCCTATGGGTTGTGTGGAAACTGTCAATACCCAGGAGCCAGTAGCACAAGGAGTTTAAAAAGAGAGGATAACCTATTTATACTCTGAAAGGATGACAGCCCGTGAACAGCAAAACCAGTGAAATGTTAACAACCTAACCTCTAACAACCACCTCATTGTACATCCTCCTCCAGCCCTTACATCTCCCGTGGGCACAGGGCAGTACAAGCAGTTGTAGTTGATCCAAAAGGCTGATCAGCTGGTGCCTGCAGTTCAACCAACCAGCTGCTGCCTCTTGGAGGAGCGATGGAGTCGAACTGCGCCGTGGTGATATGATACTTGTTAGAACATCCGCAATTACTCTGGCTTGTGCAGGTTGGTTGCAATTGTCTGGAAAAAGAGACAGACATCCCAGCTGTCTGAAGAACCTCATTTCTTAAAATTACCAAGCACAGCCACGAGCAGATCAGACCGGACTGAGGCTCTTGAGGCCTCTTGATGACATCCAGCTTCTACCTATGCCTCACTTGCAAACAGCTCCTGGTGCCAGCAAAGAAATAAAACACTGTCTAACTGAGGCTGGAGTGGAGAGGAAACAGTCCCACCCTGCAGGGCAGTACCAAAGAGATGCAATGGGGATCACAGTGACAACAGCAAAGGCACTGGACTGGAAGGGATGTGTTACAGCTGGCAAACATAATCACCAGTTGGAGAAACATCATAGCCCACAGGGAAACATACGTGTTTATTTTTCAGGTCGCATCTACCACGCAGAGGAAAATTATAGAGAAAGAGAGTGTTTGTGTGTGTTTGTATCTCCACTCAGCTGTGCCCAAAAAGGGAAATCATCAAGCGCAGAGATTTGTCTAATGTGGAATGATGTAATGGCATATGGCCTAACTCAGTGAGTAACCTGAGGCAGTCTGCCCCCACAGCAGCCCAGTAGCGCAGTGCTGACATCCTCCAGCCCCCCAGGCTCCCTGGGGCTCCCCAGATGCAGCCTCTGCTCCCCAGTAGCCACCTCCTGTTGGTTGATGCAAGCACTGCTCCCAACACTCATGGGGGGCTGAGGGGTGGCATTCAGCTGTTTCCAAGACAGAAAGGTGGAAGTTGTTTCATTTCTTAACATACAATGCCAGCTTCTTCCTGCAGACATTCAAATGATCACATCCCTGCTTTGTATCAAGTCAAGGGATCACTGGGACCGAGCTCCTGAATCACAGCACCTTGGCACCACACCCTGATTGAAGCAGTGGCACCCACAGCCCCACGTTGCCTTCATTTTCCTCCCCCGGTGCCAGCTCCAGCATAGTTTTGGTCCAGAATGGGGCTCTGCAGTGTTTCAGCACTGGGGGCTGTCAGAGATGTTTCCACTGTTTTGTTCTTCTGAGTTTGTTTTCACACATATCAAGTCCATATTCTTGTCCTCTTCTTGTGTGCCTCCTCAGGACACTCCTTTTCTGCTGTGCCTACAAAAGCAGGGTGTCCATCAGCTAAGACCCCTACCTACCTCACCACCAGGATCACCCTGCTATTGGTCACTGGTCTCACCAGCCATCCCTCTCTGCTGCTGGTGGCTCTGCCACTGTTCAGCATCTCTTGCCAAGCTGTGAAAGTGCCACAGCCAATCTTCACCACAGCACGTGAAATTTTGGTGTCCCTCAGAAGAAATTTTGTCACTGTAATAGACTTTTCATCCTCAACATACAAATGCCCATTGTGCTCAATGCTCTGCTGGGTTACACAGCAAGGGCCTCTGGCAGGAGCAGCAGGGAGACCTGGTGCACACACCAAGCAGGCAGATGCTTGGACACAGAAGATGAACAGTCATTTTTCCAAGCTGGAGTTACCAGGAGCATCAGCTGCACTGCTGCTGGCTGGCAGGTGAGCAGAGGGAGCTACCATTTCGGACGCCCAAAAAGCTCCTGGATACACAAATAATGGAGAGGAAAAGAACTGCAGGAAAGCAAAAGGAAAACGTGTGCTGCAGCAAGATAGGCCTGAAGTGAATAATCTGGGGACAGATTAGCTGTAAAACTCACAGCTGCCCTCCAGTGGCTGCATTAGATCCCTAAAACTCCTCCAGGCTGGATTAGCTAACATTTCAGATATGGAAGAAATCGTTTTAGAGTTTGACTTGTGCCAGGGTGACCACTTGTGTGACAAGCAGGTTAAGCCAGAGGAATTGATTCTTTGTCATTTTTAATTAAAGGAACCAAATTCTGACCCCAAAGTTTAGCAGCAGGATAATAACAGTGGTATTGCTACTAAAGCTGCCAGCTTCCCAGGCTGCAGAGGACAGGCTCAGGGAGTTAAACACAGGCTCTTCCAGCTCAGAGCATAACTTTGGATTTTTGATTTCTGGGTTTTCAGCCAGAATCATGCTCCTTCTCACTTTTAAACCATCTCTACAGCAATTGCTCTTTCCTCAGACCTCAGCTCCGAGTGTGAGCTCTGCCCTGCACAGCATCTGGAAGGAGCAAAGGAACCAAAGGACCTTGTCATTGTTGCTTTATTCCCCACACCTTGCTTTTTGGGCTATCTGGAAATTGCTTGAATTGCCACCGAAACCTAAAGTCCTAAGGTAAGAGGCCTTAAAAATGCTGGTGTAAGGTATTTCTGCCCTTCTTTCAACCTCTCAGTGTCAGTTGTTCCTGTATCCAGCTTGGCTCCCCACACTGTGCTGACAGTGGTCAGTGGCAGGGAGCTGGGCTGAGACTTCAGAGTGCATGAAAAATAATTCAGGGGGATGGAGGGGAAGGAAATGCAGAATTTCATTCATCTGTGCTCCCAGCAAAGCCTCAAACCAGCTGCCTAGGAACAAGGGATATGGGCACTGGGGAGGAACTGAGCAGGGAGACGGAAGGGGAAAGAGCAGGATTTGTCCAAGATCAATACTGTTGTCAAGAAATGCACATGAACAACAATTCCTGGGCTCCACAAAGCCATCTGGGCACTGGGACATCTCCCTGTTCAGCCCCACACCAATGAGCTGTGCAGCAGTGAACTGTGCTGTGTGCTGATGAATTAGGATGTCCACTGGCATTTTAATGAAGCTTCTTTCTGGGATGCTTGAGATTGAGAAGGTTATCTTCACAAGAAAAAGCCTACAGAATATTTTAAAATTAAATTAACACTTGTAATGCTTTGCAGAATATTTAGGAGATGCAGTGATACTGTGAGAACACCTTGTACCCACATTCAGCTAAAGCCTTGGAATTGCCCTGCAGCATCAGAGGAAGGTTTACATCTAAAGGGGGATGAGCTGATCTGGCAGCCCTGCCAACTCCTCTCCTTTCCACCTATCTTGAAGAAGATCCAGTTCTCTGCCTTCTACAGCTGTAGAGGGGCACTGGTTTGCATGGAGTGCGTGTATGACATGGGTCTTCAACCCAGCACTCTGGTCTTGCATCTGGGACACTTCCAAACTTAAGACATTATTAGGTCTGGACTTGGAATGATGGCTGTGTTTCTTCAAAATGCCTGTCTGGACCCGAGAGTGCAGAAGGAAGACTAAAGCTTCTAAAATGCTAAATGCTTCTCTCCTAATGCATATTTTCTCTTGAAGCCACATAAACACCACACAATGACCACAGGCACTAAAAGTGGTCTTCCAAGGTGGTGGTGTTTGTGTCAGGTGCCAAACACAGCCTGACTCCTGTAACTATAAAAATCAACCACAGCAACAGATAAAATCAACTCCAAATGAAGTGCTTTCCATGTTTGGCAAATATTGCATCTGGCTGCCAAGGAAATGATGATTTGTTTCTAAGGGACAGTCAGGGGGCTGAGGTTTGGGAATGGTGCTGTTCGTGCCCTCAGGAGAATTTGCAGCTGTAGATGAAACTCCACCACCATCTGCTGGACACACTGGAGATAGAACTGGGCTCATCTGTGTTTGGCTATGAGCGAAATGACAAAATCCCTCTAAAGAAAAAGCTTTAAAATGCTGGGACCAAAGTCCTTAATCCCATTTTCCAGCGACTGGGAATTTTTTTCTACCCATGGACATAAGTGGCAGCTACACATCTCCTTTGGAAAGTCTGATTTTATGTCATTTTATTGTAGATAGATCTGAGATGCAATTCCTACAAATACAGTCTGAATGCAAAAGGCAGGCACACAGTGAGGGAAGAATGTTTCTTTAGGCAATTTAAACCAAAACCCTTGTGTTGTTTACACAGTAGCAAGCAGTCAGACTCAAGGTTAACCCACTGTACGAGAATGAGTTGGGAGAAAGAAATCACTGTACCAGAGCAGACAGAGGACACTGCAGTAGTCACACAGCACTAACAGGGAGAACTGAATGTTTTGTATCGAAGAGAATCACCCTGAGCTAGCTGGATCAGGATTCTCACTGTGCCTCCCCTCCCCTCATTTATCCCTACCTGCTGATGCTGGATAGCCAGGACCTGCCCAGGCTGCAGCCCTCGGTGCTTGCCACGTGCTCCATCCCTGCTGTGCCACGGCTGAGCGGGTGCTGCTTGTCCCACTCCAGGGACAGGAATGGGCAGAGGTGCCCAGCACAGGATGCACCTCGGGACTGACAGCACAGCAGGGCACAGCTCCGGGCACATTAATACGATGCAAGCACAGAGGCACCGGCCCCATCCTCCATCCCTGCCCTGAGGGTCTGGGAGTACCACATGGTTTCCTCCTGGGCACCAAAGGGCTTTCTAACAAACATATTAAGTGGTCTTCCCAGGGCCACATTTGGAGAATATTTAAGAGCCAGCTGCTGAGTTCCACATCTCCATGTATCAGACGGACGTCCCTCCAATCCTCCTCCAATGCACAGCCCTCCAGACACTCCCTGCCCCCTCAGCTCCTCACCTCTTCTCCTGATTTACAGCAGCCTGGTCACTTCCCTGTGGATTACCTGCAGGAGGTCCTGCATATCCAAAATTTCCTGCACTGGACCCACCTTCCAGCTTATGCCAAGGCTGCAGCAGGGCATGACACACCAGGCTATTGCACCAGTGATGTCTCAGGCCTGCTGCATCATTTAGATCTGATTCTTTAATAAATGAAGAAGTGAGGCTTTAATAAGAGATAAGGGAGCCTTGGACTGCCTTGCTCAGACTAATCCTTTAATGGTTGAAAATGATAGACAAGCTGCTCCAATTTCTTATCTAGCATTTTGCTTTGAATTATTAATAACCAATTTGTACTTAATTTACTTAGTTCAGAAAATTAACTACATGTGTCACTGATTCCAACATTTTTCATTTTTATTGCCCTCTGCATCGACAAAGGGATAACTTCATATAAACCAATTAAAAGACAAAAACACACACACAACCTTCTGCCCTGGTTTGCTCTCCCAACTCTCTGGAGTATATCCAGAACTACCAGCTGCTAATATTTCTACGCTTCTTTGCTTCAGACTTCCTTAAACTACAACTGGGGTTAATGATTACAGCTGGTAAATGGTCAGAATACCCCTAATATTTAAACCAGCTTTCCTGGACTCTTGGACAAAAAGAAATATTTTGTGATAAAAGGGACAGAATCTGCAGTTTTGAGGGAGAAATGGATGAGTTTTAAAACCAAGCACCAGAATTAAATCACACTATATTTAAGTATAACAAAAATGTAAACATGTCTAAGCTTCCTCATCTCCTACAGAAGGGAACATTCATTTTATTACATGGAATGATTTCTTTTGGGGAGGTTAAAACATAATTTTCAAATAAAGTGCCCTGTGGTAGGGCTGTGTCAAAACATAATTTCTTCACATATAACATATAATTCTGCAGCATTAACGTTCATCTCATTAAGTCAAGTTGATAATTTTCAAAAATAAATAACACTTATTCAGGAAAACAAATATTACTGCACTAATCAAGCTGGCCTCCAAAAGAAAGAGAAGGTTAATTACATTTCAATGACAGGAGAATGAAATGTCACAAACATTTCAGATCCAAATGCTTTTTTGAAAGATTTTATAGAAAACTTTTGATAAAAAGTTTGTTCTACATTTTCAGCCCCAAAACCGAACAAGGTTTTTCTTCAGATTTAATTCTTTCCCAAACACCTTGCCAAAATAAGAAAGGGAGAAACATACCTGCTTTTTAACACATTGATTTTTACAGATATTCTGATAGAAAAAAAAAAAGGACAATAAAAAATACTAATTAATTTTACTTACCATGTTTGGATTTTCAAGTAGCTTATTTTTATATTCTGGGGGCTCTGTTTGAATGAGAAAGCTGAGTCACCCAACCAAATAATTGCTGTTAAGAAAGATAATGATAAGGACCTGGGAACAGGAACAATCATGGGGATGATGGGTGTCTGAACTTGTAGCACACTGGAAGAAGAAACTGGGGAAACTGGAAGCTATAAATGGCCAGCCAGACAGTGAGACAAAGGGAGCGAGTTGTAGGCAAAGGTGCTGAATAATGGTAATTAAGTTTAATGAAGGGGAAATATCAACACAGAAAAAAGCTTTTACAGCTTTCCAACAGGTAGTCGTTTAATTGGTTCTCTCCATCCTGCAGAGACAAGCGGAAGTCTGATTCAAAAAGAGGTCAGCACTGTGGCCAAAATTAGGCTTCAGCTACATTGAAACAACACATACATTAACATGGCCAAAGGTGAGTCTGTGAAACTTTTCACGGATATGCAAAATGTTTAACTGGGGAACTAAACCAATCCATCAGCTCTTCCTTAGCCTCATCCGAAGAAGGACAACAAATCGAAGGTGTGACATTGGTTTCATAGAGATGCTCCAGCTAATGGTTAACAAGCCATCTTGGGTACCAATTACACAGCAGCCAGAACATACACAGTACAGAGCTCTCTGAAAGAGGCTGCTGAAGCGTTTTTGGGAAGGATCATGGAAAGTCTTCCAAATAAAATCCATTATGCTAAAATAGTAGCCTGTCGATTCTGTGGCATTTATAAACGTTGTTTTCTTTGGGTAGATACAATCACTGGAGCCAGAACTCCAGAGATAACACAACAGTGAAGGCAGTAGTAAACCCAAAACTCAGGAAATACCATTTGGTTTTCTGTATTTCCAAAGCAGTGCCAGAGTTAAACTGTAAACCGTTAACAGATTACAGAGTTAATTTCTAATTTATTATTGCAATCTGGAACAGTTCTGGAAGGTGAAATGCCAGGGGCAGGATTCCTCACCCCTTTTCCAGGCACCAGGGATTTTACTGCTGGCAAAGGTAGGAGGCACCAACGCATCTCTCCGTGAAAAAGCTCACACAACACTCAAGACAGAGCAGAGCCACAGTGATGTGATCTGATCTAGGTTTCTTCCCTAGTCCTTTCCTGCTCCCTGCTGGCACTCCATCTGCTTTTTGCCCAGCTGAGACAAGAAGTAAACATTTTTACAGACCAACCTTAGTAACTAACAGTTATACTATTATTAATAATTAATTAATAATTAATTAATTAAATAGCCTTTGTTTCATTAACTGTCAATGCTTTGTGAGAGATGAAACCTGAAAGTCTTTGGATTTATGGCCTCTCAGGTCTGAACTCTGGAGCAACACACAGCAATGAACACTTCATACACATTTCTTCAGAAAGAGACGGAAAGTCCCTTATTCTAAGGACAGCATCAACTATGACACTTCTTAAACAATCACATTAAGAGGCTAGCCAACTCAAACAATAATAAATAAGGACAATAATTCTTGTGCAGCGATTGCAGAGTGCAAAGAACATCTGTAAATGAAGACTGAAAAGAAAATGTTTCAAGCAGCAATTCAGATCAATGTGGATCTTACCTTGAAAATACAGGGCTGCTGAAAACATGGTGTACCATAAGAGAACAAAGCAGAGAGCTCAAAGCAATGATCCTTCTAAATAAGCCTGACAAGGTTTTATTATAGAAAAAGTGAATTAAGCAAAAACTAGAGAGAAGTGCTTTATCTGACATTTGGGATTTCAAAAGACTGAGAAATAGGAAGACATTTACAGAAAGAATAAAATGTCAGGTCATCACCAACAAGAATTGGGTTTTATTCAAGCTATTGGCAATAATTGAATTTTAAGTTTCCTGCTTCAGCCTAGAGTTGTCAATTAGGCAAGCCTTGCTTGCATGTGAACATTGCTAGAGGCCTCTTAAAGAATCAGCTGATTATAACTTTTTTTTTTTCCCTGAAGAGTGAAGCAGCATCCCTCCTTCTCAATTCAGGTAATGATCATCTATGCAGGTTTTATTATATTAAAGCCCCACTCCAATTAATTCACATTTCCAGATGCTGTCACAATTGCTGACAGGTGCTTATTGAACTCCAGGTCAGCTTGAAATCACCACAAGAAGGCACAGTCTGCAGCATCAGAGCCATCCCAGGCTCCTGCATGACACACACACTCCCCCATGAGGCGAGAGGAACTCCAGAAGAACTCCATGTACATGAGCTTTGCAGGGATGGGGAAACAGAGAAGTAAAATGGCACCTCCATTTACAACAAAATAGACAGTGGCTCAGGAGTCAGGATGTCACCTCGATCTGCTTTTTAAATGGCTCTGCTCCATCACATGCACTGGTAAGAGATGTACCTAAAATGAAAGCTTTTCATGGTTTAATTTCAGAAACTCCCTGCAGTGGGACAAAGTTAGCAAATGAATTATCTCAGCAACTTATTTAAAAAACCCCCAATAAAACAGACAGGAAAAAAATCAAAAGAACACTACAAGAGCTTGTCAAATGTCATATTAGCAAACAGTTTAATTTATTAAAATGACTCCAGTACACCTCTGTGCTTCTAAAACAGACACGGCATTACACGTAACAGGTAAAATGTGGTAACATTCTCAAGTCAGCAGTTCCTGGCTCAGTAGCACAGAAACCAAAATGCAACAGTATCTTGTATCACCTCCCAGCTCAACCTTCTTCTACACTGGTGACTCGAATGCTTCTCTGTGGAGCAGGCAGTTGAATGCAAGTGTGTGTTTATGCTTCCTAGTCAGAGCTGGGTGAGTAAAGCCCTATGCTGTCCAAGGGAAGGCAGCTGTGCCTCCGACCTCAGTGTCAGAAGAAAGTAAATACACTACCAAGACTATGATCAGTGGGGCCCTGGGTTGCTGTGGCGGCAGGGCAAGTGGAATTCTACATTTCCATCACTCTAAAAATGTGAGATCTACAGGATATGTATGGAAAGATTTATTTCCTTGCATCATGAAAGATCCTGGCCCAAAAAGACTTGCACACCTGAGTATTATGCTCATATGAACGACGAGATTCATGTAAGTCTTTATAAGAGTCTTAAAATACATTTGTGGTAATTCAGGGCCAGTCCTTTCTTCTTTATTGGTTAACTTTATTGAAATCACCTCAACCTGGATTTCTATCAGCAAAGGAAATATGAGACATTAATAAAATCATAAGACACTGAAGGTGTAAATACAGTGCAAGTGTTGGGTTTAGTTTTTGACTGTTACAGCCTGATAATTTTATATCCTGTGCTTTAATTTCAGGAAAAAGCAGAGATGATGTGTGTCATAACATACACACTTGCATTATATACATGTATACATACACACTTGCAGCAGAATGCAAAGGTTTCCAGTGGCATATGATTCGTAGTACCCATCTCTCACATGCAGTTTTTTTTCATACAAAATAAACCAATTTTAGAGGTGCCCCCTCACTCTGCATACATAAGTATTCATTAATGTGTATTCACATGCATTATTGCCCTACCCACTCACTGATTTATATTAACCAGATTTATTTTTTTTTCATTTTTTTTTAATATAAGCCATAAAGTATCTTAGTTGCAACACCTAGCCAGAACACTCCAGTGACCACAGTACTCCTGGGTTTTATGGTAACTAATACCTCCATTGGCAAAACATAGTAATAAAATGCCCCAAGTTTTGTTTGCTTCATATTGCTTCATTTTTAAAAAACTTTTATGTACAATCTTTGCTGTTAGTACACTCCAGATTTACTGAAATGCAGTAAACTATGAGAGCTTGTTATTCAGAAGCACCTAGTCTTTTTTTTTGACATTAAATGGAAGCCATCAGCAACAAACGTCATATGGAGAATTCATCAGGTGAAGGAACAGTGCACATCAGTGAATATGAGATGAAACTGCTTCCTAAACAGTTAGTAGACTTCACAAAAACTATGTGCGATGTAGTCGCTGTCCTGCTGAGACAGCAGAAGGACACAAGAACACAGGCGACTCCAGGGTCAGTGTTTATCCATATTAATGTAGCTTTGGTTCAGAAATTCTTTAAGTGTTGTAGAGCACCTGGTTTAGTGACAAAACACGTGCGTCTCACAGTGCTAACAGTATAATGCTAACAAACTATAAACTGCAGGTTTCAAATATTAATAGCATTTAATAAAAAAATTTACAGAAATATTCTTGTTGACAAATGTGCAGTACAAATGCAAGGTCCTCGGCCACAAAGTCTAATTTCTGTGCATCAGTTTTGTGCTGGCGTTAACAGTGCAAGTGCTGGGATTCAAGTATGCTTTTCCATATTTATGTTAAGCAACAGAGATTACATGATGAAGTTTGGGGGATTTTCTGCTCTCGAGGCCATAACATGAGAATCAAGCAAAGCCATGCAGCAACTGAAATGCTTGATTTCCCTCATCTAGAAGTATCACCTCATCTAGAAGGCAATCTAAAGGAGGGAAAACACATTTCACAAGGAAACCAGCTTCACATACCACCAAGGTACTGCTTCAGCTGGATCAGCTGTACTAAAATACAGGACTACAAGTTGCAATCTAATCTCCACTCACATGAAGAGAAGACGAAATCTACAGTGCAAGTCCTCCATGCAAAAGGATCAAATTGCAAGACCAGAGTCCTGTTTCATAGGACAGAATTTATTTATCATTCAGTTTTGTTTAAGAATTTCAATTTTTTTGTCAGATCACAGTCAAAAGCACACTGTTTATATTTCTGTGTTTATAGAGGTACTACTTCATGCCAATTTAGATCTGTTCAGCAACAGAATACAATACGAACATTTGTTTCCAAAGAATTGCATAAGTTATTGCTGAAATTTTCAGAGCCAAAATTAAAAATTATTTCACCAAATCAAGACTTTACTCCACTTAAAAAAAAATCTGACATCCTATTAAAACAAACAAACAAACAAACAACTCTCCGAACTTAACAGTTTTTTTCAATTAAATAATAATCTAAGGTAAGATATTCACATTCAGGCAACTGTCTCCTGACTTTCATTGGCTGAGTGACAGATGCCACAATAAAAACAAGAACACTTAGTCTCACATTCTTCCTGACAGCAGTGATTAGTGCAATTTACCACTGCACTACACAGCTCTAATAGTGCAAGGTGTGCCTGCTGACGTTTCTCACAATCTTCTGCTACATGAGGGTTATTCTCAGATGTCTGTAATTGTAATTCTAATTAGAATTTTGGCATTTATGTTAACATTTATGAAAAACTATGGCTTTATCCATGAAATATATAGCCTGCCTAGGCAAAAATTTTAAACCATTTATTTAAAACAATAAAATGGAATTTGAATGAAAGTTACTTGTTTATGCCATAAGCTGTGTTGCCACTAAACTCAAGATCTCAGGGTTAGCTACAGATCACTAATGTGTGTACTTGTGCATCTGTTACAGTCTTTAAAAGTGTATTTAAAATGTAACACTGATAAAACTTCGCTCTTCATTTTACATCTAATTCTAATAATTTATCTTATTTTTTTTTTTGCAATTCGTTTAATTACCTGTATCCAAAGTGTCATCTGAGTATCGCTGTATTACAACAGGACTGGGACTGTAAGAAACCCATAAATGCATACGCAAGAAGGCACTTGTCTTCCAGTAGTTCAAGTCACAGAAGGCCTTACCCAGACAGTGGCACCTCACACTTTGAAGGATTAGCAAATGTCCCCAGGCTTTGTCACAGTCTCAAAACCTGTCTTCGTGTCCCTGGACAAGGTGCTGTACGTGGTCTACAATACCATGAAGCTCATGACGAATTCCAGTAGTTTTTGCCTGTTGCGCTGAGGTAGGAACGTCGTGCTTAGTTCCAAAATGGTGTCTTTGCTTTGCTGTGTCTGTTTGAAAACCTAAAGCACAGTATGAATGATATGTGAGTATCACCATGTTAAAGGAATCTCCTTTCTTTTCTCATTAAAGTTTTACAGCCTATACCAAGTTTTCCTCATTTATAAGGCTTTTTTTTTTTTCACTTCTTGAAGGCTTAGGTGCCAATGCCTTTAGGTATTATTAGAATCCACTCAACTTTCAAGTGGTATGGAAGAAGGGAAACTGAGAAATAAGTAGTGTATGATAAACAGCCCACTCTTATCAGTGAGAGGTAAAACACCCAATTAAAAGGCATCTGAAATGAAAGTGTGAACACTTGGAAAACCAGAATTCAGATGCTGTGCTCTACATGGATGCTCAGCAGATGCTACCTAGTTTCACTTCTTTTAGTTTATCTTGCTGTTGGAAAATGATGGACTCAATACATGCTTTCTTCACAGCTCTTACATTTATAGGAAGATACCTTTACTATCGGCAACCTATTGGTTAGATTATTTAACTGATCAGAACTTAAAGATTTCAAATCCCATATCTAACAAAATTTTGCCTCAGTGATGATATTTTCAAAATTATAATGCTAAATCCCATCATTCTGATGAAGGAAAAACACTTTACTTACAGAATCTAGAGAGGCGATTTAAAATTCAAAATGTTACCGGTAATGTGCAAAATTTAATGTTTAAAGAACACCTGTATCCTCATGGTGGACACTGGAGGTCTACAAGGATGGTTCTGCTCTAGATCAATCACTGCTAAGCCAACATTCAGTGACTAATGCTTTTTTTAAGATTAAGTAGTCTTCAAAATTAAATTTAGCTGTTACTAAGCACAGAACATGCTCTCAGCCTTTCAATGTCGTTCAGTAGGGACATGGAGGAGAACAGGGACTTCAATTTCTGTGAATTAAAAGGTCTGGTGACCCAGCCACTAAGACAAGTCTTCCCAGGGGCAAGAAATGCCCTGTTCTGCAATTTGTGCTCTTTCTTTTACAGCCCTGAGCCCGAAGTAAAACAAAATGCTCAAAATCCACAATACACTTCCACAGACACATTCACAGATTTTAAACTGCCACTGAAGAGATGACTTGAAATGTCAAAATTGTGCTCATTACTAAAATGAAACTTAATAGTCACCAGATCTGAGCACCAAACACTTACCCCAATTTCCTTGAACACTTTCACTGCATTTTTCACATGACTGTAGGTAGCACTCTCAGCTGCAAGAAAGAAAACCCAGGGATAAACAAACCATTCAATTTGGGCTACCTTGTGGTACGAAGAACAGAATGAATCAAATCCAGTTCTAAACCCAGTTTAACATACCATATACAGCAACATTCCTCTCTGTCCTGCTTATTAAGTGCTTGTGTAGCTTTTGAATATATTCAGATTCCAAAACAGGACCACTGAAATTGTGCACAAAGATGACAGCAGAGCTATATGCCTCCAGTAAAGGTCCCAATAATCTCTGCAGGAAAGTGATGTACTGCTGGTGCTCTTGAGACTGGCTCACCTAAGAAAAGGCAACAAAAGGTTCAGTGACAAAGACCAGCAGAAACAAGAAATGTTTCTGCAAGAAATGTTCTGCAGGACAGAACATGGCAAAATGGCAGCCAAAATATTTCTTTGTACAAAAAGCAGTATGGGGGCACAGAACATTATGGAAGCATAGCAAAAAAGCAGTTTACCATGAGGGACAAAACAGGCAATGCACATCACAGATCAATGCTATTTTTTCTTCTCCAGGGTACTACTATTTTTCTAAGATAAGGACATCATACTGTTCTGCAGCCAACAGAAAGGTTGCCATGCATTCATAGAGACGGACAGATGTTTTCAACTGTTAATAAGATATCCTAAAGAGTGTTTGTGTCACTCAGTGAGAAAATTGGTAATATATCTAAATATATCTAAAATCAACATGAGTAATCTATGAAATGAATTATAGGCTGAATATAAATACCAGTTCAATGTGCCCCTTTTACAGTGCATGCAGTCAGTAGAGACTAAAACTAAGATACTTGAGTATTTATCAGTTTTCATGACTCTAATAATTGCTCTTCCACCTCCCTAAAAGATTCTTTCATGTTTCTTCAGCTGTTTTCATCGTGGAAAGGACAGAAAATTATTTTGCTGACTGCACAAAAATACTACAGACTAACACTGCAAACCAACACAAAATAATAATAAAAACAAACAAACCAATCAAACAAAAACCAAAACCAAATAACGAAAAAATAAAATTATCCTTACCCATCCTGACACAGTAGTTTGTATCTCTCACAACAGAGTTCAATATTATTAGCCTTAGAGAAATATTACCTTCAGGTAGCAATCTCTCTGCTCTTCTCCAAAATCGCTGTCTTCATCTTCCTCATCACTTCTCCAAGATAACGGCTCAGGGAGTTTTTTATTCCACTGGTGTTCTGTAAGACTGGGGCTAACGTCCTCCTGATCATCCTGCTTAAATTTGAAAGACAAGGTGGTAAATAGGTAAAAGGTCCAAATCCAGGCAAGCAATAGGTTTATTTTATAACCTCATCTAACTAAACCAGTGTATTTATTAACCAATATTTAATGGAAGCAGGTAAGACTCAATTATAGACAGCACTGAGAAGGGAGAAGAGACATTTGGTGGAAAAAATGTTTTTCTTTAGTTTCCCTGTCACTTTAAAGTTAAAATCTTTGCAAGTGTAGCTGAATCTTCCTACCAGGGGCCACACAGTAGCAGCTGCCAAGACAAGAGTTTTCAGCTGTATTAGGATAGATAGTTGAGAAGCTCTCTGGCTGTGGTGCTGCTAACCTCTGTACTTCTGTTGCTTCAGAGTAGTAAACTCTGTGTTACTGTATTACAATAGCTAAAAACTCAGTGCAGAATGCTACAAGTTGCTGTTTGAAAGTAGTAACTTATTGCCTCTAATGATGCTGGTCTTGCATCTGTCCCCAAGTGAGATACGGGCTGCAACAGAATGAGCCAGTTTAAATCAAGAAGGCCACAAATTATTTAAACCTTGATTACATTGATGCAGGTGCGTCAGAAGTTCAGGTCTACAATAAATGAGGATCTACAGAAACACTCCACCTGACCAATGAATGTTTGATGCAACATTCAATTTTAACAGTGCATCCTCAGAAATGAGGTTTAGAGATATTAAACACACACTCAGAGAGACCTTAGCATCAATCATTCACGATTGTTTGTTTTGCTCAAAGCAGCAGAATAGAAAGATTTTTCGAAGTTCAGCATTGTTGAGCCAAAAAGGAAATACCCCTGTACCTTTATTCCATTTAGAAATGGAAATATGGAAAGATTAAAACTAAATGGATAACAGACACGTTGTTCACGCCATTACTGTGATAATATTCATGAGAAAGAAAAAGGCCTCTGCAGCAAATGAAGAATGACATCCTTCCAGTCTTGCACTCCGATAAAATATTTTATTTTGAATGAAGCAAAGGTCATAAAACAACTTTAAAAATAAACACCAAAGAAATCACTATGTGTTAGGAATATTTTCTAGTTTTTGAAGTAGACACTAGCACCACAGGAAAAGAATTTTTTAAAAAACCATGGGTCAATCAGGCTCAATTTAACGGGAAATTGATTGATGTGTTAATGTCAGCAGTAAACTGAAATCATTACAAGGGACAGAAGCTATCCACCTTTCTTAAAGAACAGGTTGTAAAAACCCCACAAGCATTGCCAACCTCTCTGAGGTTGTGAACCATTGCTTATAGTGTTTGCATTGATTATGCAAATTTTTAAAAGCAGGTACAGAGGTCTCCCAAGTTTAAAAAATGTAATGATGAAATATATCTCATTTTTCAGCATTCAGATGTTGCACTGGTGGTTTATATCAGACACTGCAGTCAGATATTTCTATACTGCCTAATAGCTAACTATCTCACAGCTATACACAGTGAACTACCAGACACAACAACCAACACTTATGGAAAAGCCCTCAGGACCAATTTCATTCTTGAGTAGACAGAGAAGTGCACATCTACCTATTTTCCTCATCTGTCCCCAGGCATGGAACACACAGGCTTCTTTCTAAATTCTGATTAGCATTCATTTTTTTATCTAATGATGATTGCAATCTAATGCATGACAACACATAAGTAGTTCAGATAAAAAAGAAGCAGCAGTAACTCCAAAGAAGGAGAATGTTTAATATTCAGGTATATCAAGTAAATAGTACCTATGGTAACAAACATTAAAAACAGAAACACGTATCGAAAGTCATGCACTATGATTAGAGTGAAGCCATGGCCATTAAAAAATGCATCAGAAGCAGCTCTAACCTCCTTTGAGACTGGAGGGCTGCAAGAAGAAAGCAGCCAAACATGTAACTCCTTTTCCTCATGATCTTTACATTTTCTTCCTTCTTCCTGGAGGGTGCCAAGGTTTGTTTACAGTGCACAAAAAAAGTTTGGGAAGCAAAGATATGCTGAATCAGCTGCCCCTGTTCCTTTCCACTGCACACCTCTGACAGATGGCACCAATACAGTGACTCCCCTACAGCCCTGAAACTGCAACCTGTGCCAGCTGAGGAGATTTTACAGTAATTCCAAGATTTTTGCAAAGGAATCAATGAATGACAAAAGATATTGACTCCTGATTCCTGTAGAGTAGAAAGTAAACATCCATGCAGCTATGCTGCAATTGAAAGGGCTCCAATAATAATAAATTAAATCCCAGTTTTACAAGACAGTACCAAAATGTGTGTTTTCCTTAGCAGGCTTATTGGTACAATGAAATTACATACAGAGTCATGGAGCATCACAGGATGACTATAACCAAATGTCTGACACTTACAGACAGAGGAATGAAGTAGTCTCAGTCCTGGACTTGTTGTTACAAGCTTTCAGTAACAACATATACTTAGAACAAGTCTCACAACTAAGAAGCATAAACTACCTACAGCACAGTTTACTACTCGTATAGTATCTCTATCACTTTACCTCGGCCACCAGAAGAATGCCATATTGTATCAGCCTTTCCACGGATTCATGGCAAACCTGATAGATCACCTGGCAGGGCTGCACAACATAAAAGAAATGCAGTTAAAAATCACATCCATTATACCCATTATAGCAACACCATTCCCTGTTCAGCATGCATGTTTTAGACACAGCAGTATTTTTCCTTTTAAGCTGTTAAACTTTTATCAGCATAATCCCAACGCACCCCTCTTATGTTTATCCTGGAAGACATCAGAAAAATTACAGTGAAACAGGATCTGTCCAAGTTTTTTTAAGAAATGCACTACCACTGGTAGAAAGCCACATTAAATATTCTCCCCTTTTAATCACCTCTAACCAAACTTTAGTTTGTTAACAATTCTGAAACACAACCATCACAAAACTAAAATCATAGAGACTCACTACAGTGATTTATTTGAAATTTAAAGGAAAGTACACTTTAAAGAAATTCCCTTATGTGTTTTGAAACTGAATAAAAAAAACCCAACCTCTTTTACGTTGTTCATAATCATGTAGGAAATATTTTCTTAGTTAAAAAAAAAAATAATTAATAACTCTGAAACCAAAAGGATAATATTACTAAAGAACCTCACCATGTGACCTAACGTTACTGCCCAGACAAAAATACTAAATTTGGTTTATGCTTCAGTAAAAAAGGCATTACTCAAATATGAGTACAAATATAAGAACTAATTCAAGAATCCCTAGAATTTTAAGTAATTTCTACACGTAAGAATAAAAAAACACCTAGCACTTAAAGTTCAAAGTACACGGTGTCTGAAAAATGAGATAACATCAGCTCTCTTCAGTGTTTTGTAACACAACAAAAACTGAAGTCAGGGCATGTTTAAAATTGCCACTAAGTACTAGGTGTGGCACACTGTAACTATTGCTCTCCTATGCAAATAAGGAATATCCTTAGAATATGAACCCTTAGTTCCCAACACAATTTCAGTCATCTATGCAAAGTCATAGGAGCTGAGTACTCTCAAAGCCTTGTGTTTGTTTAGGTAAAAACAAAACAAAAAAACAAACAACTTAATAGTTTGGGCAGAATGCAAATATAGCTGTGATGGTCCAATGATAGCAGTGACACAAAATTTGTTAAGTGGCATTAAGAAGCCCACCTCGAATTGTGGGAAGCTGAGAGAGCAGCTTTTCCTTCTCAGGAAAGGCAAGCTGCAGGCTCAGCCCAGCATCACCCACTGCAGCACTCGCATGAGCAGCAGGTGGCACTCAGCGTGTAACCCTCGACACCATCACCATGAGACTGTACTCACAGTGAACAGACCAGAGCTGTGACACCGGAAAAAAGCATCAATTAATTTTAAAGTAACAAGCAGAACAAAAATTTGACAGCTGGACAATTAATGCAGTTACTCACCAAAGACACATTAAATTCATTAGAAAGCAAGTAACACAGGCTGGCAGCTTTTCGGACCAGGTGTTCTTGACTGATCAAACTGGGAGAAGCAGCACTGGTGCCATTTCTGCACCTCCTACTCTGAACTGCATGAAGGCTGCAGGCTAGAGCAGAAACATAAGCAAAGTTTAACTTTCCAAAGAGTTTTACAGCAAAGGAAACTTCAAACTTTTGTTTTGCCTATTTCTAGGCCTAAAAGCAGTCCAACATTACACACGCAATTCAAGAATAAAGACAGAATTCACCCCTGTGTTCAATAATGTCAGATCAAAACAGAATCTCAATAAAATGCTGCTCATCAAAGGTTTTGCCATGTTGGTTCAGAACTCCGACAGTGCCTTGCCTATAGCAGTGATCAATTCACAGATACTTCCAAGAAAGATAACGGATGAAGGGAAAAAAGAGTGGAAACATTCCACAAAAAAATGCAAGTCTAAAATAGTTTGTTAGTGTAAAGATGGGTTGAAGCAGGAAGAGAAAAAACATATTAAAGTAAATAAAAAAACTGATGAAGTATTTAGTGCAGATACTTTGACTTCATGGGTTACAAGAAAGTCTTTCCTTGGTAAACCCCCAAACATACCAATAACGGCCTCTTTAATGAACACATGAAATACTCCATTGCTGTAGAAGTTGAGTTCAAAGACAGCAGGTATCGTTATGCTGGGAGTGACGAAGAACTCATTGTTTCTGCTTGTGTTTGTGATATTCACACAGTTCCCCAACAAGTGGATGGCATGCATGACAACATCATCCGAGTTCCCTGAAAATCCCA